>OZ018334.1:17215918-17638418 GCA_963969495.1 Ceratothoa steindachneri
AATCATTGCAAAGATACGGATAAAACCCAAACTAATCAGGGAGAAGTCAACAACATCAAAGTGTATTACAGAAACCAGATGTGTCCACTGCCTATAAATTAGATGAAAAAAACATCAAGGAGATTATTAACTGTAACATCAAGGCTAAAAGTCAAATAGATAAAATTCATCTTATCATATATCATAAAACAACAAAAGCCAGCAATCTCCTGATGAAAAACAACAGCTGCCTAAACTCCTCGAATCTCAAGTCAACCCACATAGCTTACGAGTTCATCTGCCCCGATAAACACTCTAAGCTTTATAACAACTTAAAATATATTGGCATGACAACTACTAGAATTTCGAGACGTTTAACCATGGATATGCAAAGCGGAGGGCCTAAAAATCATATGAAGAGTGCACATAACATTAACCTAACGAGAAATATGCTAGTTGACACAACCGTCAAAAAAAGAGGTCAAAAAAGCTAGGCTGAACATCTTAGATGCCATATTAATAAACCAAGATAACCTGGAATCGAACATTAAAATTATTTTAAAATTCCACTCACCGGACTGGCCCGTTTCCTCGAACGTTACGCTCAACCTAGGAGGAATAAATATCCTCCAAAATCGTTTTCTTTCATTCCATCAGATCCTCACTCCGCTCATTACATCGGTAAAGGAGGCAAGAACATATCAAAACGCTCCGAAGATGATCGAATAAGATCGAAAGCTCAGCAATTTAGTTTGTTTTTTACCAAACACATTCATTTAAAAGAGAGATGAATATTGGACAAGTGATCCACCATCTACAAGATGGAATAAAAAAAATAGAAGAGAAAATACCAAAGGAAATTAATTAAGGTGAAATACACCATAGCTTCAACAAAATTTGCATTCAAGACTGCTACCCAACTACACTTTATATATATATATATATATATATATATATATATATATATATATATATATATATATATATTTATATAGTGGTGGGCGCGATAAAGAAAAAAAATGTATCACGATAACCGATAAATCGATAATGATAACCGATAAAAAGATTTCTGTTCCTGCGGTTTTCTTTAGTGATTCCTAACGAAATTGTTCTCCTAAATTGAAATATGACATTCATTTTGCTTAATCAGGTCTGATTTTTGAGATACAGCGCACTACTGTTTTTAGAAAAGGGCCATTTTTGAAAAAATCCCTTATTTATATAAAAGTTATTTAATAAATTACAATTACTTGTAATAAAAAAAATACCGACTCAATTCGACTTTCTTTTAATTAATTTTAAACTTACAGACTACTTATGAGCTTACCCAGGAGTGCAAAGAAACTATTTTCCAAGAAAAGAAGTCCTTGATGACTTCCGCTTGTGAAGCGATGTTGGTTCGTCGCGTTTAAGACACCAGCAATAGTCAGCTAACATGTTGATGTCCCAGCGTCCTTGATATCTTGTCTCTAGCATCTGTATGTCTTGGTGAAATCTTTCTCCTTGTTCCTCGCTATAATCTCCACAGTTTGCCGTAAAATAGTCAAGATGTGACTGGATAAAATGCATTTTTATCGACATGCGAGCTCCCATTTTTTCGAAGCTTTTCATAAGCTCATTTACATGTGAGATATATTCTGAGCTTCTTTTATTTCCCAGAAAACCGTCGATTACTTTACTAAACGCTCGCTATGCTTCTTGTTCAATGGCTTCCATATTGGTGTAAAAATGCTTGTCCTTTAACAGAGTTCTAATTTGGGGACCATCAAATATGCCTGCATGGAGCTTGGCATCACTGATCTATATGAATTTTTGCAGTAGATACTTAAAAGCTTGGCCTTCTGTATTCAGTGCTTTGACAAAGTTCTTCATCAGGCCAAGCTTTATATGAAGAGGAGGCAGTAAAACATTTTTGGGAGGGACTAGAGGTTGAGCTACCACATTGTGGCAGCCAATTTGGAATGCCTCTCGAGATGGCCAGTCTTTTTGCTTATAGTGAAGACTATCGCCCGGCTATCCCATAAGCACATGAAGCATGGATATTTTGTGTAGCCTCCTTGCATCCCAAGAAGAAGGCCCACAACCTGAAAGAAAACATATTGATGCATATTGATGTACATGGTTTCTAAGAACTTCTATTTTTTGCATAGGCAATTTTCATTAAGTTTATTAGGGGTAGGGAGAAACTAATATGTGTATAATATCCTTCTGTCATTGGTATTTAGAAACAAACATTCCTTGAAATATTTAAAAAGTTCAATAAGTAAAATATATCTTACTTTGAGATCACCACATATTAACCAGTTCTGGTTAGAGTACTTGATTGTATTAATCAATACTTTCATATTTTCGTAGCTTTCTGTTAACGCAACTGAATGGCCAATAGATACAGATGCCATTTTATTGCCAATATTTAAGAGTACTGCCTTCAAACTTCTGCTAGAAGAATCAATAAAGAGCCTCCATTCACTTGGTTGATAAGGATCGCCAAGTGCCTCAATTAAACCTTTTACATCATTGCAATACACCAAAGAGCTGCAAGAATCAACTGCAAAGAACTTTCGAAACTCTTCGTCTCTATTTCTGAACCAAAAGTATGTAGTTTCTTGAGAGAGGAGGTTGCTCTCACTAAGACGGGATGCAAGAAGTTGTGCGTTCTCTTTAGAAAGACCAAGATCTCTAGTCAAGTCATTTAATTGACCTTGAGTGAGTGGTCTTGGCAAAGTCATTGTAGACGTAGGCTGATATGTCACTGAAGTGTCAGTGTCATCCACTTCTATATCTTCTATATTGTCTTGTAGCTCAGTATTTTTAGGTGGAGAAGGAACTGGAACTCCTGGACCATGTGGTTGTGGTTTAATGGCAGAAGGAACATCAGGATAGACTACAGTGTGTTTGTTCTTCTTATTGACACCTGAAAAAAAAGTTTCGCATACTTAATTTACATACTTTTAATTCACTCGACCCTCGTTTCCACATTTTTATACACATTTTTCATACCAGGTAAATTTACAATTTTTAAATACAATCAATTTTTATATACAATTTAACCACAATTTTTCTACCAGCATAATACACTATTTTTATACACAATTACAATTTTAATAGGCTACCAAAAGATTTGTATAAACATTTCTAAATTTGTCAAGGACTATATTGTTAAAGTAATTATCTCACCTTTAAGATTTGTCATGCAAAAATAGCAGTCTGTAATGTGGTCCTTGCCTTCTCTCCACACCATAGGTACACCAAATGACAAACAGTTCGTTTTGCCCTCACCCCAGCGTCTTAAGGATATGACACAGGCTTTGCAGCACATATGTGGAGCAAAGTTTTTGTCTTGATCACCTAGCTTTATTCCAAAATATGCATTGTAAAGGAACTTTACTAACGGCGTTATAGTGCATTGCTGGTCACTAAAAGTTACCTTTCCACAAACAAAACAAAATCTATCAGGACTGTTTTTACACTTTCTATTCATTTTTATGAAATATAAGGAGTTTTGCTAATGTATTTGCCTGCAAAAAAATTCACAAAGATAAATAAAGTTTTAGAAATAAACTTTAAACACTGTTCATAGATGAGAAAAGTCATGGATTAAAAAACCAACACTTAGTCGGAGAGTGAGCAAGCAACACACAACCACTCGCGCTCGCGGTCAGCTAGAGACTGAGCTCTCTAACGCCATCTAGGGAGCTTGATCGGTATCTTAAAAACAACTAGAGCAATATGAATGCTTGATTTGGATTTAAGAGACAAATTTCATTAAGAATCACCTATGAAACCCTCAGGAACCTTTTTGACGCAGACCAGTGTAATCGATGACTGGCGATAAATTTAGCGTCCGATAAGGTGATAACCAATAAATCCAAAATTCCCAGGGCATCATGCCCTGGGCCATGATACCAAATGTTTGCCTGGGTGCCCTTGTTCACCTTCACCTCAGTTATATTAGGGAGGCAGGACAGCACTGGAAGATGTAGCTGTCGCTAAACATCTTCTTGTACTTCACCCACTTGCCAAGGAATGGCCAGGGTGACTGAGGCTCAGCCTCAGTGACCTCAGAGTCAATAGACTCCACTGAGTCTCTTTGGCTTGATGCGGGCACAGTCTCTTGCGACGCCATCACTGATTCAATAGTATAAAATAGCAAAGCACTGCACTGCTAAATTACAATAAAAATAGGATCAGTTTAGAATAGGGGCGTAACTTCGTAAGTGTTTAAAACGTTAATATGCGGATTTTAAAGCATAGCACCGAATAGTACATACACGTGCACAAAAAATTAGAACGGAAGAAGCACAGGAACATAGGGAATAAATCATCAAAGAACGCGTAAAACCGGTAGCGCGCAGGAGCAACACCTCGTGACCTCTCGTCCGACAGCTGGGGAGAGACTGAAGCTGAGCGAACGTTTTGAGAAGACGCAAAGACCGGCCGCCCCCCCATACTCCGTTCATTATACGTTCGGTTCCCAAGCTCGGACCTACCTATTTCTGCATCCAAGGCACCCGTTGTTCACCCCTGTGCTAAACTGGAACCAAAAACTGAAATTATCGATTATCGCTAGTTTGGAACCAAAGGTATTGGCAATACCGATGAATGGATAATGCAAGGAAAAAAATCGGATAACCGATAACCCGATATCGTTATCGCGATAAAGCCCCCCATATATATATATATATATATATATATATATATATATATATATATATATATATATATATATATATATATATATATATCCATTAAACCACATTGAAATAGAAAACGGAATATTTTTTTCCTTGCAGTAACATTTTTATTAACTATTTCGAAAAAATCCGTGCACTATGCTACGCAGCACAGTGTACTAAAGGCCTACTTTTAACTGTGATCAAAGCGGTGCTCGCTGCCTCAGTGTGCAGGGTTCGAATCGCTTCCCTGCACAGATTTTTTCGAAAAAAGGTAATAAAAATATTACTGCAAGGAAAAATTATTCCGTTTTCTCTTTCAATGTGATTTAATGGATTCATTTTAATCATTCTCCCGCGCTACTTTGCTATATATATATATATATATATATATATATATATATATATATATATATATATATATATATATATATATATATATATATATATATCATCTTTTAATACAAATCGAAAACTTAACTAGGAGGAAAGCCCTTCTAAAAGTAAAAGTTAATCTGGCCCTTTTATCCCAACCTACCACTTTTACCTTCCCAAATCCATTTTAGGAGAACAAAAAGCATATCTTCTAGGAATGGGCAGAGATAATTCAGTAGCAAAAAGAACAAATTCCCGATCCAAACCGGAATTTCCTGCAAAATTTCACAGGTGTCTTGCCCTAGGTTCCTCTCCTGATGAAACAAATCGTTTCTGTTCAAAAGTCTCTTGAGGCTGATGATCCATTAGGCTGACCAAATTAGTCCTTTCCAAGAGACGACACGGTGGCCAGTGATGTTATCCAACCATCTATGGTTAGTTCCGCTTATATTGGTATTCACAACTGTCAAATAATTCAGTTAATATCAACAATCATTTCCTAATCTCTCACATCCATAAAAATATCTGGAATGTCGGCAAGGTCAACTAGTGACCATGCCATTGATTATTAACAGAGAGGAGTGGAAACCAAATCAATGTTTTGCCATTAAGGTGTCATAAATGGACTAGCCAATTCATTAGGCTCATGACCATAGTTCAAGCTGATCTCTTAAGAATACAAATCCTGACAAATATGGATGCGATATTTAGCCATAAAAGAAAAGACCCACTTGATAGGCTACACCTAGGGCTTGATGGGATTAGGAAGACCAGTTTAAAACAATGACGATAAAAAAACTGTTTTTAACTCTAAAAATGATAAATTCATCATCTGAAATTTTGTAAGGTAAAAATATCTCGTTCCTACGGAATCTTTTAAGACATTATCTTTTGAATATCGCTATGAGGTTATGATAGCAGTCTCTCACCCGCCAAGCTGGGGAACGATCCTCATCCACACAAAGAAAGGGGCTGCATCCAATAGACTGACCTGGATGCAGCCGCTTGCTTGTTATGGATGTGTAGATAGCTTTGAGTAGGAAAGGGCCGCAAAGAAAAATAAAGAAAGAAAAGTATCGAGACGAGTTTCGAACGCGCTTCTCACGTCGCTGGACAGCCGTTAGCGAGTCTTAAACCACTCAGCCATCCTGAGTCCCCCAAAAGACTCATTCAAACAAATCATTTAAGACGCTCGCCGGAACTTCTCGCACGCTACAGATGAAGAGCTTCTCCCAGCGCGCCAATGCGGAATGAATGCGGCGAAAAATTGCTATTATATCCGCATATTCATATCCAAACTGTTTCAGTTCCCTTTATTAGAAATATATATTGTTTTGCATGATATCTAACAAAATGAGATTTTCTTTTATCTAATTGATACATTTTTTTATTGAGGCGATCTGAAAATTTTTTGAGATTATAGAAGCAATCTAATGAATCTAATTCGGAGTTTGCATTAAGACAATAGGATGCTATATTGTTTCAAACCTCCTACACTTTATGGCCTAAAAGATAATGGTAAATGTGCCTTTGGCGGTGGAACAATAAAGTCATTTATTTCGATAATTAGCGTACAATTCTTCTTATGCCCTTCCAAGATTTTTTTTTGCCAAGCAGAAATATTCACTTGGGTATTATTATGTGAATAACAATGCTAACAAAATCATTTTAACATTGCAGAGCGTGCACTTCATTTTTTTCATAACTATATTTTTAGAACGGGATTTTATGCAAAGTGAAATTTTTTTCATTTTTTTGCTTAAAGAATGTTTTTTTTCTTCGTTTTCGAAAATCAAGATATTATTATTATTGGTGAATTTCAGAAAATTTATAAATATTTAACCATAGCTACTTTTTATTTTAATTTTTGGTATATTCGAAATTTTTATCCAAGTTATTTCTAAAATAGATATAAAATTATAATCTTTATGAGGAGGAAATATCTACTTGCACCAAAAAACGAGTAGAGCTAAATGAGGAGTAGAGAAGTCGCTCCTTTTGTCCATAACAATAAATTTTAAGAATGGGATTTTGGGATGGGTTAAATATAAAGAAATGCATGAAGAGAAGAAGAAGAAGAAGAGTAGAAGAATAAGAAGAGAAGGATGGCTAGGATGAGAAGAGGAACGAGAATAAGGAAAGAAGGAGATGAGAAGAAAAAGTGAAAAAGAAGAAGAGGAGGAGTAGAAGGAGAAGTTTAAGAAAAGGATGAGGATAAGAAGAAGAAGAGAAGTAGAGGAGGAAGAAGAGAAAAAGAAGAGGGAGAAAAAGAAAGAGCGATATGGAAGAGACGTAAGAGAATGAATAGTAGCAGGAGGAGAATAAGAATTAAGGAATTAATAAAATAAATAAATAAGAAAATAAGTAATAAGCCTTCCAGGTTGTTTAAAGAAAGAAATTCAGAATAGGACGGAAGAAGCGCAGCGAAGCCATGGCTTGTTTTGGGGTCAAGTAGGTTTCGGCGCGACCCCATTCCGCGCACTCTTTCTGGCGCAGACCAGTTCCGGGCCGAGACCCGTTCCGGCGCTGACCATTTTCGGCGAAACCATTGTTAAAAAATATAAGGTCAATCAAATCAACTTTTTTAATCAAAAATCTTAAAAAGAAATGTTAGTGAAACAAATTTCTGACAAAGAAGTCAAGATTATGCGATCGACGGTGTTCGTTCTTGTTCAAATTTACTCAAAAACTAGTGGATCGATTTCTACAAATTTAGGAGCACTAGAGCCTTAGCATAGAAGTAAGCTATGAGTTTTTTTACCATGATGCTGTTTAATCCAGGTAGATATTTATTAACTAAAAATTATGCCTTTGAAGCTGCAAGTATGAATGGTGCGTTTCTAAATAACTGGGAGCTTTTGCGCCAGGTTAAAGTTGTTGAGATTATGTAATCGCCAACATGGTTTTTTTTTTTTTTAATTTTACGAGCTCATCTGGCGACGGCATTCTTGGACATAAGTCGCCGTACTGAAAACATCCTAGTACTAGGCTACATTGAATACAATGGGCAAAAAAAACAAAACCCGGAATAGGGCAACAAGCTGAGAGCACGCGCCGACGTTGGGGTGAGGCCCACCTCCCATGCAGCACAGGAACGTGCAACCTACAAAAAACAAAAACAACAGTCAAATAAAGGACAGGAGGCAGACCTGCTCCAAAAAGTCCACAAGTCAATGTGGACGAACCCGTCCAGAGTACAAGCGATAAGCGGTAGTGACCACGCTCGTCGCGGTACCAGGACAGGTAACGGGTAATGTGCGCGCAGATCACCCAGAAGACATTCAACAAGAATGTGCCGAACAGTCTGGAGGAGAACGCAGTCGTCGCAGTAGGGCGCAGGCGAGCCCTCCATCAAATGGCGGTGCGCCCTGCGAGTGTGTCCAATTAGGAGATGACAGAAAGCAATCTGAAACCGTCGCAACTTTGGGGGGTAGGTCCATGGGAACAGTCGTCGCGCAATGGCACTCAACATTAAGTTCCCCTCGACCGTCTCCCATCTTTTTTGTCAAGCAGCCCCGAGAGCTGCCCGTATTCATGCCATGTAATCGGTGTGAGGAAGAGCGAAACGCTGGTCCGGTCGCAGAGTCCCCGCGGACTCTTTGGCGCCCTAATTCCCCGCAATTCCTACATGTCCAGGAACCCAGCAGAAGATAATCTCGACATCCGCCTGGCTCGCCAAAACCGTGGCGTCACATATCGCGAACAAGGGGATGCGGATAATGCAATGCCCCGAGAGCACTCAGGGCGCTTTTTGAGTCATTATAAATCACGATCCGGTCTCCGAACCGGGCACGTCGCGTAATCTCAGGTACCAAGGGGTGTATTGCAACCAACTCGCCAGTGAAGACAGATAGCCTAGTACTAGGCTACATTAAAATACAAAAATCAGCCCCCCACCCCTCCGGCAAAGGGCAACCAGCTGAAAGCACGCTTCGGCGTTGGAGGGAGGCCCGCTGAGTTCAAACAGAAAGGATACGGCGTAGAAACCGAACCCCTATTGGGCCTTGGATCCATCCGTATACACTGGCACGGTTCCAGCGTGAGACAAAGTGTGTTCCCAAAAGGCTGAACGCAATACTCTTGGCGCTGTACAAGCTTTGGCAAAAGAGGCGTGACGACAAATTGCAAAAGGTCGTACCTTCCAGTGTGGTGTATTGGGCAGAACCAAGAGGGAGGGGGGGGGGGGGGGCACCGGCTCAGGTGCTATACCTCGCTCTCGAAGGAGTTTCCTGGCCCTAAACCGAAGGGCTTAGGGTATGACTCGCATCTCTCGCCGGCATATGCACCGTCGAGATCTGCTGCGAATACAGTAAGGGCTGTTGGCGACTGAGGGAGTCGCTGATCTCATGCATACAGGCGAATAGTGCACTGTGCACGGCGTAGAGCAAGCAGCATCTCCCCAGCCTCGACAAATAGGCTCTCAATGGTGGAACGAACAAAGGATCAATAAAAAAGTAAGGCAGTAGCCCTATCTGCGCCCCGAGCACTGAACGTCACGGAACGAAGAATATCCATGGGGCGGGTACACGAGACCTTAGGGCTACGAATATGAGCCTCCCAGGTGAGGCATCGGTCAAATACAAGACCAAGGAAACGGTACGATTCAATCACTTCCAGGCGCACCCAATTTAGAAACAAGTTTGGGTCAGGGTGGAGCCGTGGATGGCGGCAGAAGTGCAAAACCTTAGTCTTGGCCAAGGAAAACCGAAACCTGTGCGCTTCGACAAAGCGAGAGACGCGGTTCAATGCCCGATGGAGTCGACGCTCCAGAGTTGGCATCTGGGCCGTGCCAAAAGAAATCGAAGGTCGTCCACGTAGAGCGTAGCGAGAACACCTGCCGGCATCACCGAGCCATTGATACTCAGGGCAAAGTGTGACACTGAGGACAATTCCCTGCGGGACACCCTCTTCATGCTCCATTGGGACGGATAGGGCTCCCCCCACCCGTACGCGGAATCGACGATCTCGCAAAAATTCGGATATAAACATTGGGAGGCGTCCCCTTGCTCCCATCGTGTGGAGAGTTTCCATGATATCGTATCGCCAAGCGGTATCAAGATCGAAAAAACACCGTGGCGTTGTGCTGTCTACGAAAGAAGGCCCTACAGAAGTCATTTTCCAGTCGGAGCAGAGAATCCGACGCACAGGGAAACTTGCTGAAGCCGTACTGTGCAGAAGATAGATGGCCTCTACTGTTCAGAGAAAAAGCTAATCTAACGTTTACCATTATCACCATCAACTTGCAAACGCAGGATGTTAGAGAGATTGGGCGGAAACCGGTGGGCGGGGGTAGATTGATCTCTCTCGGGTTTGCTAAAAGTGAGCACAGTAGCAATTCGCCAAGAATATGGCAGGTTACCCTCTACCAATACCCTATTGAACAAATCTAACAGAAAGGCCATGCTTCGTTCACCCAGGTGTCGAAGCATGGCGTACGGGACACCGTAAGGACTAGGGGCCGTGTCCACGCACGAAACGAGAACGGAACGCAACTCGCTTAGAGTAAACCTGTCTTTGAAGGGTTCTCCACCTCGGGAGGTAAAGTCAGGACGGCGGCCTTCCGCGACGCCACGACGCGCAGTGAATGCTGGCGGAGAAGCATCAAGGCTAGAGAATGCGGAGAAAGCGGTCGCGAAGGATTCCGCCACGGACACGGGGTCCGAGATTGCGGTCACATTCTCCTGGAGAACGGGAGGGGGTTTCTGCGAGAAATTGCCCATAATCCTTTTGACTCGCCTCCACATCTGTGTTAGAGGGGTATGCCCATTAAGTGAAAACACGTATGTCTGCCAAGAAGAGCGACGGGCGTGCTTCGAAATATACCGGAACCTAGCCTGACGGAATCCACCGACAGTGAAATCGTTCGAGAGGCATTTATAGCACATGAAGGCATAACGCTTCTCTTTGAGGGCCAGTTTCACACTCAGCTGACCGCCACGGGAGTGGTCGGCGTGCAAAACAGCCAGAACTTCTAGGAATAGTAGTTAGGCCCGCGGCGATGAGTTTGCCGGAGAACTCAACGGCCTCATCAACCAACTTAAAACCCCTCGACTGAGATAGAGAAATAAGTAATTTCCTGAAATGCGGACCACGTTCTTCTCTGAAGCACCGAGAAGAACGGAGGTATCATGCTGGGTGTAAATCGCGCATCCTCCTACCCGGCCCCCATCCCGTGGTGCTCGGGTTGTAAAGCCCTTTTACCCCGGGCGGGTGGACAGGAGGCACGCACCCGACATGGTCTCCTGCAAAAAGATATTTAACGGGGAACGGGAAGAGACGAGCCTCCGTAGCTCCTCCCAGTTGGTCCGGAGTCCGCGGCAATTCCATTCAAGGGATATGCCTTCCAGGCCTAACTCGGAGGAGATGCGAGGGCCCTCTTTGAAGACCTTCACGGAAATGGCCCTACGCTTCCCGGAGGTAGAACTCCGGGCGCTGTTGGCCGGACAATGCGCTGAAGGCACCGTCGTCTTCTAGTACTTACCGAGGGAGGTTGAGCTCGCCATGCGAGCTCAACCAGGAGAGTGCCCAGAGTGGGTAGAACACGCAGAAGGATTCCGAATAGGCGCGGAAACGACCGTGCTTAGATACCTGGAGGGACCAGGAGCCGAGGGTGTCTTTCTTACTATTGAGGCATACGATGTTCCAGGCAGCGCCGGGCGTGCCAGGACCAAGTCATTAGCCTCTCGGTTAGGAGAGAAAATCCTGTGCCTAAACGGCAAGGATTTCATTCTCAAGGAGATCGCAGCACATTGCTTCGAGGAAGCGGGGTACGTCTCTTGCAATTGACACACCTAACCACACACGATTTGGACTTATCGTATTCGGCCTTGGAGCAATTCACGCAGACTTTAGGTAACCCCGACTTTGCACGTCTACACGAGCGATTAATATGGCTGAAGCGGTGATATTAATAGCACCCCCGCCGCAGTGGCACGAATGCCTGCACGCGGTCGCGGTACCAACCGAAGATTGTCACAATCGAACGTCACGAAGTGTAAGGGTGGGTGTCGAAGCCCCTCTCTGTTTTCTCATCACACGTTCGACCTTAAACGCCCTCTGTCCAGCTAGCTCTAAGGTGATGGTCATCTATGGAGTAGGCCACGAGTTACCTCGCATAAACTACTCCTTTGACGAAGTTCATGGTAGAGTACGTCGTCACACTCACGTGGTTGCCTTCAAGTGTCCGAAGAGCATTAATCTTGGCCGCCTTGTAGGGATCCGACGCATTCGCCAGAAGGCTCCCGTCCGAGAATCGTGTCAGCTTTGGCTCTCTACCAATCACACTAACTAAATCTCTCCACTGATGGCTCATGTTGCTCTTAGACCATATGCTTCAATCAGTAGAGCGAATAACCAGGAAGCGTTTGAAGCCATTGGGATCAAAAACGCTGGGTAGTCTCTGAATGAGTGGCCCCCACGTAATCGAGGCTCCGCTCTGCGCACTTGCACTTTTGGTCTTTGTGAGGTGATCCGCGCCCGGAGAAGTAGCGGGGCCGGACGTGGCTTGGTCGCTTACCGAAGCAGCAGACCAAACAGTCCTCGCGGATGGAGAGGAGCCCCGAGTCTTTTTACTTTTTAGGAGAGGATGGCGGGGAATAAACCCGCTTCTCCCATTCGCCGGCAGGAGCCCCCAGGCCAGATAGACCGGCCTCAGCAAGGTTATTCTCAGAGATGGAGAAGGTCCCGGCGGTCGCAGGGTCACCAGCCGGAGGAGGAGATCCCACCCCTCCTTGTACTGCCTTGGAGACCCCAGCCGTTTGAGGAGGACTGAGTTCGGTGCTTGGTGCCGGATTCGTGCCCCATGCAAGGTCCTACCGTCTGAGGCTGGGTTGCCTCAAGGACCATGTCTAACTCGAGGGGGCCTTCATGTGGCTATTCTCACCCTAGGGCATCAGAGGTCTCATTGGCAGCGGTGTCTCTAATTGGGTTAGATGGGGAGGCACATGCCTTGACCCCCACTAAGGTCAAGAACCGAGCCAGCAAGTCTTTCCAGAGAAAGGGCCGATGGCCCCTGTCTTTCCTCTCCCCCCTAAAGGGGTTTGCCCTACCGAACCGCTCCAACGGGAAGCGACCGGTTATGGGCTACCAACTGGTTTTCTTGGAGGTCTCCTGGGAAAGTAAAGGGGGGGCTGCCGCTGGTAAGATGGAGTCAGGTGACTACGAAGAAAGGGGTGCGGGAGAGCCCGCTGCGCCCCTTGGCAATAGAGAGGAGTAAGCCTCCTCTTCAGTTGAAGAGTTTTTGAGGGTCCCCTCCTGGAGCACAAGAGGGAAGAACCTCCATTTGTTCAGTGGAGCTTCCCAAAGGCTGCTCCGACGATGATAGAAGCGAAATTACGGGGAGAATTTTTTTTATATTCATCATTGGGCATAGTGACCCTGGTCTTTTTGAAGAACGCAAACACTAATCACCCCTCGCAGTAACCCGCTCTGCCAGAGGTGAGCATGGGGCTGGCAGACCCAGCTGCCGCTATTTTATGCCACCCCTCCCGCCTGGTGGCCTGGCAGCCCTTCGGCATGGCAGTTCCACCTTGGGCACGGCGTAAAAAGATAGATGGTGAAGTGAGAAGGAAAGGGGATGTGAGGAAGGTATGGGTGGGAATAAACAGGTTGTTAAAAAACCACCATCCCAAATCGGAGCTCAGGATTAGGGAACATTGTTTCCTGCCCCCTCAGCCCCGATTCGCGATAGTTAACTGAAGTCAGCATCTACCCTGTGAAAATAGAGGCCAACCAGAGAAAGTTGTGGGAGAGGTTGTAGGAAAAGTGATGAAGTAGGGAAGAAACACAGGATGTCTGAAAGAAGATGCTAAGCTGGGGCGGCCAGGGAGTCAAATCAGAAGCGCTCGATGAAATCACCCGCGGTGCTATAGTTCAGGAGGCGCTTGTAGCGCATTGAGACATTTTGCTTTTCTTTAAGGTTTATTTATCACCAGTGTGGGTTCTTAAATGTATCACAAGATTGTCCTTTATCTGATCCTGATAAGGGCAAAGGCTGCTTATGAAAGAGTGCTCGCCTCTCTGAATAAATGGGTTTAAGCTGACCTTTTCTTGCAGCCAGATAAGGGTGAAAACTTCATTTGAAAGGCTTTTTACCAATGTGAGTCGTTGAATGTCTTTTAACATCATCTTTCGTGACTGCCTGATAGGGGCAAAGGCTACATTTAAAAGGTTTCTCGCCAGTATGAGTATATGAATGCCTTTTAAGCAGACATTTCGTTGTGGCCTGAAAGGGGCAAAGGCTACATTTGAAAGGTTTCTCGCCAGTATGAGTATATGAATGCCTTTTAAGCAGAGATTTCGTTGAGGCCTGATAGGGGCAAAGGCTACATTTGATAGGCTTCTCGCTAGTGTGAGTATATGAATGTATCTTGATATCTCCTTTTCTGGAAGTCTGATAAGGGCAAAGGTCACATTTTAAAGGCTTTTCGCCAGTATGAGTATATGAATGCCTTTTAAGCTGACATTTAGTTGCAGCCTGATGGTGGCAAAGGTTACATTTGAAAGGCTTCTCGCCAGTGTGAATATATAAATGTGTCTTAATATCTCCTTTTCTGGCAGCCTGATAAGGGCAAAGGTCGCATTTGAAAGGCTTTACGCCAGTATGTGTATATGAATGACTTTTAAGTTGACATTTCGTTGCAGCCTGATAAGGGCAAAGGCTGCATTTGACAGGCTTCTCGCCAGTGTGAGTATATGAATGTGTCTTAATATCTCCTTTTCTGGCAGCTTGATAAGGGCAAAGGTCGCATTTGAAAGGCTTCTTGCCAGTGTGAGTATATGAATGGATTTTAAGTTGACCTTTCCCTGCAGCCTCATAAAAGCAAAGGCTGCATTTAAATGGCTTCTCGCCAGTGTGGGTTCTTAAATGTACGCTAAAAACTCCCCTCTGTGCAGTCTGATAAGGACAGGAGCAGCATTTATAGATTTTCTTATTAATTCTCGAATGATGCAGCGCAGGTGAATTTGCGTGTATCGACCTGGGAGGTGTTGGGTTGTTTTTGACGCATTTTCCTGAGCTATCAGTTTTTGGATATACACCAGTAGTCCAATTTGGGTCATAATCAATGGCTCGAGGTGGCGAACGCAATTTCATCTTCTGAAAAAGAAACAGTGATTTTACAATATCTCATTCACAATATTTCTGGCGAACCAGCGAGCATTCCTGCAAGAGGAAGAAAGGGTAGGCACCCACCCAACCTATATTCATTCTTTAGGACTCCCAACTGATTATGACCACAACAAAAAGTGAGGGTAGCCTATCAGAGGGTGCTGCTGAGGGAGTTGCAAATAGGCCTTTGTTGGCCGCTGAAGTGTGTATGCACACTCCAGTCTATGGTATGAAAGTGGGCATCCTGAAGGCAGTGATAGATGATGAGTACACTTGGTAAGAGCAACTAGGAGCAGTTACCCTAATTATATTTGACCTATTTAAAAAAAAGGAAACAAAACCTCAAAAGGCCAAGGTTCACTTTCCCCCAGCATATTTGCATGCAGCTAACACCCCCAGATTATATATAGACCATGGGGGAGGGCTGCCTCTCCAAAAATTAAAAAAAGGTTGTAGTTGGGTGTGGATGAATTCATCATATGTAAATATAAGGAACAAAGCAGTAGCCACCAAGCTCATCCTGATTTAATGAGCATGGGAGTTGCACTCCATCAAATGGGATGTGCACCATGAGCGTGTCGGATTCAGAGATCACTTTTGTTTTCCTTAAAAGGGGCCATCCTGGCAACTGCTTCGGAAATAACAGTGAATTGAAACCACTGGGCTACTGTGGGGTAGGTCCATGAGAACTATCGCAGGGACATAGATACAACTTTAGGTTTTGGTTGCTTGTTTTAGGGCTTTTTTACACGATAGGTCAAATGGATGACCTTATTCCTGCTATGCAATTAGTGTACGGAGGAGTAAAATGGTGGTATGCATGCCAAGTGCTTGCAGATCCTTAGGTTCCATTATTTCCTACTATCCAACATGTCCAGGAACCCCACAGAAGATAATCTTGACTAATCTCAGATAGGCGACAGCACTGGTGTCACAGATACTAAGAACCAGGGAGTGCCGAAATTCTAATGCCTCAAGAGCACTTAAGGTTCTCTGTGAGTCAATATAATTCACAATTTTGTTGCTGAAGGACAATGCAGTGAATTGCAACCAGCTCAGCTGTGAAGACAGATTCAGTGCCCAACTGAGCCTCTCCAATTTCAAAAAGAGGGGAGACAGCATAGAAGACAAATTTATTCATGCTAACAACATTTTGCCAAATCTTTAAAAACTGATTTGAAAGGGGAAACAATTTTTAGGTGTGTGCAAGAGTACATTTTTTTTATAAGTACAGCATATCATTTAATAAAGATTTAAGGAATAAAATGGACAGTTGCCCAATTTAATTGGATTCTATATTCCGGGATCACAAACAAATAAAGGCAAATTAATTATAAAAGAGGGAGACGAGTATTTAAAATATTCTTCTGCCATAAGAAAATAAAGGAGCGACACGCGAGATGAACTTGAAAGGGTGGGGACACGTGACAACTGAAGAATAGCAAAATGAGGACATTCCAATTGATGGGCAACCGACGGGTCACCACCACAAAAAGGGTAGCAAGGGGTGCTGATTCAAGGGCAAGCCAAAACAAGATGCACATGGATGAGTCCAATCTGTGTCTGTCATGAGCTCATCTGGCAACTTGGGCAGAAGTCGCCCTACTCAACACACCCTACAACTAGGCTATATTAAGAAACAAATAAAACTATGTAAATAACAACAATGAAAAAGAACAAAGGCTATAAAAAAGGGAAAGAAGGAAGCGCGGTTCGGCGTCAGGAACAGGTCCGCCTCCCCCTGCGCAGGAACATGCGAGCTAAAAAAAAAGCTAAATAAAGTGGAGGAGGCCAGTCTCCTCCAAAAAGTCTTATAGTGCGCAGGCCCGTGTGCACGAATCAGTGACGAGTACAAGGGGCAAGCGATAGCGACCCCAGGTAACGTACGCGGAGATCACCCATACTGGGACATTCAACAAGAATGTGCCGAACAGTCTGGGGAACAACGCTGTCTTCACAGTATAGCGTAGGGAGCACTTCATCAAATGGCGGTGCGTCCCGCGAGTGTGTCCAATTAGGAGACGACAGAAAACAACCTTAATCCATCGCGGCGTAATGGCACCCAACTTTAGGTTCCCCTCGACCCTCTCCAATCTTCTTTGCCAAGCAGCCCGTATTCATGTAATCGATGTGAGGAAGAGAGAATGAATGAATGAATAGTGCATAAAAGATTTAAAAGCTGCGTAGCCCAGATGGGCTATCTCGCAGCCAAATTCACTTATGGGCGGTGAATTTAAAATTATTATTTTTAAAATATTGCCATATTAAAATACATAAAAAAGCAGAAATGTCCTTGGGACCAAAATTAGTATAATAGGCAATATTGAGTCAGTTGAGTTAAAATCTTTTAACAAAAAATAGACTATTAAAAAATTCAACAAAATGTAAAAACATAAACTATAAATAGATCAACAATAAATATATAAAACTATTTTAAATTTTGTTTAAAAGATTGCTTTCTTTTAGGAAGGTTAGTATCCTAGTCACGTCAAAGAAGCAATGGGTCTCGGAAAAGATGCCCCGCAGAGCCTGCTGGGGGGCCATCTCTCTGGTAATGAAGGGAAAAGTCGTCCTTCTGAGATTCCTTAGTAATGGGCATTCTACAAATATATGGAGGACAGATATTTGTACCCCACACAGAATGCACATGGGTGGGGGCAGCCCACTCATTAAATGCTCATGGGTGAGCCGGCAATGGCCTATCCTCAGACGGACAAGCGCAACCTCCATTTTACGATGTCTAGTTGTACGTGGCCATGGGTGAACGGAGGGTTTTATGGAGTGGAGCTTGGTGGGAGGGAGCTCACTCCACCTCTTCTGCCATAGGCCGACCACGTATTCATTGGTCAGAGGATAGGCATCGCAGAGTGGGACTGGGGCCACTGGAGCTGTCCCCAGTGATGCTGCTTCTTTGGCTGCAGCATCTGCCCTCTCATTGCCTGGGATGCCCACGTGACTAGGCACCCAGCAGAAGGATATCTCGTGGATGGGCGATAGTCGTAGGAGCCACCGCTGGATCTTGGAAACCAACGGATGGCTCGAACCAACATCACCCAACATTTGAAGCGAACTAAGGGAGTCTGTAAAGATAGTATGAGAACCAGATGGCCTGCCAGCTATGATAGTCAGTGCCGCCATCATAGCAACGAGTTCCGCTGTGAATGCGGAAGCTGCGTTTGGCAGGCGGACCAATGCTATCTCAGATGGAAAGACAGCAGCTGCTCCAACTCTGTCCGGTGACTTGGACCCATCGGTGAACACAAAAGTGCTATGCCGGTGTTGAGAGGGGTGGTCGCCATACATGGCTCTCAATACTACAGGCAGGTGGTGATCCTTGGGCCTATCAGCCAGTTCCCTACATACCATTACAGGTGGTATGAGCCACGGGGGGGTCTTTGGCATGGTAAAGGGAATCACTGAGAACTCCCTTAGTTGCGCAGTGTGCTCGGCCATACGCAGAGCAAAGGGGCGAGCCAGAGATGGAGATCTATCGTATGAGGCCACTGTCCGTGTATTGAACATGCACTCATACACTGGCGTCTGCGGTAGTTGCTCAAGTCTAAGGAGGTAGTTCAAATTAGACTTGAGCCTGTGATAGGGAAGGGGGAGAACCCCGTTCTCTGCGTAGAGGCTCCACACTGGGGAGGACTTAAAGGCTCCAGAAGCCAGGCGCACACCCTGGTTACGCACAGTATTTAGTTTTTCGAGAATGGATGGCGAGGCAGAGGAGTACACCTGTGATCCGTAGTCTAGCTTTGATTGGACCAATGCTAGATACAGGAGCCACAGGGTACGTCGATCACTTCCCCAAGAAGTGTGAGACAACAGTTTCATTATGTCCATTCTCTTTAAACAAGACCTTTTCAAGGCGTCCACATGGTGCCGGAAGGAAAGCCTTGAATCAAATATGACCCCCAGATATTTGAAATGGGGCTCAAAATCTATAGGCACACCATATAGCGACAGAAGGGGGGGGTCCCATGTCACTAACTTATGCCCATAAAAGTGAACAGCCTTGGTCTTTACTGCGGAAAAGCGGAAACCCTTGGAGGAAGCATTTTCAGCTACAGTGCTTATAGCTCGCTGTAGCTTACGGACGATAAATGGGAGTCTGGGCGAAGAACAAATGAGCGCCAGATCATCCACATATAACGTCGACGAAATCTCGGGAGGGAGATTTCTAACAATGCTATTAATGGCCACAGAGAAGCAGGTGACACTGAGGACACTTCCCTGTGGCACACCCTCAACTTGGTCCACGGGCTCCGATAAGGTGCCTCCAACCCTTACGCGTAGTGTGCGTCGCATCAGAAATTGCTCGACAAACCTGGGGAGGTAACCCCGCAGGCCCCAATCATCGAGTTGTTTAAGGATACCACGCCTCCAGGTGGTATCGTATGCTTTCTCAATATCAAAGAAGACAGCGATGGCGTGCTGCTTCTTTGAAAAAGCATCTCTTACGAGTGACTCCATTCGGACAAGCAGGTCTGTCGTACTCTGCTTTTTCCTGAACCCTGATTGAGAAGGAGATATGAGATTTTGAGTCTCCAAAAACCAGACGAGTCTGAAATTGACCATTCTCTCAAACACTTTACATGGACAACTGGTAAGAGCAATGGGGCGGTAATGGGTGGGCTCCGTCCCGTCCTTTCCTGGTTTGCGGAATGGAAGGACTATGGCCTCTCTCCACATGGAAGGGAAGCGGCCCTTGATCCAAATCCAGTTGTAAATGTCCAGTAAATGAGAGAGAAGGGATGGATGCATATTCCTAATCATATCATAGGAAATGCCATCCGATCCGGGGGCAGTGGATCTACAGTGCTTCAGTGCATTATGGAGCTCATGGATAGAGAAGAGTCGGTTGTAAGACTCGTTATCCATGTTAGGCTCCACAAAGTTGAGCGGTTGCTGCTCCTGTTGGAGCCTAAAGCACTGGAATTGCATCTCATAATTATCTGGGCTTGAGATGCTAGCAAATGATCTGGCCAAGACATTGGAAATATGGGACAAGTCCCCCAACAATTCTCCAGCTTGGACAATGTTGGGAGCTGTAAAGCCATTGGATTTGCCCAATAGCTTTTTGACCCTTTTCCACACTTTGTCTATAGGCGTTTGCCAACTTATGGACGCGATGTAACCTTCCAACGAGGTCTTTCGAGCCTGTCGAAGGATGCGTCGCCGTGCTGCCCTTGCTCTGTTACGAGCAATTTTATTTACCATCGTAGGGGAGCGATGGTAACGTCGGCAAGCCATTTTACATTCAGTCACGGCTCTCGAGCATTCAGCCGACCACCAGGGAACTTGTGGTCCGCGAGCGGTTGAGCCGGAGAGCGGGATGGAGGAGTTAGCCGCTTTATTGACGTGGACTAGGAGGTCATCGATAGCCACGTCAATATCTTTATGAGGGAAGGACCCGTCATGGCTCGAGAGGTGCCTGAATTTAGGCCAGTTTGCTTTTTTTGCATTCCATTTTTTACTAGGTGGTGGAGGGGGGCCACCTGTACATGGCGCTATAATAATGGGGAAGTGATCGCTGCCTCGCAAGTCAGGATCCACTGCCCAGTCAAAATCAGCTCTACAGCTTGGTGAACAGAGGGACAAGTCCACGCATGTAGAGCTGCTCGTCTGGATGTGAAATGATGTATGGCTGCCATCGTTTAGAAGGCAGACATCATTTTCGCCCAGAAATTTCTCAATCATGTTTCCCCTAGGGTTCTTATCATGGTCCCCCCAAAGGGGGTGTCGAGCATTAAAATCCCCAATCAATAGAAAGGGGGGAGGGAGCTGTTTGATGACCTCTACTAGTTTTCTAGCTAGAGAGGCTGTGTCTTTTTCCTCACTAGGAGGGAGGTAAAGCGAGCAGACCGTATAGTGGCGATGGGAGAACAGGCGGACAGCGACCGCCTGCAGGTCTGTCGCAAGGTCGATCTGGTTGTGGGGAACCCTGCTGTTGATGAGCACAGCAGAACCATGGATTGGTTCTATAGGGTTCTTATAGTATCCCACAAAACCAGGAATATTGGGTACACTACGAGTACCCAAGCAAGTTTCCTGTAAAGCTATACAATCAGGATTGTAGTCTTTAAACAGGAGCTTGAGTTCTTCCCACTTGGGGAAGAGACCTTGGATGTTCCAATGAATTATTGGATACATCCTTACCTCTTTAAGACAATCATCCTACCCTTAGGGGTAGGAGGTTTTGGTTTTATACTACCCGTAGGGGTAGTTTTGGTCATACCAATTACCGGTTTTGGGTATGACTCAGGAGGCATCGGGAGCGTTAATTTAGCTCTCGGCTTTTCTTTTAGACGTGGCAATTTTGTTAGCTGGCTATACGAAATGACTGTCTTGACTGGAGAAGCAGATGTGGGAGCATCTCCATCAGTCATTTCGTGAGCTGATGACATCGACTTGGCTGGTGATGGTGGCAGCGATTGTTCGGCTGGCGAAGGATTCTTGGAATCTGATGGTTGGTTCGGCTCCTCCTTGGATAAGGGGGCAGCCTCTACTACAGCTGTTTCCTGTGATGGGGTACAGGTTGATTCCTTCTCACTTAGGGCTCGAAGGAGTTCCAAAGCAGTATCAGCAAGGGGTGGGTTGCTGACTACTCGCGGCCCAATCCGATTCACATCCACGTCTTGTGGAGCGGTGGCAAAGTGTTTTGCCACTCTTGGTGAATCGGGAGAGGATGGAAGGTTCCTCTTCTTTGTGCCATCAGAAGCTAGGCTAGATTTTGGTGAAGAGTTTTCTCTACCGATTGATCGTGGTTTCGGTCGAGGGGGGCTCTAACCTTTTCAGGTGTGCGTGGAGATGCGGGTTTTGGGTGTGGAGAACCCCTTACCTGTTGAGGCACATCTCTGCGCGGAGACCTGGGTTTCGGTTGTGGAGGACTTCTTGTTTGTTCAGGAGAGCCTGTAGATGGTCTCTGGCTTCTCCCCTTCTTTGGCGTGGCGGTGCGCAGAGCATCCGCGAAGCTCACGCCAGGCTGAACGTAAGTCTCTCTAACTCTTCGTCTAGCCTCTTTATAGCTCACCCTGTTTTTATTTCGAACAGCAATGACCTCTCTCTCGTAGAGGAAGAAGGTGCATTGCTGTGATGTGGCAGAGTGGTCTCCGCCACAATTGGGGCAGCACGGCTGTTTGGAACAGGGTGTTCCGTGAAATTCTGCTGAGCAGTTTACACAAATCCTTTCACTTTTACAAAACTTGCTTACATGGCCAAAGCGTTGGCAATGGAAGCACCGCCGGGGGTTTTCGACGTAAGGCTTGACTGGGATGTTAAGGTAGCCAGCCTTGACGTACTTGGGCGGTTCCAATCTGTTGAAGGTTAGGATTATGGTGGCGGTAGGGACCCTAGCGCCATTCACAAACCTAGAAATGCGATGTGCACTCGTTACTTTCTGATTGGCAAGTTTTGTCACCAACCTGTCGATATCATACTCAATGAGTTCACCCGATCGAATAACACCTTTGGAGGTATTAAATGTCGGGTGAGACGCGGATGATACACTCACTGAGGCTAACTTTTCAAGAGATTGAATTCTCTTTTGCTGCTCATTAGACTTGGCCTCGACAATCAATGCGCCATCATTGCGCGGCCACATTTGAGCAGGTTCGCCACACTTGTTTACGAAGTCGTCAAAGACATCAAAGATGTCAGCTTTGTTAAGAGGACAACGTTCGTTGCTGGATTTGAGTACTATAAAGCGGTCATAATCCAGTTCTTCGTCTACTTCTGATCCAAAAGGATCCAAGCGACGAAGATCTCTGCTTTTTTCACGGTGACCAGAGGCCGGCGGTCTCTGGGATGAGTTTTTGGAAAGTTTACCCATATGATTTTGATTTTTATAAGTGGTGTCTCTGGAGCCGAGGGCATGTACCAAATCGCCATCGTGAGTCCGGAGAGCGCCCATACAGTCCAGACAGGGTAGCCCGCCCCCCGACTCCCACTGTTGTTTCAAAAACAGCGGAGCCGCATAACGGAGTTTTACTGGACTGTGGTGCAAAGACCTCCCGAAAGCAAAACAACGACCCAGGCAACCAAACCTACCTCCATGGCACGGTCCTGCGGACGATGCCCCCTAGTGGGTACATCCGTCGACTCGTACAGAGTACACATACTGACTAGGACCAAGTGGGCCGAAAGTGCGCTGGGGTTCAGACACACAGTCGCCCCACAAGGTTATTTGGGGATGCCGGAGTGATGCCAGTGTTTGGTCATCAAACCGCCTCATGGGGTTCCCCTCACCCACCTTTTATGTTGGTGTGAGGTCACCTAGCCCTTGTGATGCCATTCACTAACTGCAGGGCCACAGCAAAGACAACCATATGGGCCAGAAGTGTGCTGGTGTCCATACACACAACTGCCCCAAAAGGTTGGTGGGTACCCTTAGATACCCAAACCAGGATATCCCGCCTGGTGTTCGGACGTTGGGCACACGCTCAGTTAAAAAACAGGGGCACCACGTGAAGGTGGTGTGCCAACATTTAGGGAACATAGGCTATGAGTTGCGCGATATTCCCCATCGCCCCCGAGGAAGAGAGAAAGGCTGGTCTGGTGGACCAGTCTTCGCGGACTCTTTGGTGCGGTCATTCCCCACAATTCCTTCATATTCCAGGAACCTAACAGAAGATAATCTCGACACCCGTCCGGCTCAACAGAATCGTGGCGTCACGGATATCGCGTACAACATATCAGAGTAGCATCCCGGCTAGAGAATGAAGAGAAAGCGGTCATGAAGGAGTCCGAGATACCAGTCTCAGTCTCCTGGAGAGCGGGAGGGGGGTCCTGCGATAAATTGGCCCGAATCCTTTTGACTCGCTTCCAAACCTCAGCTAGAGGGGTCTTCCCGTTAAGTGAAGACACGTATACCTGCCAAGAAGAGCAGCGTGTGTGCTTTAAAATATACCGGAACGTAGCCTTAGCTCGACGAAATTCAACGACAGTGAAGCCGTTCGGGCGGCACTTATAGCGTATGTAGGTATAACGCTTCTATTCGAGGGCAGTCTTACACTCGGCTGACCACTACGGGAGCGGTCAGCACGCAAAACGGCCTCATCTACAAACATAAACCCCTCGAATGAGAGAGAAATAGGTCATTTCCTGAAACGTGGACTACCGCGCCAAGCACCACCGGGGCGGGCTCTGGGGCGGCAGCGGCCCAGAAAATGATATTTGAATGGGAAAGTGATCACTACCCTGGAGGTCATGACCACCTCCCAATCAAAATCAGGCTGTTCAATCGGAGAGCACAAAGATAGATCGAGTCAGGAAAATGAAGCTGTTCTCGTGCAGTGATGCGTAAACTCATCCACATTTAGGGCACCCAGTTAGTTCGTTAATTAGTCAGCGCCAATCCTTCCATGACATTGGGAGGATCCCCGACCGGATAATGAAATTTATATAAGGTCAGTATGACAATCGCTGGTCAGCCCGAGGGCCCCAGGAACCGGTCCTTTTTCGGGGAGAGGTGCCAGGAAGTATTATGCTTTGACACCAAACAGCGTTTAGGTGGAAGCCTTCGTCACCTCGGGGAAGGGATCTGTTCCGCCTCAGAGGTACGTGGATATAGATGCCCATCGGCAGGATTCCTTAGAACAGAGAGTGCGTGTGTGTAGTGTTGTGAAGGCGGGAGAGGAAAAGAAAGCAGTGTTGTGATTGGCTATGTACGAGGTGAGAGGTGAAAGATCTACCCACCCGAAAACGGGGTGAGCACAGCGCGTCCATCAATCGTTAGCCAGGTCTCTTCGTACGCTGACGTTTGTGTCCGCTCATTCAAGGGTTCGGAATCGAACCCGGTACCGCGCGTTGGGATGCCAACGCATTATCCACTCGGCTAGCAAAAACTATTTAGGGCACCCATCTCAAGCCCTTCGATCAAGTCGACAAGGACTTGAGCCCTGGGATTAATTGAGTAGTCTACCCAGAGGGGGTTTCTACCGTTCAGGTCTCCGAGCAAGAGAAAGGGCCTCAGCTACCGTGCCACAACGCGGCGGAAGTTCCCCGCGTCGAAGTTGACTGACGGTGGAATGTACGCAGAAATAACAGTATACCACTTATCCAGGTAAAGCTGCACAGCCACTGCCTGAAAGGAGGTATCTAAAGTGAAAGGAAGAACGGAGACATCATGCCGGGTGTAAATCGGGCAGGCTCCCTCCCGCCGCGCCACAACCCGTGGTGGTGGGGTCACCCAAGTTGGTTCCTACAACAAGATAGCTAACAGGGAACTGGGAAAGGCAAGCCTCCGCAGCTCCTCCTAGTTGGCCCGGAGTCAGCGGCAATTCCAGTGCAGGAATATGCCCTCCAGGCTTAGCTCGGAGGAGATGCGGGTGCCCTCTTCGAAGAGAAATCCTCACACGGGAATGGCCGTACGCTTATCGGAGGAAGAAAACAGGGCGGTGCTGGCTGGACAATGCAGTAAAGGAACTGTCGCCTTCGAGGACTTATCGGGGGAGGTGGGGATCGACATGCAAGTCTTTTACGCACCTTAGGCGAGAGTGGGTCCCTCTTTTGGACGATCAACCGTCTCACGCTGGGGGAAGGGAGGGGACACTGGTTTTAGCCGGGGTTGGGTGTGAACCCTTTGTGCCAGCAGGGAAGCGCATGGGGTGGGTAGAACTCGCAGAAGAGTTCCGAATGGGCGCAGAAACGACCGTGCTCGTAGGCTCGGAGGGGCCAGGAGCAGAGGGTGTCTTTATTAACATTGAGGTATAGGACGTCCCAGGCAGCGCCGGGTGCGCCAGGACAAGTCCTTAGCCTCGCGAAATGAGAGACGTTCCTGGGCATGAACGGCCAGGATTTTCTTCTCAAGGAGATACGCAGCACATTGCTTCGAAGAAGCAGGGTGCGGCTCTCTGCAATTGACACACTCAGATACACACGATTTGGACTTATCGTGTGCGGCCTTGGAGCAACTTAAACAGACTTCGGGTTACCCCGACTTTGCGTGTTTACAGGAGCGATTAGTATGGCCGAAGCGGTGGCAGTAATAGCCCCTCCGCGGCAGTGGCACGAATGCCTTCACGCGGTAGCGATACCAAGCGGCACGCACCGAATCAGAGAGCTTGTCACAGTCGAGCGTAACGAAGATTGTAGAGGTGAGTATGGAGGGCCCTCACTGTTTTCTCATCACACGTTCGACCTTGACCGCCCCATGGTCGACCAGCTCTAGGGTGATGTCCTTTATTGAGTAGTCCACGAGTTCCCTCGCATAAACTGATCCTTTCACAAATTTCATGGTAGAGTGCGGCGTCACACTCACAGGCGTGCCATCAAGTGTACGAAGGGCACTAATCATGGCCACCTCGGAAGGATTCCATGCATTCGTCAAAAGGCTCCCGTCCGAGAAACGGGTCACCTTCGGCTCTCTACCAATCATGCTAGCTAAAGCTCTCCTCTGATGGATCATGTTGCCCTGAGTAGAGCGAATAACGCTGAAGCGTTTGAAGCCAGCAGAATCGAAAACGCGGGGTAGCCTCTGAATGAGGGGCCCCGACGTAATCGAGGCTCCGTTTTGCGCAGTTCTGGTTTTTATCTGGGACTCCCCACCCGGGGGAGCAGTGGGGCCGGACGTGCCCATCTAGGCTTGGTAGCTTACCGAAACGGCAGCAGACGCGTCCTTCCCGGCGGCTCCCGCGGACGCAGAGGAGCCCCGAGTCTTTTTGTTTTTAGGAGATGAGGGCGGGGAATGAACCCGCTTCACTCCTCGGCCGGTAGGAGCCCTTAGACCAGATGGGCCAGTCTCGGCAAGATCCTTATTAAATGGAGATGTTCTTGCCTGTCCCAGGAGCACCAACTGGGGGAGGAGATGCATCCTCTCCTTGTGACGCCTCGGGGATGCTCTACAAATATGTTTGGACAGTAGTCTCTTCAGGATTACTCTATCTTAAGTGTCTAACAGAGAAGTTCTTGTCAAAGATGGATAAGGAGGTTGCATGTTGAAGGGTTGCCTTAGCGGCCTCCTTTATCAGGAAGATCACATAACATGTTGGTGGTATCATTATTCCCAAAGATGATTCCAATTCTCGTTATGGTACCAAATTTCTTCATTAGGGTGTGCATTGTATTGAATGTGAGGCTTTGTAGGATATCAGTCATCATAAGTATGTCTCCAATTTGTGATGATGTAGAGGACCCAACAGGTGTCCCGCTATCAACTTTCCCATTCTGGATTTCTGAGGCAGTAGAATGTACTCTCAACTGCTTCTCTTCAGGAGCACAACAGCCAGTAGATGACATCTCAGGGGGCCCAGTAGACCAACTCCCAAGCCTAATTTTATTTATTACACCTACATATATGCGTGTTAATTTCATATTTGGCCCCAGGAGCCAAGAGCCACAGCCTACTATATCTGCACCGGGTCTGGGCACAAGCCGAGGTGTAAGGGCTACCTCATCATCAGGGAGACTGCTCATTTTAAAGAGCAGGCCTTGTGATGGGTCATTTCTGTCCACGTCAGAGCTGACCCCCTTCCCAATTGTATGCCCAGCCTAGATACCAAACCATCCAGCACAGGATGACTCTAAAGAGTGATCCCTCCGGCAGGTGGCGCTTTTGGCCCATACATAAGCCTACATTGAAGCCATTTGGTCTGGTCCAAAGCTGATGACGTCTAGTATGTATTGGTCCCCCCCCCCCTAGCATGGCTCGTCAGATCATCGACACACACAATCTCCCCCCCTCCCCCCACTACCACATAAATGCAGATCCTGTTAAGGGAGGTCCCTAAGTACAGAACACCCACCAAGTCTCGGAACCCTAAGGAATACCAGGAAAAAAGTGGGCCTGACTCCCATTCCTTCACTTATTACCCCCCTAACATTTTTTTCCACATTACTCGTACCAGATAATAGATAGACTGTCATGACTGGATCTTGTGTATGTGGTTTTAGGGTGTGCGTCTTTGTATACACATTTTTTTATTTATTAGTGTCTCTTCCTAATGGGCAGCCAGCTTATGACCACTAAGGCAGTGTCCAATCCTCCCTGGGATTGAACCTCAGAAGTCCAATGCTGGATCAATTAGAATAGTGAGAAGTCTGCTTTCAGAGCATTAACTACCACTCCTCTTTCCCTTACCAGGTTCAATTAGCTGCCCTGTGTCTACCCTTGCAGGAGTAGGTAGCTCCTACACACGTCAAGCTCATAGCCAATTACGACACCGCTGTCTTTCCTCCTTTCCCTACCCATCTTTACAGCAAAAAATACCTACTCCCTCCTCTGCCTCAGAACCTTTGATGTGTTTTGGGTGCACTCAAACCACACCCCCATCCCCTCCTACCCTCCAAGAAAAAGCACCTATTGCATTTACGCATATCAGCAATTGTCAGTCTGACCTTAATATGAATTTCAATAAGATCTTATCCATGAGGAATGGATAGAACAATTTAATTTTCCTATTTTCTATATAACCCATTAAACCATAGGATGCAGTTTAACCACCATGACTGGACAAGGTCTTCATGAAGAGTTCCCTATATAAAACCCTTGGCATGGGCAGCAGCATCTCAGGTCAGCAACCACATATCTGACCTTGGTTACCATTTATTTGACATTTGGTAGATTTTCCTCACAAGCCTTTGCCGGTGCTATAAACCTTCCCCCAAATTAATAAGTCTTTCACTGCATTAAAATTTGTGAATAAATTTGGTATTAAATTTTAAAGTGGGCAAAATTACCTTTTCTTGAAGGGAGTTTTGTCTGGCCATTTCCGTAGAGGATTTGGGGCTTGAGTTTTCCTCTTCCGAATCGAGTCTCTCTCCATCAAGGAGAGGAATTTCATCTTCCAGGGGTTCTTCTTTAATCTCCTCTTTCATTACAATCTCAGAAAATTGCTCCTAAAGTTAAAGACAAAGACAATTCTATTTAAATACCAAACAACAAATATTTTTATTTATATAAAATGGAGGAAAAAGAAGGACCAAAAGGCTACCCTCAGATTCATGTTTTCCCACCAGGCCCTACTAGTGGAAAAAGACTATGAATGAGCTCTCCACACATTTTTAATGTTTTCTCTGCAATCCTTTTGCCAAAAGTTTTTGAAGAGATTTACAGAAAAAACTACATAGGGCAGGTAAAAGTCTGACAGCCATCGCATCCAATCATTTACTTATTGCACTCATTGGTTTTATCTTTTAATATAACAGGAAACATGTTAGGAGACCCTTAAGGAATCCTACTGTGGCTCGCCACTGGCTCCAGAACCATAATGTGAGGAGATTAAAAACTTGCTCTGGCTCCCAGCTAATGCCTCTCTCATCGGCCAATACCACTCTCTATCCTGGTACACATGGACCATGTCATTCTCTCTTGGCTCTTTCCATCTCTTCATGCATTGCAGAAGAGGACCACTATTTCTTTGAACGATGTTGTAACAAACATTTCTTACACTACTTAGGCAATAACACAAGGGATAAAATATCTTGGTTTTTCATCCATAAGATTACACAAATTAGGAATTAATAAGTTAAATCTTTTGCAATTGTACATGCAATCATTTAAATCTTTTGTATTTAAGTGTAAACTACCATTAATGACAACTTAGGCATGTAACATCCACATATTTTCACCATCGCTTTATTTAGGAACCTTTTATTAAATACTTTCATGTATAGAAGCATTCCTTGCTTTTTGTATATAATTTATAGAGAAATGTGAGGTTTTTCTTTAGAAATGCCCAAAGAGATCCCTATCTCTAAAGTTAGAAACTTAAATCATATTTAAGACTCAGTAACTGAAGAGTCCAACTTAGTGCCGAATGTGAGATAACTACCATTGATACCATGCAAACAAATTGGATACAAAGAAAAAAATAATAAAATTACCTCTTTGTGTGAGCCAAATTGGCCGAATACTTCATAAGAACCACCAAATACTTCTTCTTGGCTTCTTAATTCATATTGTTTTCCATCAAAAAACTCATCTTTGATCTTTTTGGCTGGGCTATCTACACAGTCATCCTAATAAATAATTTAATTATCTCATTTAAAATGATTCAATTATAATAATTAAACTTATGCTAATGATGGTTAAAAATAAAACAAATGGAAACAATGAATAGCTATAGGCAATTTTAGTGTTGTATCTTCTTTCACCTTTTCATCATAAAAATTGCCACCAGGCAGATCTTCACAGAACTTGTGATTTATTTCTTTAATCTCTCCAGATTTAAAAGTTAAAAAGATACTTTCACACTTTATGATAAATCTGATAAATTCCAACAGGCTAATTATATTTATAATCAAACAGGATGAATAATAAAGGTGATACATTTCATTCAAGAGTTTAATTTGGTGAGCAATGGTTTAAAGGTCTCTTGACATCAGGACTTTGTTCCCTGCACAATTTGAATACAAGCACAAACAATCCTATAAAATATACCACTTCTCATTAGGTGAGTTTTTTTTCGAGGGTGCCCATATGGCAATAGCTACCAAGGGCATAGGCCACCGAAATACCCCTTTTAGAATTCAGGTCAAAGCAGCCCATCCTGCAAATAAAATGGAAAGTGGTAACTATGCTACTCTCCCTGGTACTGGTAGCATGTGTGCTTATCCCCTAGACTTGGACACTCAACAAGAATATGTTAAAACAGTCATGGCAGTAAGGCCCGGGGGAATGCTCCATCAAATGGCGGTGCCTACCGCGAGTATGCCCAATCAAAAGATTGGAGACATCAACTTGAAGGTGCTGAGGCAATGGGAACAGTCATGGCAAGATGGCACACAACTTTAAGCTCCCATTGGCCATCTCTCCTATTCTTTACAGGCAGCCCAGAGGGCTGAATTGATCCCAACCATGAAGGCAATGTGAGGAAGAGCTAAATGCTGGTCTGGTCATGCAGTCCTTGCTGACTCTTTGGTTCCCTCATTTTCTGGAGTCTTCACTTGTCCAGGAACCAAGTAGAATGTAATACCAACCTCTGCCAAATTGGTGAATAATGGATACCTCAAACCAGGGTGGTTGGCAACTACTATGCCCAGAGAGCACCATGTATATATTGCAACCAGCTCAACTGTGAAGAAAGATACAGCATCTAGTAGAACCCTGCTGACTTCAATGAGTGGGGATAGAGCATGGAAGCTGGCCTCATCTTGGGACTTGTATCCATCCATCCGTTTATAAAGGCATGGCTCTAGCATGAAATGAAGTGTGCTCCAAAAAGGTCTAAATGCAATAAAACCGCACTCTAAGAAGCTTGGAGAGATGGTGTGGCATGAGTCAAAGCACCACAGACCCGAGTGGTAAACTATGCTTTTGGAGTTTCCTAGCCCTAAATCCAAAAGGGCTTAGGGTATGACTTGTTACTTAAGGCTATAGGCAATATAAAGATCAGTCACAAATGGGATGAGAGCTGTTAATGACTAAGGAAGATGTCAGGCCTGTTTATACCTCATAATGCACAGTGCATCACAAGAGGCATTTTTTTTGGCATTGTCTATATATATATAAAGGTGCTTGGTTTGTGGCGCACAGTATGTTTGTGGAAGAGGCATAGTAGAACAGAAGGTAGGAACTTGGTCTTTGGTTCCTCTGCCAACACCTTGCAGACCCTCACTGGTGGTAATAGCCATACAGGTACTTTTGGGATCTGATATGGGATTACTGATACTTCCCTCAGTTGACCTGTATCTTCAGTCATGCGCAGGGCAAATGGGCGAGTCAGTGAAGGGAACCTGTCATATGAGGCTACCGAGTGAATATTGTAGGTGCACTCATATACAGGTGATTGGGGAAGTTGTTGCAGTCTGAAGAGGTACTGCAGGTTAAGGTTAAGGCAGTGAAAGGGTAGTGGGAGAATCCTACTCTCTGTATAAAAACTAGGTATTGGGGAAGACTTGAATGCTCACAAAGCTAAACGTACACCCTGGTTCCTGATGGAATTGAGTTTATCCAGGTTTGAGGGTGATGCTGAAGAGTACACCTGTGACCCGTAGTCCAGCTTAGACTGGATCAAGGCTGTATACAATAGTCACAGGGTATGGCAGTCACTTCCCCACGAAACATGTGATACCAGTTTTAGAATGTCCATTCTCTTCAGGCAGGATTTTTTCAAAACAGTTATATGGGGGACCCAAGAGAGCTTTGAGTCAAAGATAACCCCTAGAAATTTGAAGTCGGGCTCAAATGAGATGGGGGAGTCATATAGAAATAGGGTTGGCTGTTCCCACTCGACACTCGACTCGCCTGAAGTTGTAGAAGTGAACTGCCTTTGTTTTTGAGGATGATAGTCGGAAGCCTTTTGCGGTGGCATTCTTGGCAATGATATTAATGGCCTGTTGCAATTTTAGGGTGATAAAGGGCAGCCGAGGTGATGTTGAGACAATTACCAAGTCATCCACATAGAGAGTTGATATTGTCTCTGCTGGAAGGTCAGTAATGATACTGTTTATGGCCACCAAGAAGCAGGTAACGCTCAAAAACTTCTCTGTGGTACGCCCTCTATCTGGTCAACTGCCTCTGACATGACATTTCCGACTCTCACTCGGAATGTGAGTCTAGCAGGAAATTGTTGTATGAATCTGGGGAGGTGACCCTTGATACCCCAGTCATGCAGTTGCTTCAAGATACCACACCTCCAAGTGGTATAATAGGCCTTTTCTATGTCAAAAAATACAGCGATGGAGTGCTGTCTTTTTGAGAAAGCTTGTCGGATGCAATCCTCCATCCTGACCAGCAGGTCTGTGGTGCATTGCTTTTTCCTAAAACCTGCTTGTGAGGGAGAAATAAGGTTATTTCTCTCCAGAAACCATACCAGCCTGGCATTCACCAATCTTTCGCAAAGCTTGCATGGGGAGCAGGTAAGGGCAATTGGGTGATAGTGGGTAGGAAGTGTTCCATCCTTTCCCGGTTTATGAAAGGGAAGTATAATTGCTTCCCTCCAATAGGAAGGGATATGGCCCTTAATCCAGATATAGTTAAATATATCAAGAAGGTGTGATATGAGTGTTGAATGCATATTCCTGATCATATCATAAGAGATACCATCAGGGCCAGGTGTGGTAGATCCACATTTCTTAAGAGCACTTTGAAGTTCATGGATGGAAAAGAGCTTGTTATATGGTTCATTATCCATACAAGGATCCATGAAGTTCAGTATGCACTGTTCTTGCATTTTCCTGACACATTGGAATTCTAGGGGGTAATTGTTGGGGCTAGAGATGTCAGCAAATGTCTTTGCCAGGACATTTGAAATTTTCACTAAGTCTCCCAAAAGCTCATCTGCTTCAACTATATTGGGGGCAGAGAAGCCACTTGTTCTGCCCATGAGCTTCTTCACTCTCTTCCAGACTTTGTCTAGTGCAGTTTGGTGGTTGATGGAGTTTATGTACCCTTTTATGGAGATTCGGTGAGCCTGGGGGAGGGTACGCTGTTGCACTGCCCTGGCTCAGGTATCAGCATACTTATTGGTAGTAGTAGGGTTCCGGTGGTAGCGACGACAGCTCATTTGCATTCTGTCACTGCTTTGCTGCATTCCTCAGACCAAAAAGGGAGATGGATCTTGTGAGAAGCAATTTTGGAGAGGAGCATAGATGAATTTGCCGCCTGGTTGACGTGGTCATGAAAGTTCTCCAAGATCATGTGAATGTCATCCTGAGGGAAGTGTCCAGAATGATGGGAGAGGTGTTTAAATTTTGGCCAGTTGGCTTTCCTAGTGTTCCACCTATTACTCGGAGGGGGGGGGAGGGCCAGTCAAGCATGAAGTCAGTACAACTGGGTAGTGATCGCTTCCTCTCAGGTCAGGATCCACCGACCAGCTGTAATCTGCTCTACAGTCTGATGAGCAAAGTGATAGATCTACACAGGTAGAGCTGTTAGTCTGGACATGAAAAGATGTTGGAGTGCCATCATTAAAAAATGACACATCCATGGTCTCTATACATTTCACGATCATGTTTCCCTTGGGGTTGTTATCATAGTCTCCCCAAAGTTGATGCCTTGCGTTAAGGTTCCAACCAGTAGGAATGGGGATGGGAGTTGGGTGATGAGATTGGCTAATTTGTTAGCCAGATCTGAGGCAACTACTCCTTCACTAGGAGGGAAGTACAGTGAGCAGACTGTGTATAAACGGTTGGTGTACACACAGATCGCTACTGTTTGAAGATCTGTTCTCAATGAGATTACTAAGTGAGAACAGTCTTTGTGGACAAAAATAGCTGAACCATGTATGGGTTCTGGTGGGTTTTTAAAGTATCCCACATAGTTGGGGATATTGGGAAATTGACGATTACCCAATTGTATTTCTTGCAATGCTATACAACAAGGGTTGTAATCGTGAAGCAGTATTTTGAGTTCTTCCCATTTGGGGAAGATTCCTTGTAAATTCCAATGTATAATTGGGGGCATATTCATCTTTTAAGAGTAATTAGGTTTTTCTTTGTACCTGGTAAAGGTAACTGGAGTTTTGAGCCTTTTAGGTTTCTGGATGTTATTAGTACTTGAGGCATTGGTAGCTTTAGGGTTTTAGGGATGGTACTTTTATTAGTGGGCAAAGAACCATCTGTCAGCTGTGCATATGACAAGGTGGTTTTTGCTGGCAAAGATGCCTCTGAGGATATTGGGGCCTCTGTAGTGCTGGTTAGTTTTGCTGGCAAAGATGCCTCTGAAGGTAGTGCGTCCTCTGTAGTATTAGTTGGTTTTGTTGGCAAGGGTGCCTCTGAAGATAATGGGTCCTCTGTAATGCTGGTTAGTGGTGTCGAAAGGGATGGTACAGGGTCATTCTGAGGACTGGTTGTTGGGTGAGCTGTGGTTGGTAAGGGGAGCCCAGAAGGCTGTTTCTCCTCCTCCAAGGGTGCCACAGCCAATGTTGAATCTGTGACCATCTCTTTAGTTTTTCCGAAGTTGCTGGTGCTGCGGGTGTAGCAGGCTGACTTGTTTTGATAGATGGAATCAAGGCAGATTCAGTGGGAGGAGGGTGGATGTTTAAAGGTGAGACGCACACCACACAAACTTCACCGGAATCAGCCTCCATTTCTTCAGGAAATGGCAATGGTTGGTTTGATGTTGATGGGGGAGAATCTGAGGAACGGTGAGTCCTCTTGCATCTTGGTTTCGGTGAAGCAGGAGCTTCTCTAATGATTGGAGAGGGAGGAGAAGCCTCATTCTTGGGAAGAGGTTCTGTTGGGGCTACTTGGTGGCTATTCTGTGGCTGTAAAGGTGAGGGTCTGAATGTTGTCTGTTGTTTGTTACGGACTGGTCTATTTGTTCGAAGAGCGTCTGCAAAACTTATTCCTGGTTGGATGTATAGTTCTTTTGCTCTCCTTCTAGCATCTTTCATGCTAATTCTGTATTTATTTCGGAGAGCAATAACCTCTCTCTTATATAAGAAAAAGGTGCACTGGTTAGAGCTGGCTGGGTGGTCACCGCCACAGTTGGCACAACAAGGGGGACGTGAGCATGGTGTTCCATGGAAGTCGGAAGAACAATTGATACATAGCCTCATCTGTCTGCAGTATTTGCTGACATGCCCAAAATGTTGGCAATGGAAGCACCTACAGGGATTCTCAATGTAGGGCTTCACGGGGATTCTCAACGTAGGGCTTCACAGGGATACACAAGTAGCCAGCCTCGATGTTTTTAGGAGGTTCCAACCGATTTAAGGTTAGTATAATGGTAGCCAAAGGAACTCTGGTGTTATTAACATTGCGGGTGACGCGGTATGCGCTGATTACTTTCTGGGGAATCAGTTTATCAATAAGTCGGTCCACATCGTATTTAATCAGCTCCCCTGACCTGATAACCCCCTTGCAGGTATTAAAGGTAGGGTGGGCTGAAGAGGAGATATTTAGTGAAGCTAGAGAATCGAGTGTTTTGATCTTTTGGTGTTGTTCAAACAAAGTCAATTCCACTACCAGACAGCCATCATTTCTAGGCCACATTTGGGCTGGTTCGCCACATTTAGCAACAAAATCTTCATAAATGTTGAAAATATCAGCCTTACTCAATGGTTTATCGTTATCTGATTTCAGTAGTACAAATTTTCCATAGTCAAAGTCATCGTCGACCTCAGAACCAAAAGGATTGAGTCTATGGAGAACATGGTCATTGGCAGCACGAAGACCAGAAGCCTGCGGCCTCTGGGAAATTTTTTTATTGTTTTTACCCATATATATTTGTGTTAATAAGAACATGTACCCTGGGAAGTGGACATGTTACTGTAGCTGCCCCTGACAAGGCGCTTTACAGCGTCCTCGGGGCAGCCCTCCTCCACGCTACATCTGTCGTTTTAAAAACAGTGCAGCATCATGAATGGAAGTTTGAGGATGGCTAGGCTAAGACCCAAGCTGTGGGCAGCTATCAGCTCCAGAACGAGTACGGCCTATGGCGATACCTCCGGCGAACAAATCGGCAACCCATACAGTGGTACTCAGCACGAGGGTGTGAGGATCATTAGTCTGACTCCTCTACAGTGGCCTGTTCAGCAAGGTTGGACCCCTGAAGCCTGACTGATGGGAAGTAGTGACCATCTCGGGCAGTCTTCACTGACATAGCCCACTGCATCATTCAAGTACGCAAGCCCCTCCACCACAACAAGGTGATCCTCATGGAGGGGATAGCAAGAAAAACAAAGCGAGCTGCGGCATTGGGGAAAGCTTGCCTTCTTCCAGTGCCGAGCTTGCAACCAACACCAAAAGAGTCATATATAATGGAGGATAGCATAATAAGGAAATACTACAAGTCTATGAAAAATTCAGTGGTAGCAACCATGCCTATCCTGGTACTCAGATAAGGTGCAGAGGAGCATTCCATCTAATAATGGTGGTGCATCATGCAAATGTGCCAAGATTGAAGACAACAAAAAGTGACATGAAGCGAATGCAGAATTGGGGGCATGTCTGCATGAACTATCACTTAGACTGGCACTCAACTTTAGGGTCCTTTCAGCCATATCCCATCTTCTTTGCCAGGCAGCCCTGAGGGCTTACCTGATTCCTGCCTTAGAGTCACTATGAGGAAGAGAGAAACGCTGGTTGGTAATTGAATCCTCACAGACTCTTTGGAGCCCTCATTCTCTGCAATCCCTACCTGTCCAAGACCCCAAATCTGCCTGGTTCACAGTCACTGTGGTGCCATAGATAATGCAAACAATAGAGATTCAAATGACACAAGAGCACTCATGGCACCTTGTGAGTCTCTGAATCGGACACAATGCTGAACTGGTATTGCAACCAGATTAGCTGTGAAGACAGATGCAAGGCATAGTATAGCCCTGCTGACTTCAAACCCCAAGGGTAAACAGCATGTCATACTTGGAGCTATCTGTGTAGAATGGTAACAAATCCAGCATCTCATTGGCATAGGAACCATCAAAATCAGCCGCAGATGTAATGAGAACTGTTGCCGACTGAGCGACATGCCAGGCTCAGGCATACAAAAACATAATGCATTGGGCAAGAGGCAAGTGAAGGGGCATCCATCTTCCACCAATTCTCGCTCACCTATGGATGCGTTAACCTAGCATCCTTGAAAAAGCTTCAAATAGATGAAGAAAAAGCAGTATATCTCTATCAGAGCCACAAGTACTGGAATGTTGTAGTAGTTTGGTTGTCCGCGTCCCCTCCCCTATGTCTATTTTCTTTCTTCTTTTGCAGAATGTGTGTGTGTGGATCGTGCGATCACCGTCTTTGCTTTGTGTGTGGGGGGAATTGATGGATCTCTATCGTGCTCCCCAATTCATCTCCTGTTTTCTTTTTAGGCAAATTCTTTCAGCGTAACTATAGTGTTGTATTTAATAATAGTTTGGAAGTTTGTGACTGAAGAAGGAAGAGCCGCCTAGACGGAAGATAGGTGAGTGAAGATTGTGTGAGAGTGGATATGGTTGAATGTATTAGGAGTAAAGATGTTTGCGTGTGGCAGTGAATAGGTGACTGAATGTGCCTTCTCTTCTCCAGTTCTGTGGTACCGATTGTCACCGACATCTGGCTTTCGGAGACGGCTGAAGCCAATCTTGACTCTCGTGTGGCAGTAAAGGGACTCATCGATTGGAGCCTGAGCCCTCCCACTTTCCGCTTTGACTGGAACCACCAGTTTCCCGTCCTTGAGTGCAGATCATTCGCCTTGGCTGGAGCTGGACTCCCAGTTCCTTAAGAAAAAGGAACCTCTCTTCCCTCAAGAAAGTGGGCCCACCTCCCTTTTCCTCTCCCCCCCCCTCCCATACCGGTAATAGCGCGCCAAGATCTGAAGAAAGTTGGACAGACTAACATGGTGGCACTGGACAATCTGGTTGTGAAGCCCAAAACATTTCTTTGTTTGCGTGTGTGTGGCCAAGGTAAAATTGTAAAGCCAACTATATATATATATATATATATAAATATCTTTCGGTTGTGGTTAAAAATAGTAAATATTTTGGTAATTGGGTAAATCTACATTTTTTTTTCTGGGGTTGTGGTTGATCATTAGTTTTTTGTGTGTAAATTAAAAATAGAAAATACTCTTCTCTCCTCAATACCCTCTCCTTGAACCACCGAGCAGACCTTGTCAGGGCGGTGGGAATTTTTGGATGAGGAGTTGCAAATCCACCGCCACAATGTCAGAGGACAAAAAATGTTCATGGCATGGGTAAAAGAAACACCAAGTAGGCAAATATGGGCCTACCGAGCTAGGCATTAGTAAAACACAAAACCAGGTAACAAGTCTGGGTCAGGTGAAGTCATGAGTTGCAACAAAAGTGCACTACCTTAGTCTTGGACAAGGAAAACAAACCTGTGCCCTTAGCATAATAAGAGATGCAGTTCAATGCCTAATGGAGTTAGTACTGCAAAGTTGGCATGTAGGATCCATCTAAACAGATCAATAGGTCATCCACATGGAGCATAGTGAGAACATCTTCCAGCACCAGTGAGATACCATTGATGTTAAGGTGAAAGTGTGAGAGATTGAGGAACTTTTCCTGTCCTATTGGGCAAATTTTTTAAAAATTTTTAATTTTTTTAAGAGCTCTTCTGGTGACTGCCTAAATGGGCATTAGTCGACGTATTAAAACTGGCCTAGTTCTAGGCTACTTTAAAATAAAATTAAAGAAATGAAAAAAACCCACCCCAAATGGGGGAAAGGAAGCAAGCTCCTGAATCGGGGGAGGTCCCCCCGGCGCAGGAGGGTGCAACCTAAAGGAAAAAAACAACAAAAAAACAAATGCAAAAAACAAAACAAAACAAAAAAAACAAACCCTGCTTAAATAATAGGGAGAAGGCCAGCCTCCCAAAAAGTCAACAAGTCCACCAGTCGATGTGCACACACTCATCCCGAGTACAAGGGACAGGCAGTAATGACTCCGCCCATCCCGGTACCGGGACAGGTGTCGTGTGCGAAGATCACCCAGACTGGGACATTCGACAAGAATGTGCCGAACAGTCTGGGGGACGACGCAGTCGTTGCAATAGGGCGCAGGTGAGCGCTCCATCAAATAGCGATGCATCAGACGAGTGTGCCCGATTCGGAGACAACAGAAAGCAACCTAAAGCCGCCGCGGCATTGGGGGATAGGTCCATGGGAACAGTCGCGGCGCAATGGCACACAACTTTAAGTTCCCTTCGACCGACTCCCATCTTCTTTGCCAAGCAGTCCGAAGAGCTGCCCGTATTCCTGCCATGTAGTCGGTGTGAGGATATCGCGAACCAGGGGATGCGGAGATTCCAATGCCCCGAGAGCACTCAGGGCGCTTTGTGAGTCGCTATAGATCACAATCCGGTCTCCGAACCGGGCACGTCGCGTAATCTCCCGTACCAAGTGGTGTATTGCCACCAGCTCGGCCGTGAAGACAGACGCAGCGCCTGGTAGAGCCCCGCTGACTTCAAACAGAGGGAATACGGCGTGGAAGCCGAGCCCCTCTTGGGACTTAGAGCCATCCGTATACACTGACACGGTTCCAGCGTTACACGATGTGTGCTCCAAAAAAGGTCGAACGCAATACTCTCGCCATAGTACAAGCTTTGGGAGCAGAGGCGTGGAGACAAATAGCAAAATGTAGGATCCTCCAGGGTGGCGTCCTGGGCAGAACCAGGGGCGCCACCGGCCCGAGAGCTATATCTACCTCTCGAAGGAGTTTCCTGGCCCTAAACCCAAAGGGCTTAGGGTATGACTGGCGTCTCTCGGCGGCATAGGCACCATCGAGATCAGCTGCGGATGCAGTGAGAGCTGTTGGCGACTGAGGGAGGCGCTGGACTAGCGCGTACAGGCAAGTGATGCACTGCGGACGGCGCAGAGGGAGTGGCATCTCCCCAGCATCGACGAACAGGCCCTCAATGGGGGAAGTGCGGAAGGCACCGGTCGCAAGGCGAAGGCCGGTGTGGTGGATCGAATCCACCTTCCGCAATAAACGCTCGGCTGCAGATGCATAAAACTCGCATCCGTAGTCCAGCTTCGAACGAACAAAGGGTCAATAAAAAAGTAAGGCAGTAGCCCTATCAGCGCCCCAAGCGCTGAACGTCACGGAACGGAGAATGTCCATGGCACGGGTACAAGAGACCCTAAGGCTGCGATATGAGCCTCCCAGGTGAGGCGTCGGTCGAATACAAGACCAAGGAAACGCTGCAACTCAACCACATCCAGGCGCACCCCATTAAGAAACAAATCTGGGTCGGGGTGAAGCCGTGGATAGCGGCAGAAGTGCACCACCTTAGTCTTGGCCAAAGAAAACCGAAACCTGTGCGCTTCGGCATAGCGAGAGACGCGGTTCAATGCCCTTATGGATTCGACGCTCCAGAGTTGGCATCTGGGCCGCGCCAAAAGAGATCGAAAGGTCGTCCACGTAGAGCGTAGCGAGAACATCTTCCGGCAGCACCGAGGTGATGCCATTGATGCTCAGGGCAAAGAGTGTGACACTGAGGACACTTCCCTGCGGGACACCCTCTTCCTGCTCCTTTGGGTCGGAGAGGGCTCCCCCCACCCGTACGCGGAATCGACGATCTCGCAAAAATTCAGATATAAACATTGGGAGGCGTCCCCTCGCCCCCATCGTGTGGAGAGTCTCTATGATACCGTATCGACATGCGGTATCATAGGCCTTCTCCAGATCGAAAAAGACCATAGCGTAGTGCTGTCTACGAAGGAAAGCCTCGAAGACGGCATTTTCCAAAAGCAAGCAGAGCATCCGACGTGGAGTGGAACTTGCGGAAGCCGCACTGTGCGGAAGACAGATGGCCTCCGCTGTCCAGGAAAAAGGCTAATCTAACATTTACTAATTTCTCCATCAACTTGCACACGCAAGAGGTTAGAGAGATTGGGCGGAAACCGGTCCGAGTAGAGTGATCTCTCCCCGGTTTGCTAAAGGCGAGCACAGTAGCGATTCGCCAGGAGTCTGGGAGAAGACCTTCCACCAGATCCTGTTGAACAAATCTAACAGAAAGGCCATGCCTCGCTCACCCAGGTGTCGAATCATGGCGTACGGTACATCGTCCGGACCATGGGCGGTGTCCGCGCACGAAGCGAGAGCGGAACGCAACTCACTCACAGTAAACTTATCGTTGAAGGGTTCTCCGCCTCTGGAGGTAAAGTCCAGCCGGCGGCCTTCCGCGACATCACGACGTGCATTGAAATCTGGCGGAGCAGCATCACGGCTAGAGAATGCGGAAAAAGCGGTCGCTAAGGATTCCGCCATGGACGCGGGGTCCGAGATTGCGGTCCCATTCTCCTGGAGAACGGGAGGGGGGTCCTGCGAGAACTTGCCCCGAATCCTGTTGACTCGCTTCCACACCTCAGCTAAAGGGGTCTTTCCGTTAAGTGAAGACACGTATGCTCGCCAAGAAGAGCAGCGGGCGTGCTTCGAAATATACCGGAACTTAGCCCTAGCCAGACGAAATTCAGCGACAGTGAAATCGTTCGGGCGCCGCTTATAGCGCATGTAGGCATAACGCTTCTGTTTGAGGGCCGTCTCACACTCGGCCGACCACCATGGGAGTGGTCGGCGTGCAAAACGGCAAGACGTCCTAGGAATAGTAGTCAGGCCCACGGCGATGAGGTTGCCGGAGAAGAACTTAACGGCCTCATCTACCGACCTAAACTCCTGGACTGAGATAGAGAATTCAGTCATTTCCTAAAATGCAGGCCACGGCGCCCGCGCCAAGCACTACCGAGGTGGGCTCTCAGGCGGCAGTTGCCCTGAAAACGATATTTGAATGTTAAAGTGATCACTACCATGGAGGTCATCGACCACCCCCCGGCTGTGCATCCGAAGAGCACAAAGATAGGTCAAGGCAAGAAAATGAAGCGGTTCTCGGACAGTGATGCGTAAACTCATCCACGTTTAGGACACCCATCTCAAGCTCTTCGATCAGATCGGCAAGGACTTGTCCCCTCGGATTTATGGAGTAATCTCCCCAGAGACGATGCCTGCCGTTCAGATTTCCAAGCAAGAGATAGGGCCTCGGCAACCGTGCCACGACGCGGCGGAAGTCCCCCGCGTCGAAGTCAGCTGACTGTGGAATGTACGCAGAAATGATAGTATACCTCCTATCCAGGTGCAGCTGCACAGCCACTGCCTGAAAGAAGGTATCTATTTTTTTTTTTTTATTATTAAGGGGCTATCTGGCGACTGCCGACTTAGGCATAAGTTGCCGTAAACAAACAGCCTAGTTCTAGGCTCCTTCAAAAAAATTCAACAGGAAACAACAATAAAAAGAAATAACAATAACATAAAGAAGGTATCTAAAGAGAAAGGAAGAACGGAAACATCATGCCGGGTGTAAGCCGCGCATCCCCCAGCCCGGCAATCCCGCGGTGGTGGGGTCGCAAGACCCTTATACCCCAGGAGGGCAGGCAGGGAGCACGCGCCTAGCATGGTCTCCTGCAAAAAGATAGCTAACGGGAAACGGGACGAGACGAGCCTCCGCAGCTCCTCCCAGCTAGCCCGGAGTCCACGGCAATTCCATTAAAGGAATATGCCCTCCAGGCCTAGCTCGGAGGAGACGCGGGGGCACTCCTAGAACTGAAGCCCCTCACGGGAATGGCCATCTGCTTCCCAGGGGCAGAACCCCGGGCGCTGTTGGCCGGACAAAGCGCTGAAGGCGCTGTCGCCTTCGAGGACTTATTGGGGGAGGTTGGGCTCGCCATGCGAGTCTTTTCCTCCCTCCGCCTCGAAACCTTAGGCGGGCGTTGCGGCTTCGGAGGCGGGGGGCCCTCTTTTCGAGGAACCACCGTCTCCGAGCCACTCGCTCCACCTCGGGGCGTGGGCGAAGGAACCGAAGCACCTTTGTTGCTGTCCTCCTTTCAGGGAACAGCTTTAGGAACCTCCGAAGATGGCCTAGCGACCATCTTCAGGGGTGTTGCCTCCTGTGAGTCTAACGACTCGGTGGAGGCGCGTGGCCGTTTCGCCTTACGGGAAAAGGTCACGCTGGGGGAAGAGGGGGAAGCCCTGATTTTAGCCGGGGCTGGGTATGAACTCTTTTTGCCGCCAGCTTTACCAGGGGAGCACCCAGGTTGGGTAGAGCCCACAGAAGGGCTCCGAATGGGGGCGGAAACAACCGTGCTCGATGGCCTGGATGGGCCAGGAGCAGAGGGTGCCTTTCTAACTATTAAGGCATATGACGTCCCAGGCAGAGCCGGGCGCGCCAGGACCAAGTCCTTAGCCTCGCGGAAAGAGAGTCGATCCTGGGCCTAAATGGCCAGGATTTCTTTCTCAAGGAGATATGCACCACATTGCTTCGAAGAAGCGGGGTGCGGCTCTCCGCAATTGACACACTTGGCCCCACACGATTTGGACTTATTGTGTGCGACCTTGGAGCAATTTACACAGACTTCAGGTGACCCCGACTTTGCATGTCTACATGAGCGATTCGTATGGCCGAAGCGGTGACAGTAATAGCACCGCCGCGGAAGTGGTACGAATGCCTTCACGCGGTAGCGGTACCAACCAGCACGCACCGACTCAGGGAGCTCGTCACAGTCGAACGTGACGAAGAGTGTAGGGGTGGGTCTCGAGGGCCCCTCCCTGTTTTCTCATCACATGTTCGACCTTGACCGCCCCATGGTCGACCAGCTCTAGGGTGATGTCCTCAATGGAGTAGTCAACTCCTTTCACAAAGTTCATGGTAGAGTGCGGCGTCACACACACCGGGATACCATGAAGTGTCCGAAGAGCACATATCTTGGCCGCCTCGGCGGGATTCGCCAGAAGGCTCCCGTTCGAGAAACGGGTCACTTTCGGCTCTCTACCAATTGCACTAGCTAATCCTCTCCTCTGATGGATCATGTTGCCCCTGGACAACATGGTGCTATCAGTGGAGCGAATAACGAGGAAGCGCTTGAAGCCAGCGGGCTTGAAAACGCCAGGTAAACTCTGAATGAGGGGCCCCGATGTCATCGAGGCTCCGCCCTGTGCACTCTTGGTCTTAGTCAGGGGCTCCGCACACAGGGGGGTAGAGGGGCCGGATGTGCCGATCTTGGCTTGGTCGCCTACCAAAGTGGCAGCAGACCCATCCGTCCCCACGAATGGAGAGGAGCCCCGAGTCTTTTTTGTCTTTCTTGTCTTTTTATTCTTCTTTTTAGGAGAGGAGGGTGGGGAATGAACCCGCTTCTCACCTCTGTGGCAGAAGCCCCCATGCCAGATGGACCGGCCTCAGCCAGGTCCTTCTCCGAAATGGACAAGGTCCTGGTAGTCGTAGGGGCACCTGTCGGAGGAGATCCCTCCCCTACTTGTACTGCCTCAGAGACCCCATCCATTTGAGGAGGACCTTGCATAGGGGCGGATTCGGGTTCGGTGTTTGGCGCTGAGCCCGGATTCCTCCCCATGGAAGCCCCTACCGTCTGAGGCTGGGGTTCCTCAAGGACCATGTGTGTCACAGGAGGGGCCTCCAGTTGGCCATTCCCTCCCAAGACATCGCAGGTCCTGTTGGCTGTATTGTCACTAGTCTTGTGTGGGGAGGCCCAGGCCTTGACCCCCGGCAATTTTCAATATTCTTGCCAGCAGGTCTTTTGAGGGAAGCGACCGAAGGGGCCTGGCTTCCCTCTCCCCCCTAAGGGGGTTTGCCCTACCGAGCCGCTTACACGAGGGGCGGTCGGCAATGGGCTGCCTGCTGGCTTTCTTGGCAGTCCCCTTGGAAAGAAAAGCGGGGACTGCCGCTGGAAAAAGGGAGGTGCTAGAAAGCACCTCCAGAGAAGGGGGTGAGGGGAAGTCCCCTGCACCCGTAGGCGAAGGAGAGGAGTAAGCCTCTCCGGTTAGAGAAATATGGAGGGTCCCCTGCGCAAGCACAGATGGGGACTTCCATTTTTGCGGTGGAGCTGCACGAGGGCAGCTCCGTTGTTGTTATAGGGGGAATTAAGGGGAGATGTTTTTTTTTGCATCATTGGGCATGTTTTACGGGAGGCAATCGCTCACCACCTCTTTGCAGTAGCCCGCACTGCAAGAGGTGCTTACAGGCCCGGCAGAGCCAGGCGCCACCATTTGGGACCACCCCTCCCGCCTGGTGGCTTGGCAGTCCATCGGCATGGTGGCTCCACCTTAGACGCGGCGTAAAAATGGATAGAATGTGAAGAGGAGAGGAAAAGGGATGTGAGGAAGGTATAGGTGGGGATGAAGCAGGTTGTTAAAAAAAACCCATCCCGAACCGGAGCTCAGGGGTTAGGGAACATTGTCCCCTCCCCCCTCAGCCCCGATCCGGGACGGTTGGCTTGAGAAGAAGGTCAGCATCTACCCTGTGAAATTAGAGGCTGACCATTGAATTGTGGGAGGTTGTATAAAAAGCAACGAAGTAGGGGAGAAATACAGGCTATCTGAAGGCAGGAAGAGTGGCTAAGCTAGGGCCGGATGGAGCACTGGATCCCATCAGCACGGCGGCCAGGATGGCAAATCGCCGCGCCCCTTACAGGGTATTGGGCAAAAGAGGACTCCCACCATCTCTAGGTAGAATTAATAATCTTGTAGAAATTCAGATATGAAAATTGGGAGGCATCCTTTCTCCCCCAAGGTGGGGATGGTTTCATAAAACTGTATCACTATGCACTATCATATGCCTTCAGAGTGAAAAACAGTGTGGCATGATGGTGTGAATCAAGACCTTTAGATAGCATTTTAAAGCTGGAGCAGAGCATCCAAAATGTAATGGAACATGTGGAAGGCACACTGTGCAGAAGACAAATAGCCTCCACTGCCCAGGAAAAAGGCTAATCTAAATTTAATAATTTCTCCACTGAATTGCATATCCAGGATATTAGAGAAATTGGCCGGAAGCAAGCAGGGGTAGTGAAAAGTGAGTAGAGTAACCATTCACCAAAGGTCTGGGAGGATACCTCCTCTATCCAGATCATATTAAAAAAAAACTAGCAAAAGGTCGTGCCTTGTTCACACTCACCTAGGTGTGGAATTATCGCTGATCATCTAGAGCAGGACTGGTGTCTGTACATGCAGCAAGAGGTTAAGTTCCAGTCAGTGGCCTTCAGTGACATCAAAACCTGCATTGTATCCTGGTGGAGAAGCAGCATTCAGCTAGAGCATGTGGAGAAAGTGTCTGCAGAAGATTCTGACAGGGATGCAGAGTCTGAGATGGTAGACACATTCTCTTGTAGAAAGGTCTTGAGAGAACTTGCCCTAAATCCTTTAGATTCTCTTCCGATACTGCCTGAGGTTGTCTCACATCCAGCTGATTATCAATGAAGCAGACAGCATACAATGCAGTCAGACATTATAGGAATATTAGTTCATAATGTACACAATGAGGTTGCTAGGGAACTCATCAACAGACCTAAATGCCTCAACTGGGAAAATAAATCAGTCATACTTTGCAATTCAGATACCATGGCGCTCCAAGCACCAATGAGGCAGTTTTGCAGGTGGCAGTAGCCCAGAAAATTATCCTCAGAATAAAAATCAGACTGGGCATTTGGACAGCACAAGGACAGATCCAGGAAGGAAAAAGAAGTGCTTCTCAGGGAATGATGGGTAAACTCATCCACATTTAGCACACCTATCTCCAAGTCATTGACCAGGTGATCAAGGACCTAACCCATGGGATAGATCATGCAGTATCTCATTCTAGATCAGCTCAGAAGAGAAAGAGCCTCAGCAAACATGCTATAACATGACAGAACTACCCCCACCCCCTTTGAAGTAAGCTGCAGAGTAATGCTGTGGTAGGTCCATTTTTGTTTGCCTCAGCTCACCAGTGCCCAATCTAATGCCCGCCTTTTGTTTCAGATTTTGGTGAAGGAGGGAGGACAAAGCTGCTTGGAAGCAGTGTGGGTCCCCCGTCTTTTGCTGAGGTCTGACGTTTCTCCCCCCCCTCCCCTACAGGCGAAATATATAAGTACAGGTTTTGATGAGTGATTGAAAATGGCCAATAGTGAATGCACAAAAGAAGTGGAGCTGGATGTAAAGCCAGGTATGGTATGAGTAATTGAGGGAGGGGGGAACATGTAACACCTTGAAAAAAAGCAACAGGGGAGTAATTATGTTGCCCTTTTTCAGCTCCTTTGGTCCCGCTGCTCTTGTCTGTGAGTGAGGAGAAGGAAGAAGTCGAGCGCTAAGCCATCGGTGTGTGGTACAATTAAGGGGCCACAGCCAACTGTCCCCTTGGTCCCCCTTGAGAGAGAGCGAGAGAGACCGACCGCTCGAGTGCACTTTCTTCCCCACCCCACGCTCGGGGAGAGCGAGTGAACCGTCCCATAACGTGAAAAAAAACGCCCTGGGGCAACATTAGTGACTATTAAACTAACTGAGCCGGCTCAATTGGGGGTTTTGTGGTGGCCACGAGTGTTGGGGAGAGAGAGAGGTGGAGGAAACCATTGGTGCTTTCACAAACCACTAGTTGTGTTTGGTAATTGTATATATTTATGGTGTTGTGCCTATATTGACATTTGTATACATTTTGTGTTGCGCATATATTGAGGGAGGTTAAAGTGGGAGCACCTATTTGTGTATATTTTGTGTTGTGCATTTTTCTTAGATATTCATATTGTTGGGTAATTAATTGTATTGGGTAGTGGATAAATTTATGTTATTTAAAATAAAGAGAATAGGTATCTGTGTATTTTGTCTCCTTCCGATCTGACAGGCACCTCACGAGTGAGTGAGTGGACCTTGTGGTGGGTGGTTTCCAGGACCAGCCGCTACAATGCATGCAGAATTAACAGTATACCTCCTACTGAGAGAGAGGTGCATTGCAAGAGCCTGAAAGGTGCTATTTATAGTGAATACAAGAATAAAGATATCATACAGGGGCAAATTGCACACCTCCTGCCTGACCTACATTCTATGATGTTGGTATAAGTAAGCGTAATTAGATTTCCAGCTTAATACTAGGTTACATTAAAAATAAAAGAAGCACATGGAAGAATCCTCTAGCATTGGAGGGAGTTGCCTCCTCCCCCCTTAGTGAAGGAGCATGTAAACAATACCAAAGAGAACCTCCTCCAAGAAGTAAAATAGACCACAAGTCGATGTATGTGTATTTGGATCCATCCTAATTACCTTGGATAAATGGTAGTGACACCTCTCATCCCAGTCTGGAGTGGTCTTTGCAGATAAGTGCTGAGAAATCAGTCAGTTCCTGAAATGAGAACAACCATGCCCATGCCAAGAACCACCAAGTTTTTTAAGGGGGCATTGCCAAACAACGATAATTAAATAGGAAAGTGGTCACTACCATGGAGGTCATCAACCACCTATCACTCAAAATCTGGCTGTACTTTCAGAGGACAACGAGAGATCAAGGCACAAAAATGAAGCAGTTCTTGGGCAGAGATGGAAAAGTCTGCAAAGGGTACAACCTTGAGGCACAATGGCAATGGGAGATGTTGTTTCTCCTTCATTACTATTTTTTGAAATTTTAAGAGTCTATCTGGTGAGTGCCTACTAGGTCAAAAGTTGCTGTAATCACGCTAGAGCCCTTGTCACTAAGCTAATTTTTTTTAAAAACAAAAAACAAGTAGAAACATGTAAATCACAAATAACAAAGATTAAAAAACAGGAACAAAGGCTAATAAACAAGCTAAAAAAAATGAACAGAAAGGAAACAAAGTGAAAAAGAATCACGCTCCTGTGTTAGGGGTAGTCCTGCCTCACATGCTACCTAGAACAAAGAAGGCCAAATAAATTGGCGGAGGAGGACAGCCTCCTCCAAAAGGTAATATAATCATTAAGTCTGTGTACATAAACCCATATCAAGTACAAGGGAAATGGGGGATGAGATCCTGATCATCCCAGTACTGGGACAGGCAAAAGCACAAAGCTCACCAGGACTAGGACACTCAACAAGAATGTGGCAAACTGTCTGGGAGACAATGCAGTCACTACAATAAAGGTACAGGCGAGCAAATGCTCCATCAAAGTGTGGTGCATCCATGAGGATGTCCAATTTGGAGACTACAGAAAGCAACTGGAAGCCAGCATAGCATTGGGGAAGGTAGGTCCATCTGAACAGTTGCAGCACAATACCATACAAGTTCACTTCGGCTATCTTATATCTTTTTTTGCCAAGCAGCTCAGACTCTTTCTATGTAATTCCTGTGAAGAATAGTGAAACATTGGTCCGGTTGCCCAGTCCTGGCAGACACTTTGGTGCTCTCATTCCCTAAAATTCACACATGTCGAGGAACTCAGCTCAAAATCTTAACATCTGCCTGGATGAACGGGGAATATGTAGATTCCATTTTTTTAAGTGCCAACTGGCGACTGCCTACTAAGGCAAGAGTCACCATACTCACACTACAGCCGAATATTAGGCTAGATTAAAAAGCCAAAAATATATAAATAACAAATAAAGATAAAAAAGAACAAAGGCAAATAGCCTAAAAAAAAGAAAACAAATAAATGCAGAAAAAATAGATAAGGCAGCATGATAGAAGCAAATCCTGGCATCAGGGGTAGGCCTGCCTCCCAAAGGTGCATCCTACAACAAAGAGCCAAATAAAGTGAGTGGAGGAAGAATTCCTATCGTTTACAAGTCTGTGTATCCGAAGCAGTCCCAAGTACATGGGACAAGTGTTAGTGTTACTGGGACAGGTAAGGTGGGTGAAGTTCACCCTGACTGGCCCATTCAACAAGAATGTGCCAGGTGAGGGCTCCATCAAATGACGGTGCAACCGCGATTGTGTCCAATTGGGAAATGACAGAAAGCAACCCAAAGCTGTGACAGTATTGGGGGATTGCTAGGTCCATGAGAACAATCATGGTGCAATGGCACACAACTTTAAGTTCCCCTGAACCAACTCCTATCCAGTTGCAGTTACACTAATACTCCCTGAAATGAGGTGTTTAAAGCAACAAAGAGAATAACTGAGACATCATGTCGGGAGTAACTCGCACATCCTTCTGCACAGGCCCCATCCTGTGATAGTGGGGTCTCAAAAACCTTATATGCCGGAGAGTGGGCAAGGGGTACATGCCCAGGATGATCTTTAGCATGGATAGCTAAATGAAAATGGGAGAAGATGAATCTTCGCAGTTCCTCTCAGATCTGTGGCAATTCCATACAAGGAAAATGACCTCCAAGCCTAGCTCGGACATGTGGGCTCCCTCTTTGAAGAGCCACCCTCACAGGAATGGCTGAATGCTTCCCGGGTGCCGAACAATACCCTGTTGCCTGCCTTTGAGGGCTTATAGGGGAGGTTGGGGTCACCATGTGAGTTGTTTCTTCCCTCCATCTCAAAACCTTAAAGGGCCAAGACTTTTTTTTATATATCTCATCTGGCAACTGCCTTCTAGGGCATAAGTCGCCGTACTCAAGCTAGCCTAAATCTAGGCTATATTAAAAGCCAAAGTAAAAAAAACAAACCCTAAAACAAAAAGCAAAAGAAAAACAAAGTGAAAAAATATAGAGCGAGCTCCGTTGACGGGGGAAGGCCCGCCCTCCCCCGCCGAAGAAGACCGCGATATATAGTTGAATATTAAATAACGGGGAGAAGGCCAGCCTCCTCCAAAAAGTCTAAAAGTCCACAGGTCGGTGTGCACGAATCCGTCCCAAGTACAAGGGACAGGCGGTAGCGCCCCCGCCCATCCTGGTACTGAGACAGGTAATTTGTGTGAAGATCACCCAGACTGGGGGACGACGCAGTCATTACAATAGGGCGCAGGCAGGCGTTCCATCAAATAGCGATGCGTCACACGAGTGTGCCGATTCGGAGACGACAGAAAGCAACCTGAAGCTGTCGCAGCATTGGGGGATAGGTCCAGGGGAACAGTCGCGGCGCAATGGCACGCAACTTTAAGTTCTCTTCGAAGGTCTCCCATCTTCTTTGCTAAGCAGTCCGAAAAGCTGTCCGTATTCCTGCCAAGTAGTCGGTGCGAGGAAGAGCGAAACGGTGGTCCGGTCGCAGAGTCCTCGCGGACTCTTTGGCGCCCTCATATCCCGCACTTCCTACATGTCCAAGAACCCAGCAGAAGATAATCTCGAAATCCACCCGGCTCGCCAAAACGGTGGCGTCACGGATATCGCGAACCAGGCAATGCGGAGATTTCAATGCCCCGAGAGCACTCAGGGCGCTTTGTGAGTCGCTATAGATCACAATCCGGTCTCCGAACCGAGCACGTCGCGTAATCTCCCGTACCGAGTGGTGTATTGCCACCAGCTCGGCCGTGAAGACAGATGCAGTGCCTGGCAGAGCCCCGCTGACTTCAAACAGAGGGGATACGACGTGGAAGCCGCCCTCCCCCCTCCTTCGGACTTGGAGCCATCCGTGACAAGAGGTGTGCTCCAAAAAGGTCGAACGCAATACTCCCGTCGCTGTACAAGCTTTGGGAGCAGATGCGTGGTGACAAATAGCCAAATGTGGTACCCTCCAGGGTGGCGTCCTGGGCAGAACCAGGGGTGCCACCGGCCGAAGAGCTATACCTAGCTCTCGAAGGAGTTTCCTGGCCCTAAATCCAAAGGGCTTAGGGTATGACTGGCGTCTCTCAGCGGCATAGGCACAGTCGAGATCAGCTGCGGATGCAGTGAGAGCTGTTGGCGACTGAGGGAGGCGCTGGGCTCGCGCGTACAGAGGAATGATGCACTGTACACGGTGTAGAGCGAGTGGCATCTCCCTAGCGTCGACTAGTAGGCTCTCAATGAGGAAAGTGCGGAAGGCACCGGTCGCCAGGCGAAGACCGGTATGGTGGATTGAATCCACCTTCCGCAATACACGCTCGGCTGCGGATGCATAAAACTCGCATCCGTAGTCGAGCTTCGAACGAACAAAGGGTCGATAAAAAAACAAGGCAGTAGCCCTATCAGCGCCCCAAGTGCTGAACGTCACTCAACGGAGAATATCCATGGCGCGGGTACAAGAGACCTTTAAAGGGCCAAGACCTTAGCTTCACAAATCGATACACAATCCTTAACCAGAAGAGCAGGAATTTTCTTCTCCAGGAGATATGCACCACATTGTGAAGGTGGCTCTCTGTAATCAACATAATTGGACTTACCCAATTTGGATTTATTGTGTAGAGCCTTAGAAAAACTTACACAAAGTTCAGGTAACCCTGACGTTCCATGTCTACAGGATCAATTTGTAAAGCCAATCAGTGTCAGTAGTAGTTCCTCTATGAGAGTTTTGATAATGCCTTCACTCAGTAGTGATAACAACTGGCATGCACTGAATAACTAAGGGAGACTCTCCGTAGAATGTGATGAAGGGTGTATGAGTGGGTCTCAAGGCCTTCTCATCACACATTCGACCTTGACTGCTCCTCGTTCAGTCAGCTTGTAGTTTAGGAGTTCCCTTGTGTAAACTACACCTTTCACATAGTTCATAGTAGAGTGCAGTGTCACAATGACCAGCTTGCCATCAAGTTTCTGAGGGGCACTAATCTTGCTGCCTCGGAGGCATCCAATCCATTCACTAGACCCTCCCATCTGAGAAACAGTTCACCTTCGTAATCTACCTACCAATAAAGCTAGCTAGTGGTTTCCTCTGATAAAACATGTTGCATCGCATAAGAGGAGCATGTAACCAGAAAATATTTGAAGCCAGCAGGTTCAAAAATACCAATTGGTCTCACAATGAGGGGCCAACATAACTGAAGCTCTGTTCAGCACACAGAGTTGGACTTTTTCTTATTTCTTTTCTTTTTAGGAGAAGAGGGATGGGGGAATGAACCTACTTCTCTCCACCACCAGAAGGAACCCTTAAGCCAGATGAACAAGCCTTAGCAAAATCCTTATCTCAAATGGAGAAAGCCTTGGCTGTTAAAGGGGCCTCAGCCGGGAAAGGAAATCACTCCTCTGATTGTGAGTCCTCGGGGGCCTAAGCCTTTTGAAGGGAAGCTCTCAAGAGGGTAGACTCAGGTTTAGTCCTCAACCCCTCGACAGACCATGTTATCCCTTCCTTTTCTGGTTTGGTGTTCTGGTTTGGTGTAGCTCAGGAGCGGATCTGATGATATTAAAGAGGGTAAAAGGGTTTTCAGGAACATTTCACCACTCTTACCTGTGATGGCCAACACACCCATAGAGGAACAGCCCACCTGGGCACCTTTGATTGGCCCCAGCTGCTATCACTGGTGGTGTAGTATATACCAAATTCTACACGTAGCAGGGTAAGCAGGTCGGCACAAGGGATCCAGCTTGGTGACAGGCTTCTGAGCGGTTAAGGTCACCGAGCTTAGCATCTTTTTGTAAGTTCAGTTCTGTAATTGAGATGAACAGGTCTTGATGGGGGAGGTCCATGGGCAGGCAAAATGGTCAACAAAAGGGGTAGAGAAAAAGTGATATTAAACAGATGATGGAAGGGCACGGGCAAAAGGAGGGAGAGCTGGTACAGAAGAGGGCAGATTAAGGGCTAGCAAAGAATGGAAGAGAGGCTAAGCTGGGGCTGGATGGGGAGCTAGAGCCCATCAGCATGGCAGCCGGAAAAAGATATTGCTGTGGGCCTTACAGGGGTCTCTCTTACAGATTTCAGTGGTAACATGGGGTTTTGCACCAAATTACACCATCCATCTTATTGCAGCTTCACCTTGTCTCATCAAAGAGTTCAAGTCAACCCAGTGATGGAGCCTTCCCTATTTTCAGTCACCATCAGGATATGCAGTTCATATGGATAGCATGTGTGACATATAGACAGTAGGCCCCCAAAAGGGACTCAAACCAGTAGGGTGTGCTGGTCCTCCAGGTTTCATTTGTATTAGAGAAAGGGTTGAAGGGATGGTAAAAAAAAAAAGGCACCGAGAAAGAGCAAGAAGCTCACCAGTTTCAAGTTAACCAAGTGATTGGATCCTGCACTATTTGCACTTAGGCTGGAACAACAAGAAGCTCCTCTAGCTACCAAGTGCATCAAGCTAAACAGGGTACCTCCTTGAGTAGTCCACATCAATATTTCAAAGTTTCTTTCGCGCCATCAAAAAATAACAAAGAGGTACCAATAAAACTAAATTGGATATTAGCCCTGCAAGTTTTCTTTGTTCATAAATTATTTGCATCATTTAATGCAATTGGTGGAGTCAATTGATGGCAGAACATGCAGCAATACTAAAGAGAAAATCCCATTTCACAAAAGATAATTCAACTCATAAAACCAAGGAATGAATTATTAGCATTAATTAATTATACAAAATACCTGAAAGATCTCAATTAACTCACCTTTTTATTATCCTTCATTTCATCATTAAATAAATTCTTTTCATTATTCATGTTTATTTCCTGTTTGTTTCAAGAGTTTTATCTAAATGTTTTATATAGTGAATTAAAGTTTCTGGTGGATAAACTTCTTTCATATACCAGATTCTTCAGAAGCTTTAATTTATTTTTTTTAACTTTGCTGCCTTCTAAAATAAAGTTGGGAGAGAGATGAAAATGAGTCTGATATAACCATCAGTTAGTAGAATGGCCAATCTGGAACATTTTCAAAATAATGTGCTACTAATCAAGGCCCATATGGCTTAATGGTCAGAAAGACTTCTAATTAGAGTAAGTTAAGCAGAATTAGGCATGTTAATTTGCTATATGGAGCCCTAATTCACATTAGCTGCAATATACTAGGTGACCTGAAGATTAGTTAAATGTATGAACTAAATGGCTTCTGTGAGATAGTCCGTTCGGTTTAAGTTACAATTCTCACAAAATAAAAAGAGTAATGTAGATAGTGCCCATTATACTTTTCCACTTGCCTCAAGATATTTTTGGTTATACTTATAATTTAAAAGATACCAATGACTTGCCAGTTTATGTAAGGTCAAAAGTCAGGTGATGTAGTCTGAGTCAGAGTAGAGTGGCATAGATGCACAATGATGAGTTCTCCAGATGTGGGTAGGTTGTTTCTATACCAATGCTCATCCCTAACTTTATATTTTTAGAATGAGATTTTTTGAGAGGAATTGATGTAGCAGGTCACCAATCTTCTTACAATTCTTAATTACAACCTGACGCCTCCCCATCAATGCACTAAAGATACCCCACATCGTCACAGATTCAGAGTGTTTGACTGTGCTTTCAGTGTATTTTAGGTCCTACTTGTTGATTGAGGGATGATACTGCCCTGCCTATGTGTGAATCTGGATATGCTGTAATGGATTTCTCTAATTACCCTTTTGCTAGCCTGATGTGAATATTTCTTAGTGAAAGCACTTTTCTTTTTTTTTCTTTTTTTTTAAGAACTCATCTGGCGACTGCCTACATGGGCCTTAGTCACTGTATTAAAACTGGCCTAGTTCTAAGCTACTTTAAAATAAAATTAAAGCGAAAAAAAAACCCCACCCCAAAAAGGGGGGAAAGGAAACAAGCTGGTGCAACAAAAAAAACAAACCTTGCTTAAATAATAGGGAGAAGGCCCGCCTTCCCCAAGAAGTCAACAAGTCCACAAGTCAATGTGCACGATCTGTCCCGAGTACAAGGGACAGGCGGTAGCGACAACGCACATCCCGGTACCGGGACAGGTGTCATACGCGAAGATCACCCAGTCTAGGACATTCAACAAGAATGTGCCGAACAGACTGGGGGACGACGCAGTCGTTGCAATAGGGCGCAGGCGAGCACTCCATCAAATAGCGATGCGTCACACGAGTGTGTCCGATTCGGAGATGACAGAAAGCAACCTTAAGCCGCCGCGGCATTGGGAGATAGGTCCATGGGTACAGTTGCGGCGCAATGGCACGCAACTTAAGTTCCCTTTGACCGTCTCCCATCTTCTTTGCCAAGCAGTCCAAAGAGCTGCCCGCATTCCTGCCATGTAGTCGGTGTGAGGAAGAGCGAAACGCTGGTCCGGTCGCAGAGTCCTCGCGGACTCTTTGGCGCCTTCATCGGCGCGCTCATTCCCCGCAATTCCTACTTGTCCAGGAACCCAGCAGAAGATAATCTCGACATCTGCCCGGCTCGCCAAAACCGTGGCGTCACGGATATCGCGAACCAGGGGATGCGGAGATTCCAATGCCCCGAGAGCACTCAGGGCGCTTTGTGAGTCGCTATAGATCACAATCCGGTCTCCGAACCAGGCATGTCGCGTAATCTCCCGTACCGAGTGGTGTATTGCCACCAGTTCAGCCGTAAAGACAGCCTGGTAGAGCCCCGCTGACTTCAAACAGAGGAGATACGGCGTGGAAGCCGACCCCCTCTTGGGACTTGGAGCCATCCGTATACACTGGCGCGGTTCCAGCGTGACACGATGTGTGCTCCAAAAAGGTGGAACGCAATACTCCCGGCGCAGTACAAGCTTTGGGAGCAGAGGCGTGGCCACAAATAGCCAAATGTGGTACCTTCCAGGGTGGCGTCCTTGGCAGAACCAGGGGCGCCACCGGCCCGAGAGCAATATCTACCTCTCGAAGGAGTTTCCTAACCCTGAACCCAAAGGGCTTCGGGTATGACTGGCAACTCTCGGCGGAAGGCACCATCGAGATCAGCTGCGGATGCAGTGAGAGCTGTTGGCGACTGAGGGAGGCTCCGGGCTCACGCGTACAGGCATGATGCACTGCACGCGGCGAAGCGAGTGACATCTCCTCAGCATCGACCAACAAGCTCTCAATGGGGGAAGTGCGGAAGGCACCGGTCGCAAGGCGAAGGCCGGTGTGGTGGATCGAATCCACCTTCCACAATAAACGCTCGGCTGCGGATGCATAAAGCTTGCATCCGTAGTCGAGCTTCGAGCGAACAAAGGATCGATAAAAAAGTAAGGCAGTAGCCCTATCAACGCCCCAAGCGCTGAACGTCACGGAACGGAGAATGTCCATGGCGCGGGTACAAGAGTCCCTAAGGCTTTGAATATGAGCCTCCTAGGTGAGGCGTCGGTCGAATACAACACCAAGGAAACAGTGCGACTCAACCACATCCAGGCGCACCCCATTAAGAAACAAATCTGGGTCGGGGTGAAGCCGTGGATGGCGGCAGAAGTGCACCACCTTAGTCTTGGCCAAAGAAAACCGAAACCTGTGCGCTTCGGCATAGCGAGAGACGCAGTTCAATGCCCTTATGGATTCGACGCTCCAGAGTTGGCATCTGGTCCGCGCCAAAGGAGATCGAAAGGTCGTCCACGTAGAGCGTAGCGAGAACATCTTCCGGCAGCACCGAGGTGATGCCGGGAAACGGTCATGCTGGGGGAAGAGGGGGGAGCCCTGGTTTTAGCCGGGGCTGGGTATGAACCCTTTTTGCCGTCAGCTTTACCAGGGAAGCGCCCGGGTTGGGTAGAGCAAGCAGAAGGGCTCCGAATGGGCGCGGAAACAACCGTGCTCGTTGGCCTGGATGGGCCAGGAGCAGAGGGTGCCTTTTTAACTATTGAGGCATATGACGTCCCAGGCAGAGCCGGGCGCACCAGGACCAAGTCCTTAGCCTCACGGAATGAGAGTCGATCCTGGGCCTGAATGGCCAGGATTTCTTTCTCAAGGAGATATGCACCACATTGCTTGGAAGAAGCAGGGTGCGGCTCTCTGCAATTCACACACTTGGCCACACACGATTTCGACTTATCGTGTGCGACCTTGGAGCAATTTACACAGACTTCGGGTGACCCCGACTTTGCACGTCTACATGAGCGATTCGTATGGCCAAAGCGGTGACAGTAATAGCACCACCGCGGCAGTGGCACGAATGCCTTCACGCGGTAGCGGTACCAACCGGCACGCACCGACTCAGGGAGCTTGTCACAGTCGAACGTGACAAAGAGTGTAGGGGTGTGTCTCGAGGCCCCTCCCTGTTTTCTCATCACATGTTCGACTTTGACCGCCCCATGGTCGGCCAGCTCTAGGGTGATGTCCTCAATGGAGTAGTCAACGAGTTCCCTCGCATAAACTACTCCTTTCACAAAGTTCATGGTAGAGTGCAGCGTCACACTCACCGGGGTGCCATGAAGTGTCCGAAGAGCACTTATCTTGGCCACCTCGGCGGGATTCGCCAGAAGGCTCCCCGAGAAACGGGTCACCTTCGGATCTCTACCAATTGCACTATCTAATCCTCTCCTCTGATGGATCATGTTGCCCTTGGACAACATGGTGCCATCAGTGGAGCGAATAACGAGGAAGCGTTTGAAGCCAGCGGGCTCGAAAACGCCAGGTAACCTCTGAATGAGGATCCCCGATGTCATCGAGGCTCCGCCCTGTGCACTTTTGTTCTTAGTCAGGGGCTCCGCAACCGGGGAGGGCAGCGAGGGGCGGATGTGCCGATCTTGGCTTGGTCGCTTGCCAGAGTGTCAGCAGACCCATCCGTCCCCGCAGCCCCCGCGGATGGAGAGGAGCCCCCAGTCTTTTTTGTCATTTTGGTCTTTTTCTTTTTCTGAGAGGAAGGCGGGGAATGAACCCACTTCTCTCCTCTGCCGGAGGAAGCCCCCAGGCCAGATGGACCGGCCTCAGCCAGGTCATTCTCTGAAATGGAGAAGGTCCTGGTAGTCGTGGGGGCACCGGTTGGAGGAGATCCCTCCCCTCCTTGTACTGCTTCGGAAACCACAGCCGTTTGAGGAGGACTTTGCATCGGGGCAGATTCGGGTTCGGTGTTTGGCGCCGAGCCAGGATTTTCCCCCATGGAAGGCCCTACCGTCTGAGGCTGGGTTTCCTTAAGGACCATGTCTATCTCAGGGAGGCCTCCAGTTGGCCATCCCCCCCCCCCAAAGACATCGCAGGTCCCATTGGCCGTATCGTCACTAGTCTCCTTTGGGGAGGCATGGGCCTTGACCCCGGCAAGGTTCAATATTCTTGCCAGCAGGTCTTTTGAGGGAAGCGACCGAAGGGGCCTGGCTTCCCTCTCCCCCCTAAGGGGGTTTGCCCTACTGAGCCACTTCGATGTGGAGCGGCTGGCTAAGGGCTGCCTGCTGGCTTTCTTGGCAGTCCCCTTGGAAAGAACAGAGGGGACTACCGCTGGTAAAAGGAAGGCGCCCGAAAGCACCTCCAGAGAAGGGGGTGAGGGGGAGTCCCCTACACCCGTAAGCGAAGGAGAGGAGTAAGCCTCCTCTCCGGTTAGAGATATATGGAGGGTCCCCTGCGCAAGCGCTATGGGGGCGACCTCCATTTTTTCGGTGGAGCTGCGAAAGGGCGGCTCCGTGATGTTATAGGGGAAGTTGGGTTTTTTTTATACTCATCATTGGGCATGGTGACCCTCTTTTTAACACAGGATGCAATCGCGCATCACCTCTCGCAGTAGCCCACACTGCGAGAGGTGCTTACAAGCCCGGCAGAGCCACGCGCCGCCATTTAAGACCACCCCTCCCGCCTGGTGGCCTAGCAGTCCATCGGCATGGCGGCTCCACCTTAGACACGGCAGTAAAACAGATAGAATGTGAAGAGGAGAGGAAAAGGGATGTGAGGAAGGTATGGGTGGGGATGAAGCAGGTTGTTAAAAACCAACCATCCCAGACCGGAGCTCAGGGGTTATGGAACATTTGCCCCTCCCCCCTCAGCCCCGATCCAGGACGGTTGGCTGAGAAGAAGGTCAGCATCTACCCTGTAAAATTAGAGGCTGACCAGAGAAAGTTGTGGGAGAGGTTGTATGAAAAGAGAGGAAACAAGTGTTTTGAAGGAAGGAAGAGAGTCTAAGCTGAGGCCGGACGGGGTGCTGAGTCCCGTCAGCACGGCGGCCAGGATGGCAAATCGCCACGCCCCTTACGGGGTAGTGAAAGCACAGCATTGCTTCTTCAAGCCCTCTGTGAGAAGAAATTTCAGATGCTTGGCAAACAGGTAGGGCAAGGTTTCTCTGAATGAGATGGTACATAGTGTGAGTGAGGTCTTTCATTAAAAAAGTAGCAGCAAGAAGCTCCATTAGAGTCAACTTAGATTGCTTACTACAACAACCTATCTCCGTTATTGTTTTTTTTCCTCCCTCCACATCAAAATTCTGGCTATTTTCTCCCTTGCCATGTAACTACAAGGCATAATTGTATGTGACAGGTGGTTCATCTCCATTGCATGTGATTTTCTAAAGAGTTTTGAAATACAGTAAACCCTCAATATAACGAACTATAGGGAGGGGGGGGTCGTTAAAACCTAAAGTTCCTTAAGCCTGATGGGCGTTAAAAGCAATGGAAATAATGAACCAAGTTCGTTATGGATATGAAATATGTATATAATTACTAATAGAGTTAAGTGGACTACACAACATAGTATTGATATGAACCTTACACTGTAGGAGACATGTGACACACCAACACTCATTCAGGCTGGTCATAACGCTTGCCTGTTAAACCCGATGGAGTTCGGCCAGGAAATTTGGTTCGTTATATCCAAAATTTGTTATATTGAGGTTTGTTATATCGAGGGTTTACTGTATATTAGAAGAAGAGTCTAGTATTTATGTTAAATGTTAACACTGCGATTTTGTTGACTTAACTTTGGCGATAGCAGATAAAGTGCTGTTAATTTTATGCTTCAGTTTCCAGTAACTCACTAAGAGATATGAAGGAAATGAAAGGGATTTGATAAATGTTAACAGACATAGTGAATGAGAATTCGGCACTGAAGGGAGAGGTTAGTTAAGTTAGCACTAAGGTGAAGAAATTGATTGATACTATTAAGAAGCTTTTTAATACTAATAAACAGGTTAGTCATGATATAATAAATAAAGTGGATAACATATCAGCTGAGGGATCAAATATATCAAGCAAACTATGTTATTCTCAAGCTCTAACTAAGGCTAGCAATACATTGGTAATTAAGGCAACTAATAATAGTGATTGTAAGACAATGAATAAAATTAAGGTTGTTTCATATTTCAAAGACTTTGGGCGATATACCATTGGACCAAAACTAGAATCACTAAGACTGGCAAAGTTTTAGCTCTGATAGTCTAAGATGAATTTTCTGAATGCAGTTGGAGAAATAATAAAGAAAGTGATAAAATTGGTATTGAGGCAAATATCAAGTCTAAATTAAAGCCAAAGTTTCATTTGCGAATGTTACTAATTTAGAAAGAAAAATCATGGACAATATACTTTTAATGAATGATTGGTTAGCTGATCTTGTAGATAAAGTAAATTAATTTTAGATAGTGGCAAGTATAAATAGTAAAAAGCATGCTCTACAACACTCTTTTTCAGTGCAGTCCTGTGATAAGGAAAAGGTTGACTGGCAAAGGAAACACAATCTATACCTTGCTCTCTAAATTTAAAGTGTATAACCATTATCACATAATGCAATGTTACAAATGTTAAGGATTTAGATGAAGTAACTCAGATGCGTTAAATGTGCTAGTGATCACAAATTAGCCTAAAGCAATAATAATAATACCATTTGCTGTGTTGTGACAGTCTTTTAATCATGACTCGAGCCATTGGGTTTGAATGAGGATAGTTGCTGAGCGCTCTTAAGCCAAAAAATAGAAAAGATCATGGAGTATAAAATTAACAGTATCAAGTGTAGTCTGGTTAATATTCAATCTTTCACAAACAGATTTGAGTATTAATGAACTAATAGCCCAGAAAAATATTGATAAACTAGCACAAATCAAGTCTGAGGATAAATCAAAGATAGCTGAATGTATCTCTCCATCTCACAAGTTGCATCAAAATATTGGTGGTGGAATGAGGAAGTTGAGGCTGCAGTGAAGAAGAGAGAGTTTATGGCATAAAAGCAGGGTGGGAGTAAGGAAGTATACTTGGCAGCAAAAAGAAAGGCAGGTTGGGAAGTGTATAGGGCTAAGTCAGTAAGTCAGAGCCCTAAAAACCTCCTTTTGAGAGCCTCAATGGTGCTGAGGGCAGGAAAAGGATGTTTAAACTGGCTGGGCAGTTAAATAGTGATATAGCAGGTGAGCAGTGCATTAAAAATGATGATGGTAGAGTTGTGGTTAGGCAGGATGATATAAAAAAGGCTTGGGAGGAGCAATATAATAATTTAATAAACATCAAATTGGAATGGAACAGGAGACTTGTGGATTCTGCATAACCTGTTACTGGAACATGGCCATCAATTGAGGACAAAATGATAAGCAGAGCCATCAATCACATGCCAGAAGGTGAGGCAGCGGGTGTTTCTGAGATAAATGTTGAGCTGTTGAAAGCCTGTGGAGATATAAGTGTGGGGTTGGTCACAGACCTTATAAATTCTGTCATATAGGAATGTGCTGTACAAGAGGACTGGCTGAAGAGTGTGATTGTGAATGTGTATAAGGGTAAAGGTGATGCACTAGAAAGGGGTAGCTACAGAAGCATAAAGCTCCTCAATTATGTTATGAAAGTTATAGAGCCTGTTCTAGAAGAAATGATTGGGCCCAGGATAAATTTTGATGACATGCGGTTTGGATTCATGCTAGAAAAAGGAACCACTGATGCTATATTTATAGTTAGATAGCTCCAGAAGTACATAGCTAGGAAATGAGCGTTGTATTATATTTTTGTTGACCTGGAAAAGGCATTTGATAAGGTACCAAGAGTAACAAGGAGTAACAAGGAAATAAAGTACCCTAGAATACCTTACGGTCCATTCAAAGAGGGTACCTTTGGACTAGAAGTCAAGCAGCAGCTACTTTTCAAGACCCTGTCTAGTCTTGACTTGAACTGGTCAACAGATTCACTGTTAACAACTTCCACTGGAAGTGCGTTCCAACTAACACAGTTCAAGTTTAAAGCCGTGATTTCTTGTTCTGCTCTCAACAAGTGTGAAAATATCCCTGTAGTCAACATTGTCGAACCCTCGAAGTATTTTGAAAACTTTGATGAGCTGACCACGCAGTCTACGAGTTTCTAACGAGAACAGATCTAATTCCCCCAATCTATCTTCATAACTTTTATGTCCGATAGAGGGAATCAGTTTGGTTGCCCTGGCTTGCACGCGTTCTAATCTCGCGATGTCCTTTCGAATTGAAGGACTCCAAAATTGTACGGTCGGACAAGTGAGTTGTACAAACACAGTACAATCTCCTTTTTCCGATATCCAAACTGGCGCTTTATGTAGCCTAACATCCTTTGGGCCTTTTTCTCCGCCTCAATGCACTGTTTCGAGAACTTGAGGTCACTAGTGATTGTTACACCCAAGTCTTTCTCAGTGTCGGTGGATTCAGGAGCAGTGCCTTAAGGATATACTGAGATTGGGAGTTTCGGTGGTCGATATTCATCACTTTGTATTTATTCACGTTAAAAGGCATTTGCCACGTGTCCGACCACTCCCCAATCTTCTGAAGATCTTCCTGCAGGCAGGCAGGCAGTATTTCCATCTTCTGCAACGTTCATACCAATCTTGGTATCGTCGGCAAATTTAGAAATCTTGGCAACCATGTCACCGTCCATGTCATTGACGTAGATGATGAATAGTAGAGGTCCCAGGACAGAACCTTGAGGCACCCCGCTAGTAAAGGGCACACACTCAGAAGCCTGTCCATTCACCACCACCCGTTGCCGTCTGCCACTTAGCCAGTTCTCTATCCAGCCGGCTACTTATCCGTCTATGCACAGCGCTCGCACTTTCCGGAGAAGGCGGCGGTGTGGTACCTTATCAAAGGCTTTCTGAAAGTCTAAGTAGACCACGTCCACCGCCTTGTCCCGATAGTGCTCACTGAAAACGAAGTGGAAGAATTCCACAAGGTTCGTCAGGCATGACCGTTGCTTTCGGAAACCGTGCTGGGAACTCCTCAGTAGCAGCTTTGACTCTAAATGCGACGTCATTTTGTCCACCATCATTCTCTCCATGAGTTTACCGACTATCGAAGTCAGACTGATAGGTCGGTAGTTCGACGGTTGGCTACAGTCTCCTTTCTTGAAGATAGGAGTCACCTCCGCTTCACGTCAGTCTCTAGGAACGCATTCGGTCTGGATTGACATGTTGAAAATTGCGCTCAGGTGTCGTGACACTTGATCGCGCACTTCTTTCAACACTTTAGGTAGAAACCCATCCGGGCCAGGTGACTTATTTGTCATTAGTTCAGTGATCTTCTTTTCTAATTCTCCTTCGGTAAGGTCCATATCCTCTAGCTTTCGCCCCCCCGAGTAGGAACTCGTTGGCTCGGGGATAGGACCACACTCTTCAGTAAACACTGAAGAGAAGTACTCGTTGAGGAGGTTAGCATTTTCTGCATCTGAGTGCTTTAATGTCCCCTCCTCATTCCTCAAAGGGCTGATCGTTCGACGGATTGGTTTATGGCTGTTTACATATCTAGAAAACTCCTTGGGATTCTCTTTACAGAGTCTCGCCACTCGGAGTTCCTCAGACCGCTTAGCCGCCCTTATGTCATCCTCAGAGGTAAAAACCAAGTCGAGGATATTGTCTCCTCTCGTTGGCTCTCTTACTCATTGAGTCAGGAACTCGTTGTCCTGGGACCACTACTATTCATCATCTACATCAACGACATGGACGGTGACATGGTTGCGAAGATTTCCAAATTTGCCGACGATACCAAGCTTGGTATGAACGTTGCAAAGGATGGAAATACTGCCCGCCTGCAGGAAGATCTTGGGAAGATTGGGGAGTGGTCGGACATGTGGCAGATGCCTTTTAACGTGGGCAAATGCAAAGTGATGCATATCGGCCACAGAAACCCCCAATCTCAGTATATCCTTAAGGGCACTGCTCTTGAATCGAGTGACACTGAGAAGGACTTGGGTGTAACAATCACTAGTGACCTCAAGTTCTCGAAACAGTGCATTGAGGCGGAGAAAAAGGCCCAAAGGATGCTAGGCTATATTAAGCGCCAGTTTGGTTATCGGAACCAGGAGATTGTACTGTGCCTGTACAACTCACTTGTCCGACCGCACCTGGAGTATGCCGTACAATTTTGGAGTCTTTCATTGCGAAAGGATATCGCGAGATTGGAATGCGTACAAGCCAGGGCAACCAAGCTGATTCCCTCTATCCGACATAAAAGTTATGAGGATAGACTAAGGGAATTAGATCTGTTCTCGCTGGAAACCCGTAGACTGCGTGGTCAGCTCATCGAAGTTTTCAAAATACTTCGAGGGTTCGACAATGTTGACTACCGGGATATTTTCACACTGAGTGAGAACAGAACGCGCAATCACGGCTTCAAACTTGAACTGAAGCGTTACAACCGCAATCTGTGTGGAAATTTTGTCATCTACCGTATCTTCGGTAAGTGGAACGCACTTCCAGTAGAAGTTGTCAACAGTGAATCTGTTGACCAGTTCAAGTCAAGACTAGACAAGGTCTTGAAAAGTGGCCGTTTAGGGACGCAAAACAATTGAGCAGCCTTGTGCCCGCTTGATTGCAAGTCCAATGGTACCCTCTTTGAATGGACCGTAAGGTCTCCTAGGGTACCTTCTTTCCTTGTTGTAACTCCAGGAGTAGTGCGTTCTCGCCACAGGGTTCTCTCGTTTCCCACTGAACATGGGTATTGAAGTCACCCATGGCAATACACACTGTCTTTTACAAGTTCGCCCAACAGCTGGTACAGACTCCTGTCCTGTTCTAAGAGTTGGGCAGGGGGTCTGTAAAGCACTAGGGTCCTGTATCTGGCAGGACCTATCTCTAGGTCAACACCTAGTAGTTCATGGTCGGATACGATGTTGCAATCCGTCGAGTTGAAAGTATCCTTGACATACAACATCACACCGCCACCCTCTCTCTCTCTCTATCTGGCCTATCTTTCAGAAAGAGCTGGTAACCGGGAATCGTAAATTCACCTTCAAAATCTCGGCTTGAAGTTTTTATCCACGACTCCGTTATGGCCACCATCTCAGGTTCTTCTGTTGCTACCAGGCCGCGGAGCTCAAGAAACTTGTTCCTGATTGACCTCGCATTGAACAGAAGAACTTAGAGAGAGTCCCCTAGTGTAGGACTCCCTACGCTCTTCCGTTTCCCGGCTTCTCTGTTTTCGTGGTCGCACCCTTTTTGACGACCTCTGAGAAGGTCATTTCAGAAGTGACATGGGCGTGCTGGCGCACGTCCGCTCTCGCTCTGTTTCGAACGCTCCTTTGGGTGCGTTCCACGACATCTTGAATTAGGTTTGCAAGAAAGGCCTTCCCTTTAAAGGAGAGATGTACCCCGTCCCTTTGGTAGAGGTCGTCTCTACCGATAAAGGTACGATAGGGGGTCCACAAAGAAGACTCCTTCTGCCGTGCAGAGATCCGCTAACCTTCTGTTTACTGCGACGTTTCTCTCATGAGCGGTTCGGGATGGACCTCTTCTCGGAAGCATCCCAACCACGACACGTTTGCGGGTTTTAAGCCCTATGTCATCCAAGGCTCCCACCACCGTTTGGATGGTCTTACCACTGAGGCCAACCTTATCCCCTCTGAGGTAGAGGTTGTTGCCACTCATCATCAGGGCAACAACTGAATTCTCAGAAATCTGAGCTTTCTCTGCCTCTACTCTGATGTTGTGGTTACCCCATCCTGGCAGGCAGCTTACCCTCACGCTAGTGCGAAGGCGGGGCGCTAGCAGCAGCTGCAGATCCCGTGTTTGCGAGTCACCAATGAGGGTGACCTTTGGACACTTGGTCTCTGAAGAGGGGGTCTTTCCTTGTGGAAGAGGCCTCCCCTTTTCCTCTCCACATTCTTATTCTTCTTTTTCTTATCCCCCTTTTTCTTCTTGTTTATCTGTTTTTCTTCTATTTTTGGTTCTTCTTTTGTTTCAACTTTATTCTCTCTCTTTTTTTCTTCTTTTTCTCTTGCCTCAGTTAGCTTAGCCTCAGATGATGCTGGAATCTCCACTTGGGTACCAGGGGATTCCGACACGTCAGTGGGCACGCTTCTTCTAGGCATCGAATCTGAGCTGTGTGAAGGGCTTTGAGTTTCTCCAACTTTCTTTCAAGTATTTTAGCTCTCTCCTCTGAGGCTCTATAAAGGTCTTTCAGGTTCTCCACCTCTCGCCTCAGTATACAGGTAATGCAGATACTTTCCAGGCTGCATTTTGAGTAGCAGCCCTCCGGAAAGTCAATGCACCACTTTTCTAACTGGCATGTTGCACAGTTGTGTTTTAGACGAACAGGTCCTTTTTTGCTTGTCATTTTGAGCGCTTTCTCTCTCTCTCTGAAAACTCGTGACCAATCAATGATAAAAAAGGGGGGTTGTTGAGTTCTCCCCGTGTGAGTCTCTCCCGCCTATCGATCGGAGAGGTTTTGGATCTTTCAGAAGGCACGTTCCATGTGCTGCTGTTCGTCCGACCGAGTCATCAAACCTCGGCGTGCTGTGGCTCCCAATCAAGCAGCACTGACGGTCCCCGAAGGGGCCATCGATTTCTCACCAGGTGAACAATGTAGCACGCCCCATACTAAACTCCTACTAGTTCCCTTCACGATGGCCAGGATCTCAGATTAGCTTTCAATAGATATCCCGCCACACCAAGAGACTCGACCCAAGGCTTTTTATTGGCCTGGCAACCAACCTGGGAACAAAAGGCCATCACCTAGGACAGATGCTACCAAAGGCACCCATCAACGGTCACTGGGAATGGTCAATAATTATGCGCCAGGGAAGGGGTTAATGGGGCACTAACCTCATCCCATTCATTGTGCCCCAACGCCTAGGACACCTCTAGTCCTAGTCTCTTGCAACCAGTGAGCGTCGATTGGCATTGTTTATAGAGGTTCCAAAGCCTCTCTTCTGACGCATGAGGTAGCTGCCAGATCTTTATATGTAGAAAGATTGAAAGCAGGGTAAGAGTGACATGATAGTAGTAGGGGGTTTTCTTTTTGTTTGTTTTTTGTATAGTAAGTGAAAGAGATAGGACAAAAGTGAAAAAAGAGAAGGATAGAGTATAAAAAAGAAGGAAGCACTTAGTCTGGAACCTCGTTTCTGACCAAATCGACATGGGAAGCCTAACCAGGGGTACGCAGAAGCGAGGTATTCCAGCCGACATAGCTTGAAAAGTCAAAGGTACGCACAAGCGCTCTTCCCGTGACAAGGGGGCATCACCCCTCTCCCTCTATTTTCTCAGAGAGAGGGAGGGAGGGAGAAATGTGGTAAGGTGGGCAATGAGAAAATTAAGGATGGTAGGTGGTTGGTTAGGGTAGTCATGGTTAAGACTAGGACAAAGGTTCGACAACACAGGTGGGGGTAAATGGAGAATTCACTGATGACTTCTCTATGAAGGTTGGTGTGCATCAGGGATCCATTTTGAGTCGTTTGTTGTTTGTTATGGTCCTGGAAGTGCTGTCACAGAATTTTATAACAGGATTGCCATTCAAGATATTGTATGCCTATGACCTAGTGCTAATTGCTGAGGATGAGAGGACAGCATTTGAGTTGAGAAGTTCAGATTGTGGAAGGAAGAGATGAATTCGATGGGGCTGAGAGTGAATTTGGATAAAACAAAGATGGTGATTTCAAGCGTGGGTGGTGGTAATGACATCCTTGAGGGTATGTGGCCATGTGCAGTCTGTTACAGAAGAGTAGGAAATAACTATCTTGTGTAATGGATGTGGTTTGTGAGTAAATAAAAGATGTAGGGGTATCAGGGGTAGGCTGTAGAATGATGGAGAGTTTCAGTGCACTGTGTGTAGAGGAGACAGGAGAATATTGTATTTGATGCTGTGTCGCTTGAATGCATAGAAGAGTTTTACTATCTAGGAGATATGATCAGTGCAGGGAGAGATGCTGGGGCAAGTTCTGTGGCAAGGGTTAGAAGTGATTGGAAAAATTTCAGATAACTGCTTCTTCTCTTGACACTGAGGAGTTTTTCCCTCTGAGCTAAGGGATGTCTGTACACTGCATACATACAAAGTGCAATTTTGTATAGCAGCAAAACTTGGGGTGTGAAGGAAGTGGATATCCAGAGGCTCAAGCGCACTGAGATGAGAATGGTGAGATGCATGTGCAGTGCATCTCTGAATTTGCAGCATGGAGGGGACAGAGTTGCAAACTGTGAATTAAAGGATAGATTGGGGATAGAATGCATTGGTGTGGCACTGAGAAGAGGCAGATTGAGGTGGTTCGGTCTTGTAGAAAGGATGCAGGATAATAATTGGGTGAAAGGTGTTAGGAGTTTAGAAGTTGGGGAGAAGCTGCCAGAGGGAAACTGAGGAAAATGTGGAATGAGGTATACAGAGGGAACTCAAGAGATATGAGTTTGAATAGAGAAACAACCAGAGATTGAGCAGCATAGAGAGACACAATTAGGTAAATAAGGCTGACACATGCAAGCATGTATGGAGCCTTCAAAAATGATGATGATGATTTGTGCTTGATAGAAGATCCAATATATTGATTATTTATCAGACAAAGGGGGGCCTTTGGCAATTTCCTAGAAGAATTCATCTTGCACTTAGATAATTTGGCAGAAAATATCTTTAATCTAGTGGTCTGTGTGGACTTTAATTTTTGGTTTGATGACATCATGAATCAGCAAGCATTTAAATTTAAAGAACTAATAGAAACACACAAGAGTAATCAATGAAGGACCAACTACAAAAAGTGGACACACACTTGACTTGGTTATGGGAGATACAGACTGCTCATTTTTAGGATTTTAGGAATTTGCAACTCGATAGATTTATATCATGCCTCCATTCATAACATAATTTCATGGATGACAAAAGCCATAAGGGCCTATCAAAGGTCATCCAAATCTGTCAAAACCCACTCACAAAATGCATCCATAGGATTGTGTCAGATCATGCATCTATAATATATAATTTAAACAAACCATAGGATTGTATCAGATCATGCATCTACAATATACAATTAGAACAATACACAGAAATGTGTCAAAAACAAAAAGCATGATCATCAAGACTCGACAAAATCCAAATCAATCATAATATACAATAATCAAAAACTGCATCCACAGGAATGAGTCCAGAATACCCCCCAATATTAACCCTCTCTCCACATATAATCATTTAATCTGTGTTTCAAAACATTCAAGTTTGGTCTGTCTACCGTGTCAGATAGCAAACTATTCCAGTAATCTACCATTCTATTTGTGAAAAAATATTTTCTATCATCCATCCTGCACCTCTGTTTTTTTAATTTTTAAGTGGTGACCCCCTAGTCCTATTACTACCTTCCAGCTCAAATAACTTAGAAAGTTCAATCATATCTCCCCTCACACATCTTCTCTCAAATGAGAACATATTTAGTACCCTCAGTCTATCTTAATATTCAAGGTGCTTCAGGAAAGGTATTATTTTTGTTGTCCTCCTTTGTACTGACTCTAGCAGGTTGATGTCATGTCTAAAATATGGTGACCATGCTTGTATACAGTCTGCTAAATGTGGCCTAACATACGAGTTGTAGAGTTTAAGGATAACCTCTTTACTCTTCTAGCTAACATTCCTCTTAATGTATCTGAATACTGTGAACCGAGAAGATAATTCTAAGTGAGATTTTTATGAGGGATCTTGTCGCCAAATGTATTATGCTTTAAGAGTCACTGCAGCCGAGAATATTAAATTAACAAGTGGTGAACTTGTAATGATACCCATTTCTGTGGACTATCCTGAAGGGCAGTTGCCTGTCCAATGTAAATCTTTTTCTGAAAAAGATTGGTCTGTATATTTTTATGATAGTTATGAGATGACCATGGGATTAGGAGCTAAGGTCACTGGTATTTCTGGCCTTATGTTGAGTGAAAAGTCTTCTATCCTGGTTAAAAGGGAGGCATCTGCTTGCATAAAGAAAGGAGATCTTTTGGGTAAGATATATTTGGTATATGTTGTAGATTCACCTGAAGAAAGCACTATTTCTCCTGATTATAATTAAGACTATATCTAATATTTCTCTAGCTGATAATTTGCTACCTGAGCAAATGGAAGAATTCAGAAATATGCTTCTTCCTCATCTCCCAGTTATAAGTCGTGGTGATGATGATGTTGGTAAGTGTGCTAGTACCTCTATAAAGATCTATCTGTATGATGAGACCCCAATTTTCCAACGTCCTCAGCGTTTTAGTCCCCCATAACAGAAGCTATTGAACAACAATGTCAGGAATTGCATTCCTTGGATATTATTGAACCAAGTATATCACCCTGGTCATCCCCAGTGGTTCCTGTGATTAAACCTTATGTCTATTTGACTTTGGGTCAAATACCAAAAATCGAATAAAGTGACTATTGCGGATCCTTTTCCTATGACTAACCTTGCTGAATCTATATTGGGATTACATGGAGTTAAATACTTCACTTGTTTGGATTTAGTAGGTGGGTACTATCAGTTACCTTTACATGAAGACAGTAAGAAATTCACTGCATTCTCTACTGCTTATAGACATTGGCCATTCAAACATTTATCCTTTTGACTGAAGAATGCTCCAGCTGTATTTCAAAGGAAGATGCAGCGAATACTTAAAGAATTGCCAAAATATAAAGTTATAGTATATATTGATAATATCATCATTTTGGGTCATTCATTTGAGGAACATATGAAACTTGTTGATAGAGTCCTAAATTTGTTTAGGAAATATGGACTGAAAATTAAACTTACAAAGTGCTCTTGGGCACAGACTGAGGTAAGCTTCTTGGACATTTGGTAGCTCAGCCAGGCCTGAAGAAGCACCTTGATTATGTTCAGAAAATTAAGGATTTCAAGCCAGCTACTACTGTCTATTGATTGAAAGATTTTAGGCTTTGTGAACTTTCAGAAACAGTTTATCCCAATGTGCTCTGTCATTGGCAAACCCTTGTTTTGTTCAATGGGAGGGCATAAAAGTCAAGGAAAGAATAAAATCACTTGGACTGAAGAGATGAATAGTGCCTTTGAGAAACTTAAAGAGGTACTTCAACAGGAAATAATGTTAGCATATCCTGATTATTCACCTGATGCGAAAACTTTAGAGTTGTATGTTGATGTTTCTGGCAAAGGAGCTGTAGCCTTTCTTTGTCAGAAATAAGCAGGTAATAAAGTAATTATTGCTTTAGTGTGAGTGTGAGATGCACTACTCAACCATTGAACGGGAGTTGGCTGCTCTTTGGTGGGGAGTTAAAACATTTAGACCTTTTTTGTATAGTTAGTTTTTTATATTCTGACCATCGCCCTCTTATGTACTTACATGATATGAAAATGATTGACAGTTGTCTGAGTAGGACTTTGGAAGAATTATCAGAGTTTGATTTTGTTGTTTGGTATTATCCTGGTGATCTTAATACTGCTGCTGATTGGTAGTCTCGTCTTCCTGTCCTGCCACCTTGTGAGATGACTCCTGATAACTCATACTTAAAGTTACCTGTTGGCTTGAAGGTGCTCAAGGAAATGAGAGGAGGTCCTGATTCATTAATTGAGTCTTTTCTGTGTAATCTTAAGCAGCTGTTTGAAGAACAAGGCAAAGATTTGTCGATGTTGCCTAGTGTAACCAAGCTCTGGGAACTTCAAGTAGAGCAGTTTTTGAAAAATTCCACTAAACTTGGATTCAAGTTAGATAAGACTGGCTGAAATAGAATCCATGCTGTGAGGTATTCTGGCTGTGTGCCAGCTCTAGAATTGTTGTTAGCCTTTTCAAAATGTTTTAATTTAGAGGTATGGGTGCATTATGGCCCTGCCTGTCCAGTTGTGTATTGTCACCCTGACATGAGCGAAGGACCTATCATTCATCTTCAATGTTTGGGTGGGGTACATTTTAATCCTGTGCTAGTATAAAGAATTTGCCATTCCAACCAAAGTTTTTAGTGGTGGTAAACTACTAGTTAAGGCACCAGAAAATAATGCCACTGTTATGATTGTGGAATTGGAAAATACTAGTGAGCTTGATATTCCAGAAATCCTGTACGATATAATCATGTCAAATACCCTTCAAGATGTCAAGTATGGGTCAATGGTGTGGTCTTTTATGCCCTCATTGATACTGGAGCCCCAAGTAAGTCTGGTACTGAAGTCTGTAGTATCAGACTTGAATTTGACTAATTCTATTGAGAGTTATGAAGAAAGTGGTTTCAATGGCATAACGGGTGAAACTGCTATAAATTTAGGGGCTATTATAATGATTTTGACTTTCGATAATGGTGTTAAGAAGAAAGTGGTTTCAATGGCATAACGGGTGAAACTGCTATAAATTTAGGGGCTATTATAATGATTTTGACTTTCGATAATGGTGTTAAGCTTCCTGAATTTCCTTATGCTGTAGTTCCAAATCAGACTACTGATCTCCGTTTCATTGTTAGTCGGAATGTATTGGCTGAGGCCAGTATAGTGATTGACTTTTCCCATAGGAGATTGTTGTTTGAGAATGAGATAGTTGCTAGATCTATTAATACCTGGAAAGTGAGTTTTGATGTTGCTGTTGATATCCTCGAAAGTGAATTTAGGGGTAATGGTAATGACAGTAGTTTATCAAGGTAATGAACCTTATGATAATGCATTGGTTTCTGGTGATGACTTGAGGAAAATTCAGGCTAACCATAGCCAACTACAGAATGTAATAAGGATGGTTAACTCAAGAATGAGTAACAAGAATCTTTCCCATAATTTTAAGTCTTTTAAAAGAGTCTGGTCAGATTTTGAGGTTCATGATGGTCTTCTGTATAAGATAAACAAAGAAAGATTAGTGTGTTGTCACTTTTAATTATTTAGTGAGCTTGGGAATGAAGTACTCACCTTCAGCAGTGCCATATTTGAATCTTTAAATTGTTTCCCCTTTTGAAACAATATGTTTGGCATCAGTCCTTGATGAAAGTAGTTAGGGATGTTTGTAAAACTTGCAGCATATGTCAAATGTGTAAAGTTTACAGCCAGGTAGTTGTTCCTCAAATGTTGCATATTACTACCTCAGGCCCATTTGATTTGGTTGCAATGGATTTGGTAAGTCTACCAAATGCATCCTCTGGTTATATAGGCTGTCTTATGGTGGTAGACCATTTTTAAAAAAGGGTGATTGGTATCCTTATAAGGAATAAGAAACTCCAAACTATTTGTCATGTTTTGGAATGAAATATCCTTCCAAATATACCTTGAGTACCTGTTAGAATTCTTACTGACAATGGTCCAGAGTTTATCTCTGAAGAATTTAGCTTGACATTGGAGCAGTACAATATTGTACATTTGCGGTCAACGCCTTATAAAGCTTCTAACAATGGATCAATCAAGCGGGTAAACCAAACCATTGGAGAATTGTTGAGAGTCTTGAATAAAGAACCTCATAAATGTGATGATTCTCTTGCCAGTACTCTACTTGCCTATAATCATTCAGTACACTCAGAAATAGGATGCACTACTATTGAATGTATCTTGAAAAGGTCACATAATATTGACAGTGTACCTTTGCTGTCAGCTGATACATGTAATCCTTGGGCAGATGGACATCCAAGATATTAACCTTTCAAAGCTGGTACTTTAGTATTGAGAAAAGTTAAACTTATAGGGAACCTGACTGTTAATAAACTAGCACCTCATTTCGATGGATCTTACTGAGTGATTAAGGTAAACCAGAATTGGGTAACATATGAACTAATCCAATTAGCAGATGATGTGATGGTTAAAGCCCACCATATACAATTGAAATCCTGGTGGGAACCTCCTTGGTATCTGAAACATGTCCAGTTTTATGGTTCACCACTTACTAGTCCAGTTAATAATGATACAACTGTGGAGTCTGTTGTTTGTTCCATGTTGGAAAGTGATTCTTTAGAGGATGAAGATTCCAGTAGTGATAGGGATTTTCCTCCAGTCTCTATGCTTATGGTACAAAGATTGCTCAGTAAGAAACACTCTTCTTTACAGAAATGCATTTTAAAACCTTTTGGTACTTTTGAACGAAGATCTATGGAAAGGAGAGCTTTAGGATTATTTGAGGAATCTTCTGATGTTCTAGACACTACTCCAATTATGTCACCAGGAGTAATGGATCTCCTTGAAGGCTCTAGTAATATTTTAGATACTACTCCTATATTGTCTTGTACAGTAACAGTGATTAGGAGCTAGGAATTTTTCCTGTTTTACCTGATGCTAGTACAATGGAATTTGGAGATAGTCATAATTTAAGAATGATGAAATAATTCGGATTGGGATATTTACCTATTGGAGTTGCAATTGAAGATAGTTTTCTTGAGTTTGTTTCATATCAATCTGGTGGTTCCAATTCTGAAGGTGATGCTAGTTCAAACTATGGATTGAGTCATTTTTTTGAAGAGAACAAATATGTGGGAGATTTCCTGTTAGAGAAAACAACTTTCCCTAGGTCAGAGGAAGAAAAAATAACAGTTCCTGAGATCTTAAAATTGAGGAATGTATCCCCAATTGACTCTTCTGGATTCTCTGCTTCTTTCCCATCAGGAACCCTTAAGTCTTCTTCAGTCCAGGTTATTTCAGTTGTTAGGACCTATCAGGGTGTCGGGGAAGCTGTAAATGTTATGAAAAGAGAATATAACTCGACTGCTCCCTCTGCAATATCTAGTAGACTTAGCTTGTCTGCAGTATATAGGGAGTTATCTGAAGCTCAAGTTTAGAGAGCTCAAGATTGGGCTATTGGTGAGAGAAGGAAATTTAATCCTCCTTTCACTTGCTCAAAAGGTAAAACTGTTCCTGTACTCCATGTCCAGCCTCATGCATTAGAGAGAGAAGAAGGAATTGAATAGTGTAAATATTAATGGTTCTGGTTTAACCGCATTAATGTTGTATAAAACAAACCATGGAAAGTGATTGGGATAGTCCCGTAAACAAAAGGTTTTTTGAAGTAGAGAGGAAGACAAGAAGGGGGGTATATGAAATGGGCGTATTTATTATTTGTCTACCTCTCTCTTTCAATTTCCCATGAAGTTAAAAGTAACCTTTTGTCTCAGGATGTCCTGTCGTATGTGCAACCCTGTATAATTTGTGTATGCTTAATGCCTTTCATTGTACCTGCATTTTTTGCTCTGCTTATTTTTCTACTAGGCCCGGCCCTCTCAGGCAACACATTATGCTTTGCATGGCTTTTTTTATTGTTCTGTTTGTCCTGCATGACACTGATTATTTTTTATTATACCTGTATATATTGTTTCATGTGTTCTCCCAATAGTTCCATTTATGTAAAGTTAAAAGGCAATTATTTTTCTTCTTTTTTTTAGAGCAAGGAAACTTTAGCCCCAAGGAAACGTTAGCACCAAAGAAACATTAGCCCCAAAGAAACGTTAACCCTAAAGAAACTTTAGCCCAAAGGAACTTGAGCAACACTCGTCACTTTTCCCAATTCAGAAAATTTGCAAATTGAACCAATGTGCTATCTCTTATCATGATTGTATAGTGTCAATTTTCTTTATGTACATTTTATTGCATTTAAGGAAAGTGTCCTGGATTTTGGCAAGTGACCTCAATAAGTCAGAATACTGAACTTAGTTGAACACAGAGTTTACTCTTGAAACTAGTCTTGTAACTCTATCAAAGTTTTAATGAATAGGGATTCGAATTATGTTGTATCTATATTGTGCTACTGTGGACTTGTTTTGTTAGGCTAGAAGCCCAGAAGAAAGCATAGAGCACTTTCATAATAATTGTAGGTTACTGTTTTTCGGAGAGTAACCAGATCCCTATATACAATTTTAGATTTATTGCATTTTGATCACACACTCGCCTGACTCATTTCTCTTCATGAGTAATAATTACTAACCAGTTGTAACATAACATAACATGATTCACGGATGTCAAAAGCCACAAGGGCATATCAAAGGTCATCTGCATCCGTCAAAACCTGCCCACAAAAAGCACCATCGCTAGGGGAAGACAAAATCAAAGTCCCCCACAATATAATATAACAGATGACAAAAGCCCCAAGGGCCCATCATAGGTCATCCAAGTCAAACGGCCTCTTTTTTAAGGCACCTAAACTCCCAAGAAAACTATATCCAGAGGATTGCGTCCAGAAACAAGGGTATCACCATCACAACCTTCCCTCCCCATAAACTCATCCAACCTACTCTTAAATACATTTAAATTTGGACGCTTTTAGTTGCGCTCCCGAATTTATTACTAAATAATACATAAACACAGATATTAAATCGACTATAAATATTCTGGGACTCAATTAATTTATCCTAGATAGCAAAAAACTTATAAAGATCGGAAAGAATTAAAGATTAATAAATATTGGCAATCTAAATCATACTAGAGAATTGGCGCTGCCCTGGAAGACATTTGTTTACATTTGTGCTGGGGGCCGCCATCTTGAATTTCAGAGTTTGCGACAGTTGAACAGTTAAACAAGGACATTGTGTAAAGTGATTTTAATAGAGTTACTTACCAGAGTTAATAGAGTTCCGGCCCTAATTATCTTCCACCTCTTATATGCCAAATTACCTACTTTGCCTCAGGTTGGCCGTCCGAGGGGTCGACCCGCGGTCTTTCTGTTGCATTGGGGGTGGCTGTGGGTGGATGTTGAAGAATGATTGAAGATTAAACTCCGTGCTCCGTGCTCTCCACTTCAATTTACTTATTTACTCCTATGTTTAATGTTACAACGTGGCAAATGCTTCTGGAGGAAGGAAAGGGAAATGTGGAGCTATGTGTGGTAGCGCTGCGGGTAGGAGGACTGACTGGATTGGGTGTTCTACATGTGAAAAATGGTTTCATCGTCGTTGTGTTTACCTAGATAGTCTGAGTGAGGAGAATGTTAAAAAATTGTTTTGGAGCTGTTGACAGTGTTATGATGGCTTTTGCAATGGGATGATTGAGTTGAAAAGGTTGAAGGAGCAGAAGAAGAAATTAGAAGAGAAGTTACAGCTACATGAGGACAGAATTGCTAAGCTGGAGTCAGATGCAAGTACTGGTCCCACTGATGGCATGAATGATGTTTTGGATCAGGCAGTTGGTGTTAAGTTAGATGAACTTGTAAAAAAAGTTGGTGTTGCAAGATATTGTTAAGAACATTATTCAGTCTGGAGGTGAAAGTAAAGTGAAAACTTATGCTGATAAAGTAAAGGAGAAAAATTTACTTGTTATTAAATCTGCTGATGCTTCCAGTAAGATTACTGACAAAAAGAAAGAGGTAGCTGAAGCATTGAGAGACATTCCAATTGTTAACACTAGAGACAATGCTGCAAGGTTAGTACAGTCAGGTTGAAGGTGTTGTTACAAAAAAAGTTGGTAAACTGCAGCCAAAAATAATGGTTTGTAATGTGCAAAATGATGAAGATGATGTAATGGAAGCAATGATAGAAAGAAACCTATACCTAAGTTCTATAACTGATATTAGAGATAAGATAAAAGGTGTTTTTAAGAAGAAAGCAGCAGGGCGTACTACCCACTACATATTTAAGTGTACACCAGATGTTCGCAGAGCTATTCATGATAATGGTGACAAGGTTATGTTACAATAGGAAAGATATGTAGTATGTGACAGGTCCCATGTACTTACTTGCTTTTATTGTCAAAGGTATGGCCATGTTGAGGACAATTGTAAGTTTAAAGATCAATATGGAATATGTAGTATTTGTTCTGAAAATCATGAAACTAAGAATTGTTCTTCTCAGGCTACTAGATGTGCAAACTGTATGAGACAGAAACGTGCAGATACTGAACACAGAGTAAACTCCAGGGATTGTAAGGCGTTTGAGACAGAAATTTTAAGTTTAGCAGCAATTACTGATCATGGATATTAATACTGAGTTTTTCACTTGTGGTTTTGTAAATATTCAATCTGTTGGTAACAAAACGCTTGAAATTAGAGAACTGCTTAATGAGAAGATGTTTGACGTATTTGCTATTGCTGAAACTTGGTTGCATAGTTTTGACTTTTCTAAAATAAATGAGATGACGCATTCTACGCACACTTTTCTTCATGTTGCTAGGGAAGAGGGGATAGGGGGGTGTTGGTGTTTTTGTATCAAATGCTTGTACATATTTAAAGACTGTAAGAAGAATAGCAGTAAGTAGTTTCAAGTATATGGAAGTGAATTTCAAGTGCAATAATCAGTGGGTGTCTTTTGTGGTTGTTTATCTAGTGTTAATGTATTTATTGAAGAATTTGGCTCATTGCTGGAATTGATTGACATGGTGTCTTTATAAGTTTTTATTGTAGGGGACTTCAATATATGGATGGACGATCTAGTTAACCGTGACACGATTAGACTAACTGAATTATTAGATTCCTATCAATTGATAAACAATGTGTGGACTCGAACTTCAATTACGGGACATACTTTAGATCTGGTCATAGGTGATGCATCGACAAATCTGATTACTGATATTGATGTGGAAGAGGAGTGCAATATTTCACCAGTCCATAAATTGATTACTTTTAATTTGGGTATTCCCAAGGCGAGGGTAACTAAGAGAATATTTTTTAGGAATAAGTTGGAATTTTCTTCTGTATCATTTATTGATGTGGTAACACAGAAAATGGGTACTGAATTTAATAAACCTTGTAACCATAACAACATATTGCTAAAATCTGAGTGTGTGGATTGTGCCACTGATGTTTATAATATTGTAATTAAAGGTGAATTTGAAGAACAATGTCCTCAACTATAAAAGGTCATTACAGTCAAGAACAAATCTCCATGGTTTAACAGTGAGATCTTACAACTGAAAAGGGAGAAAAGACGTAAAGAATGTAAATGGTGGAGGTTGAAGACTGCCAAGACATGGGAGGAATTTAAAAATGTTAGAAATAAATATAACTACATGATAAGGAAGAGGAAAATAGAATATTATAACTTGAAAATTAATGAGGCTGGATCAGATACAGCAAAGTTATATAAGTTTTTGAATAGTTTATCTGGTAATGTAAGAAGGAAGAAACTCCCTGATGGTTTTAGTGACTGAATTAGCTGAGGCCTTTTTATTGTTCTTTAGAGATAAAATGTTACATATAATCAGTGGATTTAATGATACACATTCTGTAGCTGTGGTTGTACCTGTTACTGAATTTAGACTATTGAGTTTTCAAACTGTGAATAAGGATGCTCTTGTTCGAACAATAAATAGATCAAAGAAAACCTTCTGTGCCATTGATCCAATGCCAATGTCAGAATTGAGTGTGGCAGAAAACTTTTCCCATCTTATAGATGTTTTGATGATGTTGGTGAATACTAGTATATCTACATGTTCTTTTCCTAAATCTGAGAAATCTGCCATTGTAAAACCTATACTAAAGGGGTCATTGGATTGTCAGAGTTTGAGCTCATATAGACCAGTTTCTAATTTGTCTTATTTATCTAAATTATTAGAATATGTGATTCTTGAACAATTGACTGATTACTTGGAACAGATCAATGCTTTGCCTGGCTGTCAATCAGCTTACAGGCAGTTGTATTCCACTGAAACTACTTTATGTTCTGTTATAAATGATGTATTGGAAATAATGGATGAGGGTAAATGTGGGATATTAGTCTTGCTTGATCTCATTACTGCCTTTGACACTATTGTACATGAGTTACTTTTAAATGACTTGAGATATATTGGTATTGAAGACAGGGCACTTCAATATTTAGATAGCTACATCAAAGATAGGACATACAGTGTACAAATTGGTAATTCATTTTCATCAACACAAGCCTTGACACGAGGTGTCCCTCAGGGAAGTGTATTGGGCCCCACTCTCTTTTGTATTTATACCATTGGTTTATCAGCAGTTTTAGAAAGACATGGAGTTAAATTTAAATTATATGCTGATGACACCAAGTTTTATTTCTCAATCTCTGACATTGAAAGTACTGTTCAGGATCTTAATGATGTTTTACTAAGTATTAAAAATTGGATGGATTTCAAACAATTAGAGCTTAATTCTGATAAAAGGTAATATATGTTAATTGGCAGCAAAGATAAGCTAAGAATTCTGGGCAACATTGTTAATTTTGTTGATAAGGTTTGTGATTTAGGTGTCATACTTGACTGTCATATGTCTCTCAATACTCAAATCAATAATGTTGTAAAAATTGCTGGCTACCACTTGAAGAACATTGCATTTGTTAAAAAATATTTAAATGAGTGTTCTGTTTTAAAACTTGTAATCAATTGTGTAATTAGTAGAGTTGATTATTGTAATTCAATTTATTGTCATTTACCTAGGTCACAACTAAAAAAATTACAACTAATTCTGAATAGAAGTGCAAGGAAGGCTTATTAAGGGTATACCACAAAGAGACAGAAGTACCCCTGTATTAATTGACTTACACTGGCTGCCTATCAAGGCTGGAATTATTTTCAAAATTTGTGTCTTGACACATCAAGTATTGCACACTGGTTGCTTATTATATCTGAGAAGCTTAATACATGTTATTCAACCAACGGAAGACACCATCAACACCCGTAGAGCTGCTACTGGAGTAACCCTTTTTGAGCCAAGATTTTTAACAGGTGCTGGCTTTCGCACCTTCAAATGTGCTGCTCCAAGATTTTACAACCATCGTCCCCTGAACATCAGACAAATTGAAGATATCAAGAACTTTAAAGGAAAATTGAAAGCACATTTGTTCTCCGAGTGTTATGATTTAAGGGATAAAACCATTTGTGAATCATATGCTCTTTGAAAAAGAAAACTATATATCAATGGTCCTGCAGAGCGGCATTTCAGCAGAGTGGGACCTGTTAAATAACAATAACAATAATACCTACTACCCTCCGCGGCAATTTGTTCCAGAAGTCTACCACTCTATTGGTGAAAAAATATTTTCTTAAATCCAACCTACACCCTTGCTTTTTAATTTTCAAGTGGTGACCTCTAATCCGATGCTCAGCATGGGTTTAGATCAGGTAGATCATGTTTGACTAATTTACTAGACTTTCTGGAGTTTGTAACAAATCAAGTAGATAAGGGAGAGAATGTAGATGTAATTTACTTGGATTTTAGTAAAGCATTTGATAAGGTACCACATAGGAGACTAGTTCATAATTAAAAATGATTGGGATATGTGGGGGTGTTTCAAATTGGATAGCTGAGTGGCTGAAAGACAGGAAGCAAAGGGTAGTGCTAAATGGTGTAAAGTCAGAGTGGAGGGATGTCATCAGTGGGGTTCCTCAGGGATCAGTTCTCGGTCCATTATTATTTGTCATCTATATAAACGATCTTGGGGAGGCAGTTAATAATAAAGTGTCAATTTTTGCGGATGATACCAAATTAGCAGCTGTAGTTAAAGATATTGATGATAATTTTAAAGTGCAGGGGGACTTAAATAAATTGTTATCCTGGGCACATAAGTGGCAAATGACTTTCAACCTTGATAAGTGCAAAGTTATTAACATGGGAAAAGATAATAGAGAATTTAACTATGAAATGGATGGGCATTGGCTGAGCTCAGTAGAGGATGAGAAAGATCTAGGAGTAGTAATAGATAAGTCATTAAGGTTTTCTAAGCAGTGTATTGAAGCAAGAAATAGGGCAAATAGAGTGCTGGGTTTTATTAAGAGAAATGTCAGTTACAAAAGTAAGGAGGTTATTCTTAAACTCTATAACTCTTATGTTAGGCCACATCTAGAGTACTGTATACAGGCATGGTCCCCACATTTTAGACACGATATTAACCTTCTTGAGTCAGTGCAACGGAGGGCAACAAAGATTATTCCTTCCCTGAGGCACCTTGAATATGAAGATAGACTGAGGGTATTAAATATGTTCTCGTTCGAAAGGAGGTGTGTGAGAGGGGATATGATTGAGCTCTTTAAAAATTTTTCCGGGATAGATAAATTGGATGTTAGCAAGTTTTTTGAGTTAGATGATGGAAATCGGACTAGAGGTCACCACTTGAAAATTCAAAAGCAAGGGTGTAGGTTGGATTTAAGAAAATATTTTTTCACCAATAGAGTGGTAGACTTCTGGAACAAATTGCCGCAGAGGGTAGTAGGTAGTCCAAATCTAAATGTATTTAAGAGTAGGTTGTATGAGTTTATGGGAAGGGAAGGTGGTGATGGTTCCTAAGTTTTGTATATATTAATATTGTTTGTATATATCTATAGCTGCATGATTTAGTTCTTGACAAGCCTTGATTGGTGATACCCTTGTTTCTGGATGCAATCCTCTGGATGTAGTTTTCCTGGGAGTTTGGGTGCCTTGAAAAAGAGGCCGTTTGACTCGGATGACCTATGATGAGCCCTTGTGGCTTTTGTCATCTGTTATATTATATTGTAGGGGACTTGATTTTGTCTTCCCCTGGTGATGGTGCTTTTTGTGGGTGGGTTTTGACGGAGGTGGATGACCTTTGATAGGCCCTTGTGGCTTTTGTCATCCGTGTGATTATGTTATGTTATGTTATGTTTCTCTGAAATTTTTCTAGCTATCTCCCGATTCCACCATAATAGTTTCCTACTTTTGTTCCTAATGGCCTTCATTGGGATACATTGCTCTTGGACTACATCTATTATATGCTTGAAAGTATCCCACATCCCATGAGCATATTTACCTCTGAATTCTACATCCCAGTCTACCAAAGTTAGCAAGCTTTGAAGTTTTACATAATCTCCATTATGAAAATTTGGAACTTTTACAGCATTCTCGGTTATTTAACCCTTCTCAATTCCCAAGTTAAAACAATCTGATGGTCACTATTTCCCAATGCTTCCCCAACAGTCAATTCCGTAACTAAATGATCACTGTTAGAAAGTGCTAAATCTAAAATATGGTCTCCCCTCGTTGGCTCATTAACAAATTGATTCACAAAATTATCCTCAAAGCATTCTATGAAGCTGCCACTTGTTCTATCCCTACCTATCATATTTTCCCAGTCCACAGAGTTTAAGTTGAAGTCCCCAATAATAACTGCATCTGTTTCACATCCCTTATTTCCCTTATCATTAGTTCATCTATATCATCAGTCTGCCCAGGTGGTCTGTAAAAAGCTCCCAAATGCACCATTCTATTTTTACTGAACCTAATATCTATCCAAAGTGACTCAACTCCATCCTGCTTTATTGAAGTATTTAAACTTGAAACCATGTTGTTTTTTATATAGATAATTATTCCTCCACCAATCCTACCCTGTAAATCAAATTCACTTAATAGTGTCACTAAATTCTATTTCATTAACCCATGATTCAGTAACACATAATATATATATATCCTCATCGCTAATATAACTAAATAGCTCATCCTTCTTGTTTCTAAGACTACAAGCCTTTGTACAGAAACAATTTAACCCCCCTATCCCTGAAGCACCTCTTCCAACCTGAATGACCTCACCTCTATCGCCTTGGAACCTATTTCTGTTATCTGCCAAGTCCATTCTACTTTCAGTACTATAATGTCCTCTCATAATTCCCTGACCACTATTAGTATCTAGTTTCCCGCCTGCAAAGACCTAATAACACGATCATACTCTTCCCACAACACATGTACCCCCCTCCTACTCAAATGCAGTCCATCCATCGCATACATTTCTTTCATTCCAACAAACCTATCCCACACATCCACAAACATGACACCTTCCATCTCACACATCCTCCTCACATAATCATTCAGCCCAATTGCACGAGACATCCATTCTACCCCAACATCCATTCTTGGAAGCACACCTGTCACAACACCATCCATCCTACTTTCTTTCACCTTTTCAATCAACCTCTTGTACCTCTCACGTAACTCACATGCACCCACTTTCTTCACATCATTCACTCCTACATGTGTAATCACAACTGCATCCCTTGCACAGCCAGACACCAGCTCCTCATACCAATCAGACAGATCTCTCACTCTAGCACCCGGCAAACACACCCTCAAACCATTAAATCTACTTGCATTCAACTTCCTATCTAAATATCTAACTCGCGAATCGCCCATCCCAACACAAGAACTTCAGTCAGACTCCTATTCCTAACCCCCACAGACCTTACTTACTCCATCCCCACTCCTATTCTCATTCAAACTACCAGTCACTCTATCTCCACCTCCACCCCCATCAGTCATATCACTTCCAGTTACTTCCTCTCTTAGGGCACTGAAAATATTAGTCAAGCTAATAGGTTCTGGCTAACCACCTCAACAGTGGCAACCCTATTCTCACAAAGAACAGGAGAACCCTCTTTAGCTACACGTTTCCTAACCACTCTCCACTGTCTCCCATCCTCACTAGGCCTAATTCTAACTAATCTAAGGGGGCTAACTTCACTATCCCTAGAACTATCATATCCTACCTCCTCCACCGGCCCTCTACCTTCACCTGAAACATCTCTCTGGCCTACCTCACCACCTAACCTATTCCCAGCCCTAGGCCTAACACTAAGTTCCCTCCTGAGCTCAGAAACTAACCCCTCCAGCCTACATATCCGATCTAAATCCTGCATTCTCATGCCCTCTAACTCTACAATGCATTCACGCAGCCCACATACAACACATGTATACCCCTCACCAACTACACCACAACGATGCATACATTCCGACACTCATGCTTACTTTCACCCCCGAACTCCATCACTTATTCAAACAAAGAAAGAACTTAAGTAGTAATAAGAAAAAAAAGAGAAACTTAGCTTTCGCTAATTCTGTGGTGAAGAACTATTGAATAATCCGAAAAATAAATCAACAGACCAAAACGAGATTTAAGGCACAACACAAGACTTTCACCCCATAGCCTCCCAGCTTGCTGCATTGCACCTCAGGAACAAATATAAACCATATCTAAAACAGTAGTATTAATTTGAAAGCCGAGTATTAGGTTCAAATCCCCCTTGCTAAAAAGAACTTACTATTTAGTCCTGGGTATATTATAATCAAGCCGTCTCTGTAGCAACACTTTGCTTTCATAATTAGGCTATAATTTCCACAAAAGTTTATTAAATTTACCAAGGTATTATGAAAAGTCTTATTAAAGATTAAAAGTATAAATACGCAAAAAATAGATAACTGCATTAATGTTAAACAAACAAGTTTTGGCATAAGAAGTCAAAGTGCAGCTCTTATAAAAATTTGCATGCAGGGTTACCAATGTGTGAATTAAAAGTTGCAAGTATGTGTGTGTGAAAATAATGGTTTATTTTCATATTTAGAGAAGGGAATGCTGACATTTTTGTATTTAAATGAAACATACAAAAAAATGCTAAATAACATTAATGAGTAGAAGTGCAGGCATTTACTAAATAAAGCCTAAATTTTAGCCCAGAAATAGCAGTCATGTACCCATAAAACAAGTATTACCAACGTTTTGGACTCATTGCTGTGGATGCAGTTTTTTATTATTGTATAGGCATTTTGGGTAATTTGGATTTTGACAAGCCTTGATGATTGATACCTTTGGTTTTTGATGCATTCCTGTGGATAGTCTAACTCATTAGTCACCAAGCGAATTGTTTGAAATCACCCTGAAACAATTTATACCTGCTACCTCATTAAGAAAAAAAATAAAAATAAAATATTTAAATCCTTTATTATATATCAAATAACATTTTAATAGCAAAGAATTATTCTATTGATTTAACCTAAAAATTATTAATAGACTTCTATATATTTAAAATTATGATTGGAAATATTTGTTTGTCGCTCAAAGTTATTTCTTATTACCTGAAGAAATGAATACTTACATTTTAGTTACAGCTTCTAAACCAATATCATTTTATAGAAAATGTTACTTCGCTTTGAATAACATGCTGATTTTAATTGAATGATTTTTAAATGATTTTAATTGGATGATAAACAAAAAACATAAGTATGAAAAAGAAAGAAAGAATGAAGTCCTCAAAAAATGGCTATTTAGACGTGTGTGAACCATAAATCACCCTTTTTTTGCGGTTGATTTATGGGGCAGCCTTGAATGGAGTCAAGTTACTCTCATTGATAAATCTCTGTTTACAAACAAAGAAGGACTGACCTAAGCCAATTATTTATTTTAATTAGATGATCACTCACCAACATAAGAGTTTTGACAAAAAAAAGAAGCTGAATTATCATAATAATCAGGGTGAATATTAGTCTAAAAGTGAAATGCCACAAAAGGCCTTCGGACAATTACGTAGCACTGAATCGAGGACCTCTGAAGGCCCTCAGGCGACTGATGGGTTAAATTGTATATTGTAGCTGCATGATCTGACACAACCCTATGGATGCAGTTTGTGGGTGGGTTTTGACAGATGTGGATGATTTTGATAGGCCCTGGTGGCTTTCGTCATCCCTGAAATTATGTTATGTTTTGTTATGTTAAGCCAAACAACCAAATTTGTTCCAAAAGATCACCAACCCCTCTCATATTTGTTTGTGTGAGAAACAGGATTCAGCTATTTTATTTATAGAATCGCACCCCATATATACATATTACATTTAGCCACTTTTGAAGAGAGTTAGTAGACTTAAAAAAAAATCAGACTCCTTTGCTTGGCATTTCCAAATAAACTTAAGGATTGGGGATTGGGGCCTTTCTAGTTGTGTTTCCACAGCCTCTGGTGCCCCAAAGGTGGCAGTATTAGGCAGTTGCGTGTTTAAGTTCTATCGATCTGTCCAGTCCTTTGCAGGAAAACTCTGGTGTACTTAATTATCTTGACGGCCAGGCTAGGGTCTTGGGAGTCTCCAAGTAGGTCTGCTACTGTTGGCGTGTGGATGTGGAGTGATGCCAATGATTGGAGGAGAGCAATGCAGTGGGAGTGGTGGCAGGGACAGTCAAGTAGCAGATGGTCTGGTTGTGTGGGAAGTGAGTCAGACCCAGCCTGTGCATGTGGACATTGAGGCAGCTGTGTCCTAACCTGAGTATGGTAATGGCAATGTCTAGGGCATGGTTGGGGGGCTGTGGGTCGACCAATGGTTAGGCCTGTCTGGTATGTGGGGAGGTCTATGGGAGAGGGATGAGAGTGGGCCTTATTTGCCGCTCCATGGGCCATGGTGTTGCCAGCAATGTTGATGTGGGAGGGGACCCACTGAAGGTGGACATCAATGTTTGAAGTTGATAATTGATGTAGTAGGTGGTGTATTTGGAGGCAGATAGAGTGGTGTGATTTGGGGAAATGGCATTGGATGAGTTGGAGGGCTGTGAGGGAATCTGTGAAGAATGTTATGGAGGAAGGAGTGTGACTTTTAGTAGCCTTGAGTCGCTCCTTAATAGCGAAGAGTTCTGCTGTAAGGATAGATGCAGTGGTTGGTAACCTCCAGGCAGTAGCGATGGAGAGTGATGGCATGAATATAGCTGCTCCAACTGATGGAGGAGATGGAAGGCATGAACCATCAGTATATATGTGTAGGAGATTCAGGAATAAGGGCCTGCCCAGTGCCGGGCAGTCAGCCCTGGATCATGGTATCTGCGTGTGAAATCCCTGAGATACTATTGAGGAAAGAGGGAACCAAGGAGTCAGTGGGGAGGTTTTCTTTAGTGTGTGGAAGGAGGGTGGGGTCATCCGGAGAGTGTCAAAGGAGAGTCCTCTGTCAACAAAGGGCGTGTGGGCTTGATATGGTAAGGGGCCATATAGTGAGTGCCTACACTGTTGGAGGAGAAGTGAGTGGAGGGCATGTCCATTTGGGGTAGCTGCAAGTTTGGTGTAGGTATGGACAAGGAGGGTGGAGCATCGGTGTGATATTGAGGGTAAGGAGGACCCTGCCTGAAGGGCTGTGACTGGGAAGGATCTAAAAGCTCCCAAAGCTATATGGAGTGCTGTATTTTGGATTACCTCCAATTTTTTTAGGAGGGATGGCAAGGCTGCTCCATAGACCTCACATCCGTAGTCCAAGTGGCTCCAGATGTAAGAACAATAAAAGTGGAGGAGGGTATTCCTGTCTGCACCCCACTTGACACTTGCAAGAAACTTCATGAGGTTAAGCCTCTTGATGCATGAGGTCTTCAGGTATTGTATATGGTGGCCCCAGGTTAGGCAGGGGCCATCTAATATTAAACCAAGAAATTTGTGGTGAGTTTTGAAGAGGATTGGGGTCCCATTGATGGTGACCACTAGGATGTTGAGGATGCGTCTTTGGGTAAAGCACAGGAGGCTAGATTTCTGGGCATTCACTGTCAGACCCCAGCACATTGTCCAGGAGTGGACATCATCAAGCCCATGTTGAAGATTGATTTGAGCCTCTTGGATAGTGGGAGCAGAGCAAAGCAGGGAGATGTTATCAGTGTAGAGGAGTGCTTGTGTGTGTGGCGAAGAAGGAAAGTCAAAGAGTAAGACATTGAAGAGGAGTTGACTGAGAGGGAAACCTTGTGAGACACCTCTGGTGACAGGGTGATATCTAGAGTAGGTATCACCTATCACCATGGAGAAGGATCTGGAAGACAGGAAGGACTTAACTCTGTTAAGGGAGGAAGCTCTGAAACCCAGGCAGGCAGGTTTTGTTATAATAGCATTATGTGAAGCAGAATCCAAAGCTCCTTTAAAGTCAAGGAATGCTCCTAGAGTGAATTGTTTATTGTTAAATCCTTCCTGAATGTGGTGTATGCCCCTGTAGGGATGAAACCTGTACATGTGTGTGTATGAAGGAGGGGTTTGTGTTCTAGCCACCATGTCAGTCTGTTCTGTACTATGTATTCTACTGTTTTCCCAAGGTTAGAAAGGAGGCTAATGGGTCTGTATGAGGAAGCCTTTGAGGGGTCCTTGCTAGGTTTGGGAATAGAAAGTGAGACTGCTTGTCGCCACACTGAAGGAAATGTCCCCAACAGCCAACTGTCATTAAAGACATTCAGGAGGAGGTGAGCCAGAGGGTCTGGGAGGTATCGGAGGAATTCATTGGGGACATTGTCAACCTCAGTGGCCTTCCCCACAGACAGTGAGTGTAAGGCTGAGGAAAGCTCCTGTGGTGTGATAGCTGTGTGATTATGTGGTCCATGTGTGATGGAGGCATGTTGGGGGCAGGTACAGGGTTGGGGGAGCCAAGTGTGGTGTGAATGTGGGAGGCAAGACACTGCTACATAAAGGTGGGTATAAGAGTAAGAATGAACTAATGAATTATAGACCAAATGCTCTCCTAAACACACTAGGAAAAATTTTCACCGGTGTACTGAATGAAAGAGTTTGTAGATGGATTGAGAGAGCTAGAGTACTGGATAAGGAACAAAATGGGTTTCATGCAGATAGGAGAGCAGCAGACAATATGTTTGTGGTAAATAAAATAATGGAAAGAAAGAACAATGAAGGAAGTAAATTATACCTATGTTTCCTAGATATAGAAAAAGCATATGACACGGTTGACAGAAAAATGTTATGTAAAGTCCTAGAAAGGAGTGGCCTTTGGAATAAATTAGTGAATATTATTAGAAGTAGGTATGTATGAGGATACAAGAGCAATTTATAGACTATGAGACCTACAAACTGAGTGGGTCAAAAGCAAGAAAGGAGTCAGGCAAGGATGTATTGTATCTCCAACCCTATTTAGCTTATACACAGAAGAATTAGCTGGGAGAGTCAGACAACTGAATGCTGGAGTGAGGGTTGGGAATGACAAGATATGCATAGTACTGTATGCAGACGATGTAATACTTATGAGTGAAACAGCAGAGGAACTCCAGAGTATACTAGACGCCGTTGGTGTATACGGAGGGGAATTTGGAGTGAAGTTTAGCAATAAAAAGAGCAAAGTAATGATTGTGAATAGGGCAGAGGATGAGAGCTACAGGACATGGAGACTGGGAGTGAATCTGGTGACACAGACAAATGCGTACAATTATCTAGGGCTGTGGCTAAGCCCGAAGGGATGTGATGAGATGAAGAATAAAAAGATTAGTGTGACTTACCAGTGGGTTAGCCGACTGGGAAGTGCAGCAAGATTGAGAACGAGTAGGTATGATGTGATAAGATAAGTATGGAAGAGCGTAGCTGTGCCAAGCATTATGTATGGTATGGATGTGGTTGTATGGAAGGAGAGTGAGATAGAAAAGTTGGAAGGGGGAACAAAACTGGATGGCTAGAATGGCACTAAATGCACCAAGGTATGCAGCGACAGCAGCTCTGAGGTAATATGGGATGGAGTACATTTAAAGAAAGACTTGTGAAAGCGACCCTTATGTACAAAATAAGACTGGAACGAATGAATGATGCAAGAATGGCAAGGAAAGTATATCTGTGGAATGAAAGATACAGTAAATGGGGAGAAGAAGTGTAAGAAAATGGTGTATATGAATGGTATGCTAGGTAGAGAAAATGTGCATGAATGGAGAATGATGAGCAGGAATAGAGAAGGGTTAGAGTGGGATGCAAGTGGAAGGTTGAGATTGATAAAGAAGTGAAAGGCATGGGACTTAGAAAGTGGAAGAATGAAATGGAACAAAAGGAAACCCTGGAATGGTACAAGGAGAAGAAATCCCCAGAGTATGTGAGGTGGTATGATGGAAGCCTGGATGGTGACCTACTCTTCCAAATAAGGGCCCAATGTATGGATGTGAATGCAAGAAACAAGCAAATCCTAATCTGTGGGGACTTCAATTTCAGGAGCATCAACTGAGAAGAAAACAGAGTAAATGGAGGAGCACAAGATCATGGACAAGCTCAAAATTTTATGGACACTGTCAATGACTGGCTTCTGGTCACAGCATGTGGATGACTGGACACACCTGCATGATACAGATAGGCCAAGCAGATTAGGCCTGGTATTCACCAGGCAAGAAAACGAGGTGGAAAACATGGAGTACTTATCTCCACCAGGTCTGAGTAAGCATGTAGTACTGAAGTTCAACTTAGTCACAGGGACAACCATGCGAGAAGCTCCAACAATGTCAAGAAAGCGGAACTTCTACAGAGCCAATAAAGAGGACAGGCAGAGACTCTACAGCCAAGTGAACTGGGAAGAGGAAATGATTGGGAAGGACACTGAACAGATACCTTCACCCAGCATTACAAGAGGATCGTGTCCCATTGCGTTCTGATGTGCCTTCCACAAAACGGAGCCCCAAAGGAGAAATGAATCAATAGGCAACTCGAATAGGTACTCAATGACAAAGAAGAAGCTTGGCAATGGTACAGGATGAGCAAAACAAGACCGCGAGGGGAAATCTACACCAACAAGAGAAGTAAGAAAAGCAAAGTACCAGAATCAGAAAAAGATAGCTACAGACTCCTTGGAAAACTCGAAACACTTCTGGGCCTACACGAGGGCTAGAACTAAAGTAAAGGCGAGTATAACCAGGCTACAAACACCAAACAGAGAAATAACCCAGGATGACAGGGAGATATGCAAGTCATGATGTAGCGGGCCGAAAATATATCTCTAATCCCAATCGATAATCGATCCAACCCGCTTCCTACACTGTCCGGACATGAGAAATCGAGGGAGAATGAAACGGATTGTATATACAGTCCCTTTACTTACAAAAAAAAGTACAATGATAGTTACAGTTATATTTACAGCAATTTATATTTACAAGGGAAGTGTGCACACTTCAAAATGAGGCTGGATTCCCCAATCCAAATACGATACCAACAGAGAATTTTATAAAAGGCGAATACAACAAATTTACTTATATATCTACACAAAACATAAAAACACAACAACAACCGAACGAAAAAAAAAAAGGGGGCACGCGCTATCACTTGTGTGCTGGAGGTGGGTGGTAGTAGGCTAACTTAGGAGGCAGGTTTGTCAACGAAGGCGGGTATGGCGGTTCAGGTGGTTAGCGAGGCACGAAAGCCCTCCGTCTCAGGGCTGGGCGGAGCACTCGTCTAGAGAACCCCTCTTGCTGTCAGTCCACACTTCCACTCTCTGTAGAAGAGATATATCCTCCTTTTATGACCCATTTATTTATAGATGGGCATTACCCGAGTAAATTTATCGACTAGCTTACCTCTTTCCAGAATATGACACTTTGATAAAAGTTTATTTTAAGCAAAGTACAATATTCTTTTAATTATAGTGATATCTCAAAACTAGCTACTATCTTTCCAGAATATGACGCCTGGAAAGAAAGAAAAATGTGGTAATCATTTTATATATAAAATAAACAAAAATAAAACAAACCCATTCCCACACATTCTTACAGAGGGAGGGAGAGGGTACTGAGAAAAGGGGTGGGAGAATGGCCCTCTTACACACACTCACATTCGCTCCACCACACCCCTCCTTCCTTAAGCCATTCGACCAGCCACTCACTAAACCCTTTCAATCTCTTCACGGTACCACTTGTGCTCAATCGCACCCTTCTGCACCCATTCATACTCTTCTACTGGTCCCTGGCTACGCGTAGCAATTAGTCGGGGTTGTTCGTCAGTCATCCTGTCAGTCTCATCGTCACTATTTATCATCTCATCAACCATACTCTTAGCCCTCATTACCAGTTCTCCCATCTCACGACAGAATTCTTTCATACTCTTCCGTTCAGAACCCTCACTCTTCATACCCCCATTCATCAGCTCCTCACTCACAGCTCTCATCCAACTCAAGGTACATTCTTGCGAAACAGACAGGTCACTCACATCCCCTGTATTCTCAACAGGCATACCAGAAACCCCTTCGACTGGTTCCCACCAGAAACCTGAAAAATCAGCCACTTCATCATTCACTACATCAAACTCATCCCTACTATTACCATTCGTAAAACCCGAAAAATCAGCCACACTAGGTTCATTCTGCCCAAACACACTATCATTCATACTGTTCCCAAAACCAGAAAAATTTGGCACAGGCAGCTCACTCACTCGTCTACTTATACCAGCCAAATCACTCACCTGTCTACGCAAAAACTCAATCTCCCTTTCAAGATCCCCCATACCAGAAACACTCTGCTCAGACTTACTTTCATTCGTACTTGCATTCTTCCTTTCACTCTTCTTTGTACGCTTTCTACTCCTCGAGACTAAGACTAGCTCTTTCCCAGACAGATCCATACTCTCACATTCAATCTCATCATCATGCACTTTACCTCTCTCTCTACACAGTCCATACACCGGATGGCTCACCAGGTAGTCAGGAGGTTCTCTCCATCTCCTTAACTGACTCTGATGAGCCCGCACTCTCTCAGTCATGCCGTCATTCAAACTCTCCAAAACATACGTCACTCCATTTTCCCAAACCCTCACAACTCTATAAGGTCCATCAAACTTCTCACTCATCTTTGACACATTCAACCTACCCCTCACTTCTTTCACTTTCAATACTTTTGTACCTAATTCAAATGAACGGAACCTTTCATGCGCCTCACGCCATACACTCTGCTCACTTTCACTCAAACGAAACCTATCTTTCACTCGCCTTTCAAAATTCATCACAAACTGACATGGGGGCATTCCAGTTGCACTATGCACAGTTGAATTATACACCCACAACACTCTCCCCAGACACACATCCCAGTCATTCACTGTCGTACTCATCATTCTCAACATCTCACACAAGGTTCTTATAGTCCGTTCAGCCAATCCATTTGAAGACAGTACATACAGAGTTGTTCTCACATGCTCCACACCATTCTCTCTCAACATTTGCTCAAACACTTCCCCTACAAATTCAGGCCCATTATCACTCAGACATCTTCTAGGCTTCCATACACACATAGGAAAAAACAACTGCTCAACCACACGCGCAACAGTCACACTCCTTTTATCTCTCACAGGCGCTGCATACACAAACTTACTTTTATGATCAACCATAAACACCATACCAACATTCCCAGCACTCGTATGCGGCAAAGACACACAATCAATCACTACCAATTCAAACGGTTCTTTCGCATCAACTTTCAACATCGGTGGTTTCACTTGCACACCTTTCACACGTAGTTGCAACATCATTCACAACAGTTCTCAGAAACGGGTGGAACACACGCTCCTTCATACACTCCCACAGCTGAAACTTACCCATATGCCCATAATTATCATGCACAACCTTCACTAGACCAATCATACCAACTAAGGACATCACAGGTACATACATATCATCACCACCCTTCACATGCCTCACAAAATATACAACATCCATACAAACAACAAAATCCTTAGCATACCTTTTAAAATCACTTAAACACTCTGGCCATTCATTCAAATCAACACGCATCATTACACACCTCTTCAACTCACTAACAAAAGGACACATCTCTTGCATCTCTAGAATATCATCATCACTTAAAATCTCATTCTCATCATCCATGACCAACTCAATCATGCCACAAAATTTGACAACATTCTTCGCACACTCATTCAACTTCATCACCTCACATTCACCTTTCATAAGACGATCCTTATCAGCATCCAAAGACAAATCATTCAATCTCATAAAGTCTACACCAAGCAAGAAACAACAAGGCATTTGCTCACCTTTCAGAATCACAAAGTCATGCTTCACATTCACACCATTAACCAAACTCACTTTCAGACTAACCTGTTCCCATGCCACTATCATGCCATTCCCTAATCCACTTATCCGTAACTTCACAGGTTTATGCTCGCAACATCTAAACTCTTCATACTTACTCAGAATATTCTCATTCACTAAAGACACTTGCACTCCAGTATCAATCAAACCACAGAACAACCTTTCACCAACTTTCACTCTCGCTTCCATCATATCAGGTCCACCATGTTCGCAATACACAGAAGGAACAAGCACACCAACATCAGCACTGATATCCACACCATCATCAACTCCCACACTCATCTTCATCCAGACAATCATTCTTCTCTCTCATATATGAACACTTTTCAATCACCCAATTGTAATGCACACCGCTCAAACATTGCAGATGTACCACATTAGGATTCAAACCCTTCATCTTCTCATCCTTGTACACAATCGGCCTCTCACCACCAAAGTGCACATAAACAATCACTCCATACAAACGACTCACTACAATCAACACTTCCTGAAATGGCGGGACCCCTTGCATACACATCGCTCTCAATTCTTTCATGAAGTTCCGCACTTTTGCCATACCAATGCTTTCAGGCTTCCTACACACTTCATTCATTACCTCCTTCCTTAAATCATCTACACTATCGGGCACTCTCACATCTACTCCATCACTCTTCAAATCTTGCAAACCATTCCATACGCTCTCAAACAAGGAATCACCACCACCCTTACTCTCTTTTCCATTCATAATTCCTTTCGGCAAATACTCAGGATCACTCACTCCACACACATTTTCATCATTCGTACCAGGATACCTTGACATCAAATCAGCCACTCCATTCCGTTCACCAGGCACATATTCAATCACATAGTCAAAGTCACTCAAATCTTCCAAAGTCCTTGCAATCCTACTATCAGCCCACTTCATACGCTGCAGATACACAAGAGGTTGATGATCGGTTTTTATCACAAACCTCACACCATACAAAAATGGACGCAACACTTTCAAACAATATCTTATCGCAGCCAGCTCTCGTTCCACAGTCGAATACTTTCGTTCTGCAACATTCATAGCCTTGGATACAGAACCCAATTATTCGCCTGACATTCTCTCCATTCAAACGCTGCTCTTGCATCAGAAAACCTCCCATACAATACCCACTCGCATCTGTATACAGTTCAAGCATTTTAGCACTTACACTATAATCTGGGTAAGCCAATTCAACATCTTCAGCCGCTGCCTCTTTCAGTCTCTCATACGCCTCATTCATCTTATCATTCCACTTGACAACCGTACTACCTTTCTTGCCCATCCACTCAGTCAGAGGCTTACTCACACCAGAACAATCACGTATAAACTTTCGCTGGAACTCAATCAAACCCCAAAACGACTTCAGTTGCTTCCAAGTCACCGGTTTAGGAAACATTCGCACCTTCTCAACATACTTCGGTGATTTTCGCAACCCATTCTCACTCACCATATGCCCAAGGAATTCCACTTCTTTCGCAAACCATTCACACCGCCACTTTCACCTTCACACCAACACTCTCCAATGTTCTCAACACATCATTCACCAATCTCATATGCTCCTCAAAAGTCTCAGTCATAATCAAAATATCATCTATAAACGCAATCACATTCTTACTCGCAAACTTACTCAACACAACATTCATTGCCCGCTGGAAGGCTCCGGGAGCATTAGCCAACCCAAAGCTGAGGTTCCGGAACTGGTAATGCCTCTTTGAGGAAGAGAAGGCAGTTACTGGTCGGCTCTCCTCAGCAATGGGCATCTGGTAATACCCCCGTACCAGATCCAGCTTCGTAAACGGCTCCATCCCATGCGTACTATACACACACTCAGATACCACACACATCGGAAACCTTTCTTTCACAGTCCTTTCATTCACCTTTCGATAATCCACACATAGACGCAATCTTCCATCCGGCTTACATACAGGTACAATTGGACTATTCCATGCACTCTCGCTCTCTTCAATCACTCCCAATTGCTCCAATTCCAAACACTGCTCCTCAATCTCATCAGCAACCGGACGTGGGAAATGCCTCGGCCGCTGATAGATTGGGGAGTCCTCCTTCAGGACAATCTTGAATTCCGGGAGCTTTGCAACCCCGAAATCCAGATCACCCTTACTGAGGGCTCCCTTTCGCTCAAATATCATTCGATACACATCCTCCCTTTCATACTCAGTCAAACATCCATCCAATTTCACCATGTCCTTCACCTCATTATACATCCATTCGCATGTCTTTTCATTCGCAACATTCACCCTGATATCTGTACTATCGTCCATACCTACCTCATTGACAGTGGAGAGGTGGCCCAGTACATCTCCGACTTGGATTCCCTTCACCTGCCCTTTCACACTGGGGTCCGCCTGCACACATACAAAAGGATCATTCATTCTCATCAAGCCATCAAACACACAAGCAACACGCCTTACCTTATAACATGCATCCTTTCCATCCAATATCACAGTGTTCTCACTCACATTCAAACTAACATCCTTACTCCAACTCACTCTAACAGACACCCTTTCACCCTTCACAAGCCTTACATTCTCCATAGCAGTCACCTCAATACCAGTAAACACACTCCTCAAAACGCTACAATCTTTCCCTACATACAACTTATACACCCCATTTTTATCAATCTTTCTCTCAATCTGATCACTCGCAGGATGCACAACCATACGATTCATTTTCATAAAATCATACCCCAAAATCACACCATACTCACTACTCACCTTATCAATCACAGAAAATTCACATTCATTCATCATCATACCATGCATTCGAACAGCTGACCTTATCATTCCAATCACAGGCACTCTCCTATTACCAATACCTACTAAACTACCCTTGCACTCAGACAGGAGGGCTTTCTCGCTAACCTTGTGATACACATCTTTATACACCAAGCTCGCCTTGCATCCAGAATCTATTAAAGCCAAACACTCAATTCCATTCAATTCCACCTTAACACTCAGACACTCATACTTCCTACCAGACAGCACTTTCACACTAGACAGACTTACCAACACATTACTCACACTCATGCACCCAGAGGATACTTCAGCAGGTACCCTCTTACCATTCAGTTTCCCGCTTCAGACTTTCCATTCACACCTTGCGCTCTCAGTCTAATCCAACACTTTTCACCTGAATGTCCTTCCATCGCACAATAGCTACATACATTCCTCTGGTCACGACACATCCTTGCATAATGACCAGCCTTTCCACAATTACCACATGCATATTTCATACTTTCCCCACCAGTTGCTCCACCATTCAACCTCAAGCAATCTTTCTTCAAATGGCCTATTTCTTTACACTCGAAGCACTCTTTCACACTTTCCTGGCAATCCTTTATCATATGCCCTTTCTTACCACACCCAAAACATGCACCAGATGTCCACCTACATTCTGCCAACATATGACCTTTCCTTCCACACCGACGACATTCCACAATCTTTCTCCCACCATTCAGTCTCTCGTTTGCTGGGACATACCTCGGTTTCTCTCTCATATATCCGTTCCCACGCTTGAAATTCATCTGCCCCCTTCCATTCGACCACCCTCCATTTGCCCATCCATTCTGCCGGCCCAGGAAGTTTGACATCACTCCAGCTGGTGCAGCCTTCAGGGCATCCCTGTAGCTGACAAACTGCTGGGGTGGATGAAAGCTCCTGGGCTTCTTACCCCCAACATTCACACTGTACCATCCATCCTCTTCTAAATCGCTTTCATCATCAAATCGTCCATCTTCTAACAGTTCCAACACATCCTCCCACATCAACCGTTCACCTGTCAGTCTCACTCTCTCCTTTCTCTTTCCACTCAGCCATTCACTCACCTTTCGCGGGATTGTGTCCAAAAACTTCCTCATGAGTGGTTTACATTCATTTACATCATCATCACCATACCTCGTTCTTGCCATACTCTCAAGCCTATGTGCATACATATTCACACTTTCACTCTTCCCCATTCGAGCCTTCTCAAATTCATTCACCCTCTTATACTTCACACTCTCTTTCATTCGTTTCACCTGCCCAATCAATCTCTTCTTCACTACATCGTACTTTGGCTCTCCCACACTCGTTATCACTCGCAAGAAGTCCAACACTTTCCCATCCAAACACTCACCCAGTGACCCTTGTTCTGCGGGTACTTGAGCTTGCAGTACCGCTCAAAATCCCCGAAGAACTCATCCATACTCTTTCCCCCATGCAATCTAAACTTATCAATCCTTGGCACTTCCCTAATCAAAATTCCTTTCCCCACATTCACTTCACTCTCCGAAGAGCTACTCTCGGTCTCACTCATTCCAATCATATCGTCACTCTCTCCCTCATCTGAGTATAGCGAATCCACACTCTTCCCTCTCGCCTTCCTATCCTTAACCTTAGAACCATGCTTACTTCCTCTCTTACTTTCCACTCTCTTCCATTCACCCCCTTTCCTACCACTCACAGTATCTTCTTTAGACTCAATCATACTGCCATCCATTCCATTTAGCGGAGTCCCTTCAGTAGGAGCAGGGGTCAGGGTTGTAGGTCCTGGGACTGATCCAGCCCCTGTCATCATGTTATACAGGTCCTGCATCCGTCGGTCCGTCTGATCCTGTCAGTCTCCCATTTCCTTCTTCATCCTATCAGTCTTTTCATTCATCCCTTTTATTTTATTCTCCATTCCCTCCATCATTCCCCGCAACATTTCACACTCCTCTTCTTTCTTTCTCAACTCCAGTCTCAATCGCACTACTTCTTCATTCAATGTTTCCGCTACAGCCATTGTTCCCAAGTTAGTAAAAAGATGGGAGGAGGGAAAAATCAATCAAACTACTTGTCACACTAATTGGGTATGGACTGCAATCCAATCCAGTCACGCTCCCAGTTTCGAAGTCTCACGTCCCTATTCGGGCACCAAATGTAGCAGGCCGAAAATATATCTCTAATCCCAATCGATAATCGATCCAACCCGCTTCCTACACTGTCCGGACGTGAGAAATCGAGGGAGAATGAAACGGATTGTATATACAGTCCCTTTACTTACAAAAAAAAGTACAATGATAGTTACAGTTATATTTACAGCAATTTATATTTACAAGGGAAGTGTGCACACTTCAAAATGAGGCTGGATTCCCCAATCCAAATACGATACCAACAGAGAATTTTATAAAAGGCGAATACAACAAATTTACTTATATATCTACACAAAACATAAAAACACAACAACAACCGAACGAAAAAAAAAAAAAAAGGGGCACGCACTATCACTTGTGTGCTGGAGGTGGGTGGTAGTAGGCTAACTTAAAAGGAGGCAGGTTTGTCAACGAAGGCGGGTATGGCGGTTCAGGTGGTTAGCGAGGCACGAAAGCCCTCCGTCTCAGGGCTGGGCGGAGCACTTGTCTAGAGAACCCCTCTTGCTGTCAGTCCACACTTCCACTCTCTGTAGAAGAGATATACCCTCCTTTTATGACCCATTTATTTATAGATGGAAGGGAAACTAATAAGTGGGCATTACCCGAGTAAATTTATCGACTAGCTTACCTCTTTCCAGAATATGACGCTTTGATAAAAGTTTATTTTAAGCGAAGTACAATATTCTTTTAATTATAGTGATATCTCAAAACTAGCTACTATCTTTCCAGAATATGACGCCTGGAAAGAAAGAAAAACATGGTAATCATTTTATACATAAAATAAACAAAAATAAAACAAACCCATTCCCATTCACACACATTCTTACAGAGGGAGGGAGAGGGTACTGAGAAAAGGGGAGGGAAAATGGCCCTTTTACACACACTCACATTCGCTCCACCACACCAAACCAGGCCTTCAACAGTGTATATGTAGATGAGGATACGTCTCTACCGATACCTAGCCCAGCTAATATCCCAGGCATCGGGGAAATCTCACTGACAAGATTTGACGAGAGTCATGTCCATAAGCAGCTCCTACAGTTAAATGAGAGCAAAGCCCAAGGACCAGATGGCATATCACCATTTGTCCTCACCTGTGTAAACCAGGTGTACAAACCCCTGACACGCACCCTTCAGTCATCAATGGACAGCAAATATAACTCCAATCCACAAGAAACGTAGCAAAAAACAGCCACTAAACTACCGTCCAGTTTCACTGACAAGTTTAGTCTCAAAAATAATGGAGAGTCTGGTCAGGGAAGATATGGTGAGCCATCTTGCCCACAATAACATACTTAGTGATGCCCAACACGGCTTCAGAGCCAGAAGAAGCTGCCTGACCAATCTGCTAACTTACCTTGATGACATTATCAGTGCAACAGACAGGAGAGAGTGCATTGACCTGAACTACTTAGATTGCGAGCAGGCGTTCGACAGGGTCCCACATGCAAGACTGATGAGGAAAGTGGATGCTGTTGGGATAAGGGGAAATATGAATAGGTGGCTGAGAAATATTTTGAAAGACAGGCAGCACAGGGTAGCCATCAGGGGCATGCACTCCGGATGGTTACCAGTTAGAAGCAGGGTACCCCAGGGCTCTGTGGTAGGTCCCATCCTCTTCATCATTTACATCAACGACTTGGTGGATGGCTTAGAATTGAAGGCGAGTCTGTTTGCATATGATGCAAAGATATACCGCACCATCAGGACTCAAGAGGACGCAGAGGCACTACAGAGGGATATGGACTGGCTGGAGGATTGGAGCAGGAGGTGGCTCTTAACATTCAATGTAGAAAAGTGCAAAACAATGCACTTTGGGTGGCAAAACCTAGGCACAAACTACTTACTGAATGATTCCATCCTAGCCAAGACCACAACAGAAAAAAACCTAGGGGTACATGTGTCAGCAGATCTAAAGACAACTGCCCACACAGCAAGGGTGGCAGCCAAGTCTAACAGCAGGCTGGAGATAATAAAGAGGAGCTTCAGATACATTGATGAGATCCTACGGCCACTTTACACAGCACTGGTCAGGCCAATCCTCGTCTACGGAGCACAGAGCTGGTTGCCACACCTGGTCGGGGACATCAAGCTCCTAAAGCAGGTGCAGCGAAGGGCTACTAGAATGGTGCATGTGTTAATAGACCTCCCATACACAGAGCGATGTAAAGCATTGAACCTCACAACATTGGAGGACCGGAGGCGGAGGGAGGACGTGATCCAGGTCTACAAGCTACCACATGGTCATGAGGATGTCCTTTACACAAGGTTATTCAGCCTCAGCAACAACAACCTCAGAGGACACAGCCTCAAGATAGTTAGGCCGCCACACTGGAGGACAACAACAATGGGGAGCTGGTTTGAAATCAGAGCCATTGACCCCTGGAATGCTCTACAAGAGCATGTAGTAACAGCACCATCAATTGCTACATTCAAGGTCAGGTATGACAAACTTATGGGTTAAAAATGTAATGTGGCAGTCGACCAACCAGAGGTTGGGGATACCACAAGGAGGTACCTTCTTATTCCCCCCACTACTTATGTTTAGGTAAGCAGATGGTCTGCAACTCAAAGCAAGGTATGTCAGATATGTGAATTAGGTGAGGATGCGACTGTGGAACATATAGCACTGGAATGTGAGAAGTATGCTAGAGACAGAATGATGATACGTGTTATCCCGACTGATGTGGCTATGAAATATATGAAGTGATTGCAAAAACTGGAAAGGAATGGATAACCCTGCTACTAGAACTATGCAATGAGGCAACAGATGAGATGATTAAGGCTGTTAAAGAATTTCCGGAAAAAGTGGGGCATGAAAGAAGCAAAGTGGATTAACTTTGTTCAGTTTACTTTGTTTACTTTGTCTGTTTTTTTTTCTCTTCTTTTTTTTCCCCAGGTTCAGGTTGTTGAGCCACCCTTTGTATCGGAATATAGCATTTATTTTTCTGTGGAGAAGAGAAATAATTTATTAGCCTTGTTCATTTCTCTTCTTCCACACACACTGCAAAAATTTCTTTGTTGCTCTTACTATTCTTACTCTCTTATCATCTATATCTTTTTACCCACACTCAGTCCATAATTTTCCCTGCTCTCCACCTCCTTCCCCCACTTTTCTCTTCCCAGCTCTATCACCATTTGCATGTCTTCTCCTCCATTCCATCTGTATGTCCTCCCCTTCACCTCCAAGGATCCAGTCCGTGCCTTGAATAGTAGCTGGCTTACAAAACTCCCATCATACATATTTTCAATGCAAGGCTCCTTTTTGCCTTTGTATATGTTCAGACTTCTCTTTCCATTTATTCCTCTTCTCCAGAGCCTTTCTCCCGAATCTACTATTTTTTGTTTCAGCTTTCCTTTTGCTCTGTCCTCTATATAGATTGCTTCTAATTCATATTTCGTATCCACTCTCATTACCTCTTTGCGCCACTCAGTCCTATTGTAGGCAGCATACACATAGCCTGCCCACGTCTCTATTCCCATCCCTTGCAGTCTCAACTTATAGTTTGCTTTCATCCTTGCCACCCGCTCCTCATACCTACTCCAGCCCATTTCTCCTCTCAGTGCCTCTACTGCTACATATAGATTGGCTCCTAGTGCAATTCTTGCCACTTTGTTTTTGATCTTTTCCATTCTCTCCAATTCTGTCTTTGTCACTTTGCAGACTTCATACCCATACAGGCTTCTTGGGACTGCTATCCCTTTACACAGTTCCCTTATCATTTTATACTTATTTGCTTGCTTAGTTGCCATGTTCCTCAGCATGCCAGTCATTTTAAGCATATTTACTTCATTTTGTCTCTTATGCTTCTCGAATATATCCTTCTGGTTATACTGTCACACCCAAGTATCTATTTTCATTTACCACTTCTAGGATGTCATTTCCTAGGATCCATCCTTCATCTCTTCATTCTTCAAATATCATTATTTTGCATTCCTCTAGTAAATTTTACTCTCCATTCTTCCCCATAATGGTACACCACATTCAAAAGTCTCTGCAAACCCTCAATTGTTTCACTAACCAGAACTATGTCGTCTGCAAATCCCAGGGTTGTCAATATGCGATTTCCAACCATCACTGCTTGGCCTTCCCTCTTTACTCTCTCCAACAGTTCTTCAATGAAGAAGCTGAACAAGCTAGGAGACATGGTACACCCTTGTCTAACCCCGATGTCATTCACCATCCAACTTGTTTCTATGTCTTTCAGATTTAGTTTGACTTTGTTATTTTCATATAGTTTTTGTATTACATTTAGAATAATTGCATCCATCCCCAAGTCTCTTAGTCTTGCAAACACTTTTGTTCTATCCACTCTATCAAAGGCTCTCTCTATATTGAGAAAGCAGACATATAGCACACCCTCTTGTTTTCTTACCCTCTCTATTATATTTCATAGTATAAAGAGATTGTCTATGGCTCTTCTTCCAGTCCTGAATCCATTTTGCTCGTCTCTAAGTATCTCTTCACGTTCATCCCACTCCTTCAGTTTCTTTGTCATGATGCTACCAAACAACTTTCCTATCACACTCATTATGGCTACTGGGCTGTAGCTATCCACCAGTTTTTTGTCTACCAGAAATTTTGGAAACCTTCTCCCCAACCCCACTGTTCGGAAGGTCCTATTTGCATTCCATCGACCCACAGCCCAAATTCCCCCAGAAAACTTTCAGAAGGAACAGAAATTTCCTTTTCGGTGACTTTCTGCCCCACAACAAGAGGATGAGGGCAATTGAGTAAGAGACCTTCAGCGGCCTACATGGCCATCTACATGGCAGTTGACATGGGAAGAATGAAATTGCAATGATCAACTTTAGCACCTGAAAATAACTCATCAGCTTCACCCTCACCCCTTAAAATGTTGAACTCGATTCGCAATTTTGTAGTCTGCCTTTCTAGTCGAACCTTCCCCGCCTACTGTGTGAACAGTCTTTACTGTGAGAGTGGGGTACTCCCCTTTCCCTATCATCAAATCAAAGTTTGTATGCGATACTCCTGTTGTAACAGGCAGGCCCCTGCGTCAGAGTTTACAGATGCCTTCATGTTGCTGAATCAACCCTATCTCTTGGAGATCCGTGTGAGATCATTGCTCCAACTTGGGTGTTATAAGGGTACTTACCTTTCTTTCATCACCAGCACCTAGTTGGCATCCTCCAACTACACCAGCATGTAGAGCTTGAACAAGTTCTCTGTGGAAAATTGTTCTCTTAAATGCTTGTTCTTCAACTACACAACCTCACATACATAACATTGGTTCATATACATAAACGGTTCCAAGTCAGAGCGAGGCATGGGTGCTGCAGACGTTTGTTTGTGAGGGTTTTTAACCTTGTCTTTTCTCATGTGGCTTCTATTTCTTCTGCTGAACTTTCTGCAATCTTTGATCTTTTTGCCCTTTAGATTTTTTTTATTTTCTCTTGACTGTTTTACAAGCGATTCGCTCTTTTAGTACTTTCCATCCCGTAGTTGCAGAAATTTGCATCTGGGGGGTACAGGATCCTTCCCATTATCAGGTTCTACTTTATGGGTTCCCAGACATGTAGAAGTCCTGAGCATCGAGAGGGAGGATCAGCTGGCCCGTTCAGCCTATTCTGAGACCCAGAATACTCTACATTGCCTTTTCGAGCTTTCTTTCCCTCTATAAAGGGATCTGTTTTCATTTGTGGCAGGATGAATGGCATAAGTGTTCATCGTTTAAATTACACAATTTCAAATTTTTATCTCATTTTGGTTTTCTCCCTTCGTTATAATTAATTTACAGCGATTTGTTTGAGCTTCCATATTTAATCAACTTGGATTCAGCAATTTTCCAGTTTTTTTCTTCCTTAAATCTTTCGAAGAGTGACCAACCCCTTCAAATTTGGTATTAGGACCCGTGTTCTTTCCTCACTTCGAAATAGGGCTTATAGTATACCCCCACCCAATCAGATTCCCCCCTCCCCTCTCCGCTCGAAGAGAAAACTTTTTCCTTTACTGGATACTCAAGCCCAAACTTGCGTGAATAATCCTTATCCATGGATGAGGAGCAGAACCGGATGGTATTATGAACCACAACACCTACAACTTTCGGTTATTCAAGTAGTATACATTTCCTTATTTTTTATTTTTACTAACACTACCACTTTTACATTCTATAATAATATAAAAATAGCCTCGATTAGCGTTTGAGTGGGAAATGATAGGACAGGGGATGAGGGCACTGGGAGCACTTCGGCCAATGTCAGGCGCTAGAGTCAATCCCCAAATCAGGAGCAATGCAATGCTGCTCTTCAAGGTCTGAGTTCGTTCTTTTAAGTCCAAAGTACTTTTCCACCTACCTTTGCTTCCATGAGATTAAGAAATTGCAGTGGCTGTCATTGGTAGCTCCATTTTAATTTGTATTTAATCTTTTGTTTTTCTTTGTCGTCTACTCAGCGCATATGACATTACAAGTGAGACCCAACTCGCTTTTCTTATCATTAATTCTTGTGATTTTTCTTCATCTCCGATCATATATGCTGCACTTGTGGCTTTTTTAAAATCAGGGGTGTGGAGCTGGAAGAAAAATTTAATGTTCCGGCCCTGGCTCCACCTTTTTATTATGTTTAGCTCCGCCTAGAGTCCGACTCTGACCCCTTTAAAGTTTCAAAATCCAAATGAAATTGAAGTGATAATTGATAATACTCAATAATAAATAGATAAATGCAGGGAAAATTGTGATATGCAATGAAGGGTAAAAATACTCTTTTTAATCATATCTATTTAATATACAAATGAAAGGAAACTAATACTATGTATACAATTTTGAGTTTTGACAACAAAAAATAGAACAAAATTTAAGACAAATTCAGATTCATTCTTTTTAAGAATTTGAACCTTTAAAGGTTGCAAAAATTTGACAAAAATGAAAATTATAAATAACAATTTTTCCTTAAAAATAAGAGAGCTTCTACTAGTCTTTTTTCATTACAGATCTCAAATCTGATTTTATCATTTTTAATTCTGAAAATAGACGATCCACACTAACTTGACTAGTTGGTGCTGCAATAATCGCTTGTGCAGCATTTCTTAGAAATTTAGAGTACCTTAGTACTGCTTCGTGTACTGATAACTTTAACAAATGGTTAAATTTGTCAAACTCAATAAAAAGCTCCCATACTTCTAACTTGAAATTACTAAATGCAGAGTTAAGAGAAGAAACATGTGGAACCTCCGGTTTACTTTCCATTCAAGGTCGTTTTGCTTGCATACCATGTTGTTTATCAATTATTTTTTTCAAATTCAACTCATTATTTGAAGTGCTAATACTAGCACTAGAGGCTGAAGATGGCATATTTGGAGTTTCTGCTTCTAGACATTCTTGAAAATTGCTCATTCTGAATATTATGTTATATACAGTTTGGCTTTGCTTTGTTGTTCACTAGTTAATAAACATCTATGCTTTGGATCCAGATACACACCAACCAATGGAATATCCTTTTGCAGTAAATGATTTTCTCTCGTTTCCATGGAAGTTTTGATACCTTCAGCTGTAGTACTCTTAGTTTGAGAGAGGGAGTAAATCAAAAACGCGTTTATATTCCAGTAGGCGCTTTAGCATCATATTATGTGCTACCCAACCTTTTAGCCTGATCTAAAACTACTACCTTTCCAATACATCATTGAATTATTTTCAATTTTGATTTTCGTGACTGTATGTCTGGGTGCTAAGCAATCACCTATGGCAAGCTGTAGAGTGTGTACAGCACAACGCAAATGATGGATTCTTGAGAAGATTGAAATTTCTTCTGCAGTACTATTTAACTGATCAGGTTCTACTGTATCATCAGGCTCCATTCTGGAGTCTTTTAATCAGAATAAACTACTTCTATTTCACATTCTTCTTCTTCCTCCTGCTCTTAATTTAACTTTTCAATTGTACTGATCATATTTGATTAGTATTATCAATTACAACCCACAATACATTATCTTTTTCTATTTCACCCCCCCCCCCCGTAAGGGGCGCAGCGATTTGCCATCCTGGCCGCCATGCTGACAGGGTTCAGCACCCTGTCCGACCCCAGCTTAACCTCTTCTCGTTCCTTCAAAACACTTGTGTTTACTTGCTTTTCATATAACCTCTCCCACAACTTTCTCTGGTCAGCCTCTAATTTCACAAGGTAGATGCTGACCTTCTTCTCAGCCAACCGTCCAGGATCACGGCTGAGGGAGGAGGGAACAATATTCCCTAACCCCTGAGCTCCGGTCTGGGGTGGTTGGTTTTTAACAACCTGCTTCATTCCCACCCATACCTTCCTCACATCCCTTTTTCTTTCCTCTTCACAATCTATATTTTTACACCATGTCTAAGGTGGAGCCACCATGCTGATGGACTGCCAGGCCACCAGGCGGGAGGGGTGAGCCTGAATGGTGGCACCTGGGTCTGTCAGGTCTGTACACACCCCTTGCAGTGCAGTGCTACAGTGAGAGGTAATGAGCTGTTGCATCCTGTAATAAAAAGAGAGTCACCATGCCCAATGATGAGTAAAAAAAACCCCTGTACCATCGATGGAGCCGCTCTCGGGCAGCTCCACAGTAAAAGTGGAAGTTCCCCCCCCCCTGTGCTTGCGCAGGGGACCCTCCATATTTCTCTAACCGGAGAGGAGGTTTACTCCTCTCCTACAAGCAAGGGTGTAGGGGACTCTCCCTCACCCCCTTCTCTGGAGGTACCTTTGGGCACCTCCATGTTTCCAGCGGCAGTCCCTCCTTTTCTTTCCAAGGGGACTGCCAAGAAAGCCAGCAGGCAGCCCAGTACCGACCGACCCCCATTGAAGCGGCTCGGTAGGGCAAACCCCCTTAGGAGGAAGAGGGAAGCCAGGCCCCTTTGGTCGATTCCCTCAAAAGAACTGCTGGTAAGAATATTGAACCTTGCCAAGGTCAAGGCCTGTGCCTCCCCACACGACCTGACTAGTGACAATAATGCCAACGGGACCTGCGATGTGTTGGGGAGGATGGCCAACTGGAGGCCCCCTGAGGCAACCCAGCCTCAGACGGTAGGGCCTTCCATGGGGGAAATCCGGGCTCGGCGCCAAGCACTGAACCCAAATCCGCCCCTATGCAAGGTGCTCCTCAAACGGCTAGGGTTTCCGAGGCAGTACAAGGAAGGGAGGGATCTCCTCCGACTGGTGCCCCTACGACTGCCAGAAGCTTCTCCATTTCGGAGAAGGACCTGGCTGAGGCTGGTCCATCTGGCCTGGGGGCTCCTGCTGGTGGAGGGGAGAAGCGGGTTCATTCCCAGCCCTCCTCTCCTAAAATGAGAAAAAATAAAAAAAGAATAAAAAGACTTAGGGTTCCTCTCAATCTGCAGGGGCTGTGGGGATGGATAGGTCTGCTGCCACTTTGGTAAGTGACCAAGCCAAGATTAGCACATCCGGCCCCTCTACCCCCCCGGGTACGGAGCCCACGACTAAGACTAAAAGTGTGCAGGGCGGAGCCTCGATAACATCGGGGCCCCTCATTCAAAGGTTACCCGGCATTTTCGAGCCCGCTGGCTTCAAACGCTTCCTTGTTATTCGCTCCACTGATGGTAGTATGTTGGCCAAGGGCAACATGATCCATCAGAGGAGAGCATTAGCTAGTGTAATTGGTAGACAGCCGAAGATGAACCAGAAACAAAAAGCTTATGATAAACATCAACTTAGATAAATTTTTTGTTCCGCTTATTGATCCTTTGACACACAATCACTTCACCTTACGTGACTCTTTTGATTTTTCCAAATATATTTGTGATCTCCATTCCCGGGAATTCTTCTTTTATGGCCACAATCGATGTGGATTCATTATTTACTAATGTTCCGGTACAGGAAACCATTAATATTATTTCAGATACTCTTTTTCATAATACGATTGAAATATTGGGTTTAACTAAGCAACTTTTCACCAAGCTTTTAAAGCTAGCCGTGGGTGATACTATTTTCCTTTTCAACAATGAGCTCTATTTACAACACGAAGGCATTGCTATGGGTTCCCCACTGGGTCCCTCCTTTGCCAATAGCTTTTTGTGTCAACACAAAACTCGGTGGCTGGACAAGTGTCCTTTAGGATTCAGGCTTATTGTCTTCAAAAGATTTATAGATGACTGTTTTCTAATTTTTAAGCACAGTGATCATGCACCCTTATTTCTAAATTATATTAACCAACAACATCCCAACATAAGGTTTTCTATGGCAACAGAAAAGGACAACAAAATCTCGTTCTTGGATGTCAATGTTGTCTGAACAGGTTCCTCTTACAATACATCTATTTACAGAAAACCTACCACCTCTAGATTAGGTACACATTTCTTTAGTAGCTCTCCCAGTCAGTTTAAATTATCCAGTATTAAAAGCGTAATTTTTAGAGCCTACCATATATGCTCTAACTGGATATCGTTTCATAAAGAACTGACTTATTTAAAGGATTTCTTCAAATTTAATTATTTCCCCGATTTCATCTTCGACCAGTTAGTATCCAAATTTTTCTCTCCAAAATATACTATCCTCGACCCTTACTTACTACTGTTTCTAAATAGAAGGTTTTCATTAAGCTACCCTATCTCGAGCATTTGACATCTGAGTTTAACAAACTCCTTCTCTCTACCCTCAACAACCATTTCCCTCCTCAATGCCAATTCATTTGTATAAACTCCAACCTTGTATCGTTAATTTTTTTTTTTTCCATAAGGAGCCAATCCCTTTGGGCTTGCGATCCTGTATAATTTACAATTATACATGCACAACCTGCCACAGTCGTTATGTAGGCCAAACTGGCTTACAATTCAACTGCAGGATCACGAAGCACTTGGGTTTGTCTCATAGGACTGGTATTCCCATTTCTAAACCTGAAGCCTCTTCCATCAGGCAACATTCAGAGTATCACCATCATCCTCTTAATTCTAATTCATTTACTATATTATCTTCAGCCTTAACTTCTCTCGATTTTAAAATCTAAGAGTCACTTAGATTTTGTCCCCTCGGATTTATGGAGTAATCTCCCCAGAGAGGATGCCTGCCATTCAGATCTCCATGCAAGAGATAGGGCCTCGGCAACCGTGCCACGGCGCGGCGAAAGTCCCCCGCGTCGATGTCAGCTGACGGTGGAATGTACGCAGAAATGATAGTATACCTCCTATCTAGGTGCAGCTGCACAGCCACTACCTGAAAGGGGGTATCTAAAGAGAAAGGAAGAACGGAGACATCATGCCGGGTGTAAACCGCGCATCCCCCAGCCCGGCCATCATGCGGTGGTGTGGTCGCAAGACCCTTATACCCTGAGAGGGCGGGCAGGGGGCACGCGCTTAGCATGGTCTCCTGCAAAAAGATAGCTAACGGGGAATGGGACGAGACAAGCCTCCGCAGTTCCTCCCAGTTGGCCCGGAGTCCTCAGCAATTCCATTGAAGGAATATGCCCTCCAGGCCTAGCTCGGAGGAAACGCGGGGGCCCTCCTCGAAATGAAGACCCTCACGGGAATGGCCGTACGCTTCCCGGGGGCAGAACCCCGGGCGCTGTTGGCTGAACAAAGCACTGTCGCCTTCGAGGACTTATTGGGGAAGGTTGGGCTCGCTATGCGAGTCTTTTCTTCCCTCTGCCTCAAAACCTTAGGCGGGCATTGTGGCTTCGGATGCGGGGAGCCCTCTTTTCGAATGCGGGATTCGGCGCATTCGCCGGAAGGCTCCCGTCCGAGAAACGGGTCACCTTCGGCTCTCTACCAATTGCACTAGCTAATCTTCTCCTCTGATGGATCATGTTGCCCTTGGACAACATGGTGCCATCAGTGCAGCGAATAACGAGGAAGCGTTTGAAGCCAGCGGGCTCACTAATGTTAGGGGCCCCGATGTTATCGAGGCTCCGCCCTGTGCACTTTTCGTCTTAGTCAGGGGCTCCGCAACCAGGGGGGCAGAGGGGCCGGATGTGCCGATCTTGGCTTGGTCGCTTGCCAGTGGCATCAGACCCATCCGTCCCCGCAGCTCCGGCGGATGGAGAGGAGCCCCAAGTCTTCTTTGTCTTTTTGGTCTTGGTCTTTGTCTTTTTCTTTTTTGGAGAGGAGGGCGGGGAATGAACCCGCTTCGCACCCCCGCCGGTAGAAGCCCCTAGGCCAGATGTACCGGCCTCAGCCAGGTCCTCTGAAATAGAGAAGGTCCTGGTGGGCACAGGGGCATCATCCGGAGGAGATCCCTCCCCTCCTTCTACTGCCTCAGAATCCCCAGCCATTTGGATAGGACCTTGCATAGGGGCAGATTCGGGTTCGGTGCTTGGCGCCGAGCCCGGATTCCCCCCCATGGAAGGCCCTACCATCTGAGGCTTGTTTTCCTCAAGGACCATGTCTATCACAGGAGGGGCCTCCAGTTGGCCATCCCCTCCCAGGACATCGCAGGTACCCTTGGCAGCGTCATGAGTCTTTTGTGGGGAGGCACGGGCCTTGACCCCGGCAAGGTTTAATATTCTTGCCAGCAGGTCTTTTGAGGGAAGCGACCGAAGGGGCAATGGGCTGCTCCTCTCAGACGGTTGGCTGAGAGGAAGGTCAGCATCTACCCTGTGAAATTAGAGGCTGACTAGAGAAAGTTGTGGGAGAGGTTGTATGAAAAGAGAGGAAACAAGTGTTTTGAAGAAAGGAGAAGAGGCTAAGCTGAGGTCGGACAGGATGCTGAGTCCTATCAGCACGGCGGACAGGATGGCAAATTGCCGCGCCCCTTACAGGGTAATACAAATACAAAAATAATCCAATACAAATACAGTAATAGTATGATACAATAATATAAATACACGTAGTATAAATGTACACATTACACAGAGTGGGGAGCCCGTCAGTGTTGGCGTGCAGTAAGACATGGTGGAGCGTCCCACGTGTGTCTTATCTGCTGCAAGTGGGTGGCGGCGGTCTTCACCACCCATAGCCAAAATCACGAAAGGGGTTTTATTACTTGGTTTGAAAGTTTTCGATGATATTATAATAACTGACCCAGTTTCCTAGTATTTCCTTATCTCGAAAGGTAAAAATTCGTTTGAAGTCATCTTTTTTAAGGAATTTCAAAATGTGTTTTGCAGTTATATCTGAACTTTTCAGATCTGAGACTAGTTTTTTCCCAGAAATACATACTTTTTCCATAATTGACTGTAGGTATATAATTAAAATCATATATTTCCATGAAAACTAGTTTCATATCTTTAAAGTACACATAAAACTGCTTAAGTAAATAACTTTTTAAATTCATTCAAGAATAGTAAATGCTTGTAAGAGATTCTCAGCCTTTGTTATGAAAGTCACATCTGGTCACTCTATTATAACAACACGGCTCCTCGCACACAGAGACAAGGTCCCAACCAGGCAGATCCTTGTAGTGTACGAGGGGCCGCCACCACCCAAGCTGGACCTGGGCAGCTGGGTCTGCTACGCCCTGCGCCCCTACCAAGGTGAGCCTGTGAGATGCTATAAGTGCCAGCGCTTCGGGCATCTCCAGGCAATGTGCCAAAACTCCGTCAAGTGCGGCGTGTGCAGTCAAGCGCACCCGATGGAGGAGTGTATCAGTCGCCTCAAGGCCAGCGAGACCACCACAGCACGGTGCCCCAACTGCACCAAGGGGCACCACGCTTGGAACACGAAGTGCCCCGAGCGACAGAGAAGGATGCCACAGGGTCACCGGCGGCAGCAGCAGCAGCAGCAGATGGAACCACGTGCCCCCCCAACCCAAAGAAGAGAGCGTCGGTTCATTGCCGCGCCACCCCCAATCGGGTCGGCGTGGGTTACCCATCAACCCGCGACTCTCAGCCTGCCCGGCACATGTCTGGGCGGTACACAGGAGGGGGAGCGGCAGAGGTAGGGGGAACCACGTGGGCCTTGCCAGCAACAAGGCAACCGACGCATTGTTCCAGCGCCACCACCAAACAGGCCGGCGTGAGCTTCCCACCCACCCCTTACCCCTCAACAGCCTGGCCCAAGCCAGGTCGAGACAGGGGAAGAGGACATGCAGGTACCAGTAGCTGCACAGCCAGCAACTCCACTCACACCTCCACCCCCTTTGTCCCCAACCACAGAGGAGGAAGGGACACAGGCGTCGGGCCCACTGTGCCCGCCCAGACGAGGAGCAGTCCACGGTGCTACCCAATGCCCAACCAGCGACAGGGTCTCAACGTGGACCCCCAGGTTATTGCGAGGGACTCAATGAGGAGGGCAGAGCCATCGTGGACGTCATCCTCGCGTGTGTTGTACAGCTGGTGAAGAAGCTGCTCGACCGCCGGCAGGGCACCGCAGCCCCCACCGAGCAGGACCTCGAAGCACTCCTCCGCGAAGAGGTGTTAACCGCCATCACAGAGGGTGCCCTCCAGCCCCCACCATCATCTACCACGCCGAGAGCTCCCACCTAACACCCTCTGTACCCACCGCACGCCCACAACCAAGATGGAGGCGCGGATTGACAGCCCAGCCCACGCTGAGGGTGCTGCAGTGGAATGTGCAGGGGCTCCGCCCCAAGAAACATGAGCTGCTGAAAGCCGTCTTCCAAGAAGACCTGGACCTGGTTCTCCTACAGGAGACTCTCACGCCCGCCAGCTTTGAATGGCGAGTCGCAGGCTACTCTCCACTCGCTTCGGCTGGTGAAGGAAATGGGCGTGGCTGTGCAGCCCTCATACGAAACACCATCCCGCACAAGAGGATCGCCGCACCTGTGTACTGTGGTGACGGCGTGGAGGTCTTGGCACTGGAGCTACAGCTGGGGCCGCTCACTCTCACTGTATACAATATCTACAGGAGCCAGCGGTACCCGCTGGATGTTGGGGAGCTGCTCTCCCTCGCATCCCACTCCAGCCTCCTTGTAGCGAGCGACTTCAACGCCCACCACCCCGTGCTGCAGTCTGTGCCACGCACGTCCATGGGGGGGCGGCTCAACCTCACGCTGGTGTCGGGCGACCTACAGCCCAGCGCCACCTGGCAGGTCCACCCTACCCTCACCAGCGACCATTACGGGACCCTCACCACCCTCACTGTGGCCCCACCAGCTCCTCCTCTCCCGCCGCCCCAGTGGAACGTCAGGAGGGCGGATTAGGCAAAGTTCCAAGCCTCCTTGGCCGAATGGTGGTCCACGTATGTGCCTCCGCCGGACCTGCACCTGCAGGAGAGGGACCTTACGGCGGCCATAGAGAGTGCAGCTTACGCGGCCATGCCCAGGACAGCCTCAAATCGCCGCCGGCGCCCGCACTGGTGGTTTTATAACGAGGAAGTCCGGGAGCACAATCACCGCATCAATGTCCACAGGAGTTTATACGAGAAGCGCCCAACGGCCATCAACCTGCAGCTCCTGCAGGACGTGGTAGCCCGCACGCGACAGGGAGGCAAAGTCGCTGGAGTGGTGCGCCTCTTTCAGCCAACACACCTCCCTCTGCCAGCTGTGGAGGAGCTTCAGGAAGGACTCAGGCGCTGCCCCGACCCGCCCAGCTGCCCACCTACGCACACAGCAAGAGGCAGATCAGCTGGCGAACTGCTTTACAGCGAGGGGTTCTAGCGAGCAGCTTCCTCCCCACACCAGCTACCTCCAGCAGCAGCTACGCCCACAGCACGATGAAGAGGTCAGGGAGGCACGGGGCCAGCCGCACGCGACGGACCAGCCTTTCACGCTCGAGGAGCTGGCCAGGGCGAAACATGGACGTGACACAGCGGCGAAAGCCGACGGAGTGCTGTATTCCATCCTGGCGTACGCCGCGCTGCTAGCCCTTCTGAACGCGTCGTAGTTGGCAGGCTTTCTGCCGCCCTCCTGGAAGGACACCGACATCCAGTCCATCCCCAAGCCGAAGGATCACACCACCTTCAGGCCAATCTCCCTCCTGAGCTGCACCGGAAAAACGGCAGAGAAGATGGTGCTGACTCGCCTACAGTGGAGCGTGGGAAGCCTTCATCCCCACGTGTTCGGCTACACCAGGGGGGTGAGCACTGCAGACTGCGTCATCACCCTCCTGGCTCATGCCAACAACCAGCCCACCATCGTAGACTTCCTTGACCTCGAGAAGGCTTTCGAGCTGGCTAGCCCCCGCGGCATACTGGCCGCCCTTGTGAGGAAGGGCATCCGAGGGAGACTGCTGGGCTGGCTCCAGGACTACCTTCACCAGCGCCGAGCCTGCGTGAAGTTCCAGGGTCACAAGTCTTCCTACCTTACCTTCGAGAACGGGACACCCCAGGGCGGCATCCTCAGCCCGTTCCTTTTCAACGTGCTGATGGAACAGCTGGTCACCCTCCCCTATAACGAAGGAACCATCCTCCTCAGCTACGCCGACGACCTGGCGCTCATCATCACCGGGCGTGGCGACAAGCTCGCGTGGGCCCAAGAAGCGCTGCACCTCATCACTGCCAAGTGCGAAGAGCTGGGGCTCAAGATCTCGGCAGAGAAGTCCCAGGCCATGGCCATCAAGACTTGCACACCCGCTGGAAAGCAGCTTTGCGTCCAAGGAGTCAGCCTGGCCTGGACCGACTCCTACCAGTACCTCGGAGTGTGGGTGGACAGATGGCTTTCCTTCACGCACCTGAGGGAGAAGACGCAGGCCCGGCTGAATGTGATGAGGGCCATGACGCGGACAAGCGCTGGTGCAACCTTCCCCGTCCTCCCCTCTACTACCTCCAGGCAGTGTGCTCCCTAGTGGACTACAGTGCACCCGTCCTTGTAGCGATGCCCCGGCAGCAGCAACAGCGCCTGGAGGTAATACAAAACACTGCCATGAGGACCATTTTAGGGGCACCCAGGTGGTGCAGTGCCAGGGGCATGCAGAGTGAGGCCAACCTGGTGCCCCTCACCGCCAGAGTGGATTGCATTGTGGCCTGTCGGGTGGCCAGAGTGCTCCAGCGTGACGTGGAAGGTGTTGCGCAGAGGAGACTCCGAATGGCCATGGCGCAGGGCATCGAGTGCCTGCGTAACAACAGGTGGCTCGAAAACGTCAGCCTAGCAACCAACTCCCTCAACCGGGCAGGAAACTGGCTGTGGCACGACCCCGACACCCCCAACCCCACCTACCTTCCACCACCACCATGGGACCCCCCCGCCGCACACTTCACCGAGCCAGGCAGCGCAGTGTACTTCACCGGCGGCTCTGTCGACCCCAAAAGCAAGAGGTCCGGCGACGCATTCGTCACGAGCGGCTTGACGCAAGCATGGAGGACATCAGACCACTGCTCCACCCTCCAGACGTAGCTGGTAGCAATCCTGCACGCCCTCCAGCACGTTCTGCTCCGCCGGGAGGCCACTGTGGTGATACACACTGACTCTCGGTCGGGACTACAGGCGCTGCAGCATGCCCACACCCGGGACAACATCCACCTCACCACCACCACCATCCTGTGCACCCTGCAGGACCTATCAGCTCAGGGCAGGCGTGTCCGGCTCCACTGGATTCCCAGCCACGTTGGCGTGCGTGGCAACGATGCAGCTGACGAGGCTGCCAAGCAAACCGCCCACGGCCCCATCATCACCTGGACCATGCGCCCAGCCTGCAGCAGCTCAAGGTGCAGGTTAAATGCAGGGCCATCCAGAACGCCCACCAGAAGCACCAAGAATGGGAAGAAATTAAGAGGCAAGCGGCGTGGTATCCTGCAGCCACAGCCTATTGCCCACTGAACCCATCCTTCCAGCGTGTGAGACTGGGCTACTCCATGCGGGAAGAGCTGCACGCCGACTTTGTGGCAGGGAGGTGCGAACACTGCGGCGGCCGCTCCAGGCGCCCACTGGTGCACTACCTCCTCTCCTGCCCAGCCACCGCCCGCCTCAGGCCAGGGCGAGCGCCAGCCCCTCCCCCTGTAAGAGCCGCCCTACTGAGGGCGCGAGAGGCAAGAGCCACCCTACTGAGGGTGCGAGAGGCAAGAGCCACCCAGGTGGTCCGCCACACCCCAACAAACGAGATGCTGGAGGTGCTGAGAACAGCACCCCCTCCGCGCTGATCGTCGCTCACGCCCAGCCGGCTGACAGGCGATGAAGACCGACGCCACCCACTTGCAGCAGACAAGAAACGCGTGGGACGCTCCACCACGTCTTACTGCACGCCAACACTGACGGGCTGCCCGCTTTGTTTAATGTGTGCATTTATACATGTATTTATATTATTGTATCATATTATTACTGTATTTGTCTTTTTGTTGTTTGTTTGTTTTGTTTTTATTTTATTATTATTTGTATTATGATTATGTATAAATGTATGCTATTGCACAATAAACCTATACAAACAAACGAATAATTGACTTAGTTTCATATATCCTTATATTACAAACAGAGTAAGTATTTAAGAGGGCATTTTCTCATTTAAAATTTAATTCTAAAATTTTGTTTATTTAGTTTAATAAATAAATTCCTACCTCTTAATTTTATTCATGATTGCTAGTCGAAGGTTGTTACTTTTATTACAGAAAATCATGTACAAGTTAGGTTAGCGTGAAGATAGGTTTTGCATATTTGTGCATTTATCCCATGACAGTTCTGTTACAAGGCGCTTTTTGAGATACTGGTGTTGTTATACACCGAAGAGCATTGAATTGCAGAATTTAATCTGACAAGTGATTTGATCTCTCTTTCTTACGTCGAACCCTTCCTAAAAACTAACATGTAAATCGCCCCACTACACCTATCAAATACAACGATATTATATTGAAGCAAGCTTCCTTGATAACGTTGCTAGAAGAAAGTGATAGTGATGCAAATTTTATTTTCCAGTCCTCACCAATCATTTAAAAGCTTTCTCAGCCTTTTAAGCCTCATATCCCCAAAGCACGCAGAGTTGTCCTTATCAAATATCATAGTATTTCTATGTATTGAAAGTAGGAATTAGTTTAGTGAATAAAGAATTGTTCTAAACTTAATTATACACTGAAATGGTTTGTTGTTTGGATAACATATCTATAACAAACCAGATCTGAGTCTTACGAGAGCATCGAAGTGCAGCAAAGGGTAAGACGTAAGAAAGAGATATCAAATCACTTAACATAAGAACATAAGAAAAGAAGGAGACTGCAAAAGACCATTCATGGCCTACACTTGGCAGCTCCTGTTCCAGTCAACACACAAAAGATTTCTTACCAGAGAAAAGTCATCAACATTGTCACCCTTACAGGAGTTCGTCAGATCTAATCTACAATATACATAAAATGCATCCAGAGGATTATGTCCATTCATGCAACCGCAAAATATAATCTCCCCACTCCTTAGAAAAATATATACATATGTACATAAAAAAAAGTCAGTCCCATCTAGCAGCTTCATCCATATATTTATCTAATCTATTCTTAAAACTACCAAGAGAGGAGGCTTCTATCACATGTCTAGTGAGCCTATTCCATTCATCTACCACACGATTTGTAAACCAATTCCTCCCAATCTCCTTCCTAAACCTATACTTATCAAGCTTAAACCCATTGCTACGTGTCCTGTCATGTTCACTAAGTATAAGAACCTTACCCAGATCCCCTTTATTATATCCTTTTACCCATTTGAAGACTTCAATCAATTCCCCTCTGACTCTTCTCCTTTCCAATGTATGTAGATTTAGTTTTCTGAGCCTTTCACCATAAGGTAAGTTCCTTAGCCCACCAATCATCTTTGTCATCCTTCTCTGCACAGACTCAAGCAAATCAATATCCTTCCTATAATATGGTGACCAAAATTGTACTGCATAGTCTAGATGAGGCCTAACTAGCGCCAGATACAGTTTTAGAATGACTTCAGCACTCTTATTGCTTACACTCCTCCTAATGAATCCCAATATCCTATTAGCTTTATTCTTAGCATTTAGGCATTGCTTTCTATGATGAAGGTCTGAACTTACCAAAATACCCAAGTCCCTCTCACAATCGGTCCTCCCTAAAATTCTCCCATTTAATTTATAACTATTCAATGGATTATTTCTACCTATACTAAGTACACTACATTTGTCTATGTTAAACTTCATTTGCCATTTCTCGGCCCAATTGGACAGAATGGTCAATTCCTCTTGCATTACAACAGCATCAGAATCAGCCCTAATGGCCCTACCTAGCTTAGTATCATCAGCAAATTTACTCAGGTCACTACTTATACCCATGTCAAGATCATTAATATAAATTAAGAATAGCAAAGGACCCAAAACAGATCCTTGCGGAACTCCACTGCTAACACACCCCCACTCAGATTTAACTCCATCTATACTAACTCTTTGCTGTCTTTACCAAGCCATGACTGAATCCACCTAAATATACTGCCATCGATCCCGTGTGCTTTAACTTTGCTCAGAAGCCGTAAGTGTGGCACTCGATCAAAAGCCTTACTAAAGTCCAAGTATAAAATATCATAGTTTTCATCATTATCTGCTGCTTCATACACCTTACTATAAAAAGACAGCAAATTAGTCAGACAGGATTTACCCTTACTAAAGCCATGCTGTGATTCTTTTATCAACTTATGCTTATCCAAGTGATCTCTAATATTCCTTGCTATAATAGATTCCATCATTTTCCCTACCACTGATGTCAAACTTACTGGTCTGTAATTAGACATATTTGTTTTATCCCCTTTCTTAAATATAGGTATCACATTGGCTTTCTTCCATGCCACTGGCACAATGCCACTCTCCAATGATTTTCTAAAGATGCATGCTAGGGGCTCACTTAACACATCTTTACATTCTTTCAAAATTCTAGGAAAGAGCTCATCAGGACCGGGTGCTTTACTACTTTTGATTTTATCAATTTCCTTTGTCACTATCTCCTTTGTGATCAAGATATCCTTTAATTTCTCTTCATCATTACCCTGAAAGATCATTGACACCTCAGGTATATTTAGAGTATCCTCCTGTGTAAATACTGAGAGAAAAAAGTCATTTAGCATTCCAGCCATTGAGTCCCTATCACTCACTAATTCTCCATTGGAATCTATAAGTGGGCCTATTTTATCTCTAACCTTAGTTTTGTATAATTGATAAAAACTTTTAGGATCTTCCTTTGCCCTATTTGCCACTTTAATTTCATAATTTCTCCTTGCTACTCTAACTAACTTTTTAACATCTCTTGCTAGTTCATTATATCTCTGCCTTAAGTGATCCTCTCCATTTTTTATTTTCCTATAAATGCCCTTTTTAATGCCAATATAATGCTTAATTTTATCTGTCATCCATTTTGGGTCATTATTTTTAGTCCTAATCTCCTTATATGGAATGTTAATCATCTGACCTGTAATTAATTGCTCAATTATTCTTTCATACTCCTCTTCAATTGTAATCTCTTCCTCCTGGTGATTATTGTCTCCACTAACTGATATCATTGAATCTATTCCTGAATTGATTTCATTGCCTGGTTTCTGTACAACTGCCTCCAGGTAAGTCCTTAGCCCATTATAATTTGCTCTTCTAAAGTCAGGAATTTTAACATTGTTCATGCTACTATCAATACCATTCCATTTCATCTTGAATCTAATTTCACAATGGTCACTATTACCCAAATTTCCTCCAATCTCAGTATCCTTAATAACTTCTTCCCTATTTGTTAGAACTAAATCCAGTATATTATTATCTCTAGTGGGTTTGTTAATAATCTGCCTCGGAAAATTATCTTGGACAACATTCAAAAATTCCTCAGCCTCCTGATCACCCACAAGAGCTTCCCAGTCTATATTTCTGTAATTAAAATCGCCCATTATACACACATGCTTACTTCTACATGCCCGTTCAATCTCCTGCCACAGAAGATTTTAAGCTTCCTTACTAAGATTTGGTGGTCTGTATAATAATCCTATGACAAGCTTGTTTTTACCTTCCTTTACATTTAGCCATAATGACTCTGTGTTATCATCTAATTTAATTGTACTGTTTACACAACACTGGAGATTATCTTTAATATAAATAATAACCCCTCCTCCTCTCTTCCTATTCCTATCTGTATGGAACATGTTAAAGCCCTCAATCTCAACCTCAGGTTTAAAGTGATTACCTGCCAAATCAAGCCCTGACTCTGTTATTGCAATTATATCAAAATTCTCTTCACTCGCTAACGCTCTTAAGAGATCTATCTTATTCCTTATACTCCGACCATTTATGTAGTATATTTTTAAGGTTTTTTTATTATTCCCATCTTCATTGCATTGTGCTTTTTTATTCCTAGTTATCTGCTCATTCACTTGTGCATTAGTCCCCCTATAATGCATCAGTATGCCCTCTCCCCTAGCTACTCCTCTATCTCTGCATCCCTTCCATTTCCTACACCTGCCCTCTATTCCTGTTATTCCCTTACCTCTAACAGCTTCTAGTTTCCCACCTGTAAGGACCTAATCACACTATCCAGCTCCCCCCATAGAACCTCAACACCTGCCCGACTAAGATGGAGCCCATCCATCGCATACAACCTCCTATTCCCGTAAAACCCTCCCCAGACATCTACAAACACCAATCCTAACTCCTCACACAGTCCTTTCACAAATTCATTCAAACCAATTGCACACGACAACCATTCTACCCCCACATCCAATCTCGGAAGCACACCAGAAACAACACCTTTTACCCTGCTTTTACTCATCCTTTCAACTAACCTTTTATACTGCTCACGTAACTCACATGTACCCATCTTCTTTACATCATTCACCCCCACATGCGTAATCACAACTGCATCCCTCTCACACCCAGAAACCAGCCTATCATACCTCTCATAAACGTCACTTACACCAGCACCCGGCAGACAAACTCTCATTCCCTTCCACTTGCTATCACTCAACTTCCTATCTAAATACCTAATCTGAGAGTCACCCATCACTAGCACCTCAGTCATTCTCCTATTCTGTCTTGGCCTAACATTACCCTCCCTCTTGCTCTCAGTCACACTACCACCCATCCTGCTTTCATCCACAATCACACCAGGCAAATCACTTTCACACTCTTCCTCTCTCAGGACATTGAATCTGTTAGTCAACCTAACAGGTTCTATGTCCCTCTCATTCACACACCTAACCTGTCCTAACTTATCTATCCTATCCATTTTCACCCACCATTCATCATCACTCACAACTTCCACACTGTTCCCAGTCCTAGCCCTATCTTCCACCCTCTTAGCACTAATCTCACCCTTCAATCGCACACTTGCATCTCTTCTCACCTCAAACACCAGATCATTCAACTTCTTACATTCCCCACTTAACCTCCTAACCTCCCCTTCCAGAAAACACACACGGCATTCAGTTACATTCACTCTCCTTTCAACTCCACATGCATCACACACCACATACACACTACCCTTCAAACGGCATGCTCTCACCATCTATACAAAAAGCCATACTCTCAGAAATTTACTAAGGGAAAAGTTAACACTCACCCCCCAAAAAATTCTTGCTCAGGATTGCTGCCAGATATCTTCCCCAAAAGTATTAATCACTAATGTATTTATTACAGTGATTGGTGTATTAAATAAATATAAGAAAGACTACACACCCAAATCAGTATTATATCCCAATCTTACAATGAGAATCAGGAGCTTCCTGTAAGACAACCTTCCAGAACAAAGCCAGACAGCCAAATTAGTTTTATCAGATTAAATTCTGCAATTCAATGCTCTTCGGTGTATAACAACACCAGTATCCCAAAAAGCGTCTCGTAACAGAACTATCATAGGATAAATGCACAAATATGCAAAACCTATCTTAACGCTAACCTAACTTGAGGTCACGTCAGTTTTTAATGTTAAAGAAACGGGCAAACCAAATCAATTTAATGTGATCATTATTTAACTAGGGGAGGTTCATTATGATGAACAGAAATAATTAAGTATGGAGCTTTGAAAAAAAAAGAGATCCAATCATAATTAGTTTTTGGAAATCTTTGTAATTTTCTATGCTCTCTAAAATACTTTCAATTAGCGTTATTTTAAAAGAATTGTTTCTAGCCATTACCAGGGAGTTGTTTAAGTTGTAACTATATCAGTCTAAACTAATCAAAGAGCTAAATAACCAAAGTTTACTGGTAGCGTTTCACGTTGGATTGATTATTAAGCTAAGAAAAGAGTTTATTTTAAAAGAACATAAATTAAGGTGCGGTCCATGCTTAGAGAACGCATCAATGAACATTGAGATTTATATTTCATTTTTAAGAAGACGAAAAGGGGTTTTATTACTTAGTTTGAAAGTTTTCGATGATATTATAATAACTGCCCTAGTTTCCTAGTATTTCCTTATCTCGAAAGGTAAAAATTCGTTTGAAGTCATCTTTTTTAAGGAATTTCAAAATGTGTTTTGCTTATGCAGTTATATCTGAAATTTTCAGATCTGATACTCGTTTTTCCCAGAAATACATACTTTTCCCATAATTGACTGAAGGTATATAATTAAAATCATATATTTCCATGAAAACTAGTTTCATATCTTAAAAGTACACATGAAACTGAGTAAGTAAATAACTTTTTCAATCCATACAAGAATAGTAAATGTTTGTAAGGGATTTTCAGCCTTTGTTATCAGTCACATCTGGTCACTCTATATCGAGGTTCGACCACCATTATGGAATATATAGATATAATCAAATAGGTCCTCTTTCGTTACTTTATTTTGCTGATACAATTTTAGTTCGAGATCTGAAATTAAAGCAGTCTTTCGATGTATTACTTTGGTGTTGGACGATTTAATATTTGTTTTCTAGGTTTTGGTAATGAAAGATATTTGTGAAGGTGGTTCATTGGAATTTATTGCCTAAATAGTTAATTTTCGTCTTATTACAGAAATATTAGTAATTTAGCTAAATTTGATAATTTCAACAGAAATAATTTAGTTACCGTTGAAAATTAAAATTCTAAACCTTTCATATAGCAGCATAAAGTCTTACTGATCCAAATCAGACTTGCTTAAAGCTCTTATTATCTCTCAAATTAATATAAGTTTATTATTTTAGGAATATTTCAATTTATTGTTACGAATATAATAGCGAATAATTTACTTAGTTTCATATATCGTTATATTACAAACAAAGTAAGTATTTAAGAGAGTGTTTTCTCATTTATAATTTTATTCTAAAAATTTTTTTATTTAGTTTAATAAATAAATTCCTACCTCTTAATTTTATCCATGATTGCTAGTCGAGGGTTCTTCCTTTTATTACAGAAAATCATGTACAATTCCCTATATCCTTCCTAAAATCTAACATGTAAATCGCCCCACTACCCCTATCGCATACAACGATATTATATTGAAGCGAGCTTCCTTGATAACGTTGCTAGAAGAAAGCGATAGTGATGCAAATTTTATTTTCCACTCCTCACCAATCATTTAAAAGCTTTCTCGGCCTTTTAAGCCTCATATCCCCAAAGCACGCAGAGTTGTCCTTATCAAATATCATAGTATTTCTATGTATTGAAAGTAGGAATTATTTTTAGTGAATAAAGAATTGTTCTAAACTTAATTATACACTGAAATGGTTTGTTGTTTGGATAACATGATTTCTATAACAAACCAGATCTGAGGCTTAAGAGAGCATCTAAGTGCAGCAAAGGGTAAGACGTAAGAAAGAGATATCAAATCACTTGTCAGATTAAATTCTGCAATTCAATGCTCTTCGGTGTATAACAACACCAGTACCCCAAAAAGCGTCTCGTAACAGAACTATCATAGGATAAATGCACAAATATGCAAAACCTATCTTAACGCTAACCTAACTTGAGGTCACGTTAGTTTTTAATATGTTAAAGAAACGGGCAAACCAAATCAATTTAATGTGATCATTATTTAACTAGGGGAGGTTCATTATGATGAACAGAAATAATTAAGTATGGAGCTTTGAAAAAAAAAGAGATCCAATCATAATTAGTTTTTGGAAATCTTTGTAATTTTCTATGCTCTCTAAAATACTTTCAATTAGCGTTATTTTAAAAGAATTGTTTCTAGCCATTACCAGGGAGTTGTTTAAGTTGTAACTATATCAGTCTAAACTAATCAAAGAGCTAAATAACCAAAGTTTACTGGTAGCGTTTCACGTTGGATTGATTATTAAGCTAAGAAAAGAGTTTATTTTAAAAGAACATAAATTAAGGTGCGGTCCATGCTTAGAGAACGCATCAATGAACATTGAGATTTATATTTCATTTTTAAGAAGACGAAAAGGGGTTTTATTACTTAGTTTGAAAGTTTTCGATGATATTATAATAACTGCCCTAGTTTCCTAGTATTTCCTTATCTCGAAAGGTAAAAATTCGTTTGAAGTCATCTTTTTTAAGGAATTTCAAAATGTGTTTTGCTTATGCAGTTATATCTGAAATTTTCAGATCTGATACTCGTTTTTCCCAGAAATACATACTTTTCCCATAATTGACTGAAGGTATATAATTAAAATCATATATTTCCATGAAAACTAGTTTCATATCTTAAAAGTACACATGAAACTGAGTAAGTAAATAACTTTTTCAATCCATACAAGAATAGTAAATGTTTGTAAGGGATTTTCAGCCTTTGTTATCAGTCACATCTGGTCACTCTATATCGAGGTTCGACCACCATTATGGAATATATAGATATAATCAAATAGGTCCTCTTTCGTTACTTTATTTTGCTGATACAATTTTAGTTCGAGATCTGAAATTAAAGCAGTCTTTCGATGTATTACTTTGGTGTTGGACGATTTAATATTTGTTTTCTAGGTTTTGGTAATGAAAGATATTTGTGAAGGTGGTTCATTGGAATTTATTGCCTAAATAGTTAATTTTCGTCTTATTACAGAAATATTAGTAATTTAGCTAAATTTGATAATTTCAACAGAAATAATTTAGTTACCGTTGAAAATTAAAATTCTAAACCTTTCATATAGCAGCATAAAGTCTTACTGATCCAAATCAGACTTGCTTAAAGCTCTTATTATCTCTCAAATTAATATAAGTTTATTATTTTAGGAATATTTCAATTTATTGTTACGAATATAATAGCGAATAATTTACTTAGTTTCATATATCCTTATATTACAAACAAAGTAAGTATTTAAGAGAGTGTTTTCTCATTTATAATTTTATTCTAAAATTTTGTTTATTTAGTTTAATAAATAAATTCCTACCTCTTAATTTTATCCATGATTGCTAGTCGAGGGTTCTTCCTTTTATTACAGAAAATCATGTACAATTCCCTATATCCTTCCTAAAATCTAACATGTAAATCGCCCCACTACCCCTATCGCATACAACGATATTATATTGAAGCGAGCTTCCTTGATAACGTTGCTAGAAGAAAGCGATAGTGATGCAAATTTTATTTTCCACTCCTCACCAATCATTTAAAAGCTTTCTCGGCCTTTTAAGCCTCATATCCCCAAAGCACGCAGAGTTGTCCTTATCAAATATCATAGTATTTCTATGTATTGAAAGTAGGAATTATTATTAGTGAATAAAGAATTGTTCTAAACTTAATTATACACTGAAATGGTTTGTTGTTTGGATAACATGATTTCTATAACAAACCAGATCTGAGGCTTAAGAGAGCATCTAAGTGCAGCAAAGGGTAAGACGTAAGAAAGAGATATCAAATCACTTGTCAGATTAAATTCTGCAATTCAATGCTCTTCGGTGTATAACAACACCAGTACCCCAAAAAGCGTCTCGTAACAGAACTATCATAGGATAAATGCACAAATATGCAAAACCTATCTTAACGCTAACCTAACTTGAGGTCACGTTAGTTTTTAATATGTTAAAGAAACGGGCAAACCAAATCAATTTAATGTGATCATTATTTAACTAGGGGAGGTTCATTATGATGAACATAAATAATTAAGTATGGAGCTTTGAAAAAAAAGAGATCCAATCATAATTAGTTTTTGGAAATCTTTGTAATTTTCTATTCACTCTAAAATACTTTGGCAGGTTCACCCTACCCTCACCAACGACCATTACGGGACCCTCACCACCCTCACTGTGACCCCAACAGCTCCTCCTCTCCCGCTACGTCAGTGGAACGTCAGGAGGACGGATTGGGCAAAGTTCCAAGTCGCCCTGGACGAATGGTGGTCCACGTATGTGCCTCCGGAGGACCTGTACCTGAAGGAGAGGGACCTTACGGCGGCCATGCCCAGAACAGACTCTAATCGCCGCCAGCGCCCGGACAGGTGGTTTTATAACGAGAAAGTCCGGAAGCACAATCACCGCGTCAACGTCCACACAAAGTTGTACGAGAAGCGCCCAACGGCCATCAACCTGCAGCTCCTTCCGGACGTGATAGCCCACGAGCGACAGGTGTCCCTGAGCGCCAGGGAGGCAAAGTGGCTAGAGTGGTGCACCTCTTTCAGACAACACACCTCCCTCGGCCAGCTGTGGTAGAGCTTTAGGAAGCCTCAGGCGCCACCCTGACCGGCCCAGCTGCCCGCCCAAAGCAAGAGGCAGATCGGCTGGCGAACTGCTTTACAGCGAGGGGTTCTAGCGAGCAGCTCCCTCCCCATACCTGCTACCTCCATCAACAGCTACGCACACTGCGCGAAGAAGAGGTCAGGGAGGCGCGGGGCCAGCCGCACGCGACGGACCAGCCTTTCACGCTCGAGGAGCTGGCCAGGGCGAAACATCGACGTGACACAGCGGCGAAAGCCGACGGAGTGCGGTATTCCATCCTGGCGTACGCGGGGACGCCGCGCTGCTAGCCCTTCTGAACGCGTCGTAGTTGGCAGGCTTTCTGCCGCCCTCCTGGAAGGACGCTGACATCCAGCCCATCCCCAAGCCGAAGGATCACACCACCTTCAGGCCAATCTCCCTCCTGAGCTGCACCGGAAAAACAGCAGAGAAGATGGTACTGACTCACCTACAATGGAGCGTGGGAAGCCTTCACCACCACGTGTTCGGCTACACCAGGGGGGTGAGCACGGCGGACTGCTTCATCACCCTCCTGGCTCACGTCAACAACCAGCCCACCATCGTAGTCTTCCTTGACCTCGAGAAGGCTTTCGAGCTGGTTAGCCCCCGCGCCGTACTAGCCGCCCTTGTGAGGAAGGGCATCCGAGGGAGACTGCTGGGCTGGCGCCAGGACTACCTTCACCAGCGCCGAGCCCGCGTGAAGTTCCAGGGTCACAAGTCTTCCTACCTTACCTTCGAGAACGGGACACCCCAGGGTGGCATCCTCAGCCCGTTCCTTTTCAACGTGCTGATGGAACAGCTGGTTGCCCTTCCCTTTCAGGAAGGAACCATCCTCCTCAGCTACACCGACGACCTGGCGCTCGTCGTCACCGGGCGCGGCGACAAGCTCGCGCGGGCCCAAGAAGCGCTGCACCTCATCACTGCCAAGTGCAAAGAGCTGGGGCTCAAGATCTCGGCAGAGAAGTCCCAGGCCATGGCCATCAAGACTTGCACACCTGCTGGCCAGCAGCTTCGCGTCCAAGGAGACGGCCTGGCCTGGACCGACTCCTACCAGTACCTCGGAGTGTGGCTGGACAGGCGGCTGTCCTTCACGCATCATGTCACGCACCTGAGGGAGCGGACGCAGGCCCGGCTGAATGTGATGAGGGCCATGACCCGGCCGAGCGCTGGTTCAACCTTCCCCGTCCTCCGCCTCTACAACCTCCAGGCAGTGCGCTCCCTAGTGGACTACAGTGCACCCGTCCTTGTAGCGCTACCCCGGCAGCAGCAACAGCACCTAGAAGTAATACAAAACACCGCCATAAGGACCATGTTGGGGGCACCCAGGTGGTGCAGTGCCAGGGGCAATGGAGAGAGGCCAACCTAGTGCCCCTCACCGCCAGGGTGGATTGCATTGTGGCCTGTCGGGTGACCAGAGTGCTCCAGCGCGACGTGGAGGGTGTTGCGCAGAGGAGAGTCCGAATGACCGTGCCGCAGGGCATCGAGTGCCTGCGTAACAAAAGGTGGCTCGTAAACGTCAGCCTAGCAACCAACTCCCTCAACCGGGCAGGGAACTGGCTATGGCGTGACCCCGACACCCTCAACCCTGCCTACGTTCCACCACCACCATGGAACCCCCCGCCGCCCACTTCACCGCCACACAGCTGCCTGCCAGCAAAGCGAACTGCCTCACTGAGGAGCTGCGCCAGCACGCCCTCATGGCCATGTTTGAGGTAATGGAGCCAGGCAACGCAGTGTACTTCACCGACGGCTCCGTCTACCCCGACAGCGGGAGGTCCAGTGCCGCCTTCGTCACGAGCGGCTTGACGCAGGCGTGGAGGAAATCAGACCACTGCTCCACCCTCCAGACCGAGCTGGTAGCAATCCTGCACGCCCTCCAGCACGCTCTGCTCCGCCAGGAGGCCACTGTGGTGATACACACGGACTTTCAGTCGGAACTGCAGGCGCTGCAGCACGCTAACGCCCACAACCACACCCGGGACAACATCCACCTCACCACCACCATCCTGTGCACCCTGCAGGACCTGGCAGCTCAGGGCAGGCGTGTCCGGCTCCACTGGATTCCCAGCCACGTTGGCGTGCGCGGGAACGATGCTGTCGACGAGGCTGCCAAGTGAGCCGCCCACGGCCCTACTATCACAGGCACCATGCGCCCCAGCCTGAGGCAGCTCAAGTTGTAGGTTAAACGCAGGGCCGCCCACAACGCCCACCAGCAGCACCAAGAATGGGAAGCAATCAATAGGCAAGCGGCGTGATATGTTGCAGCCACAGCCTATCGCCCACTGAACCCATCCTTCCAGCAGCCCAGAGCGAATGGCGTGCTGCTACAGCGTGTGAGGCTGGGCTACTCCATGCGGGAAGAGCTGCACGCCGACTTTGTGGCAGGGAGGTGCGAACACTGCGGCGGCCGCTCCCGGCGCCCACTGGTGCACTACCTCCTCTCCTGCCCAGCCACAGCCCGCCTCAGGCCAGGGAGAGTGCCAGCCCCTCCCCCTGTAAGAGGCGCCCTACCGAGGGCGCGAGAGGCAAGAGCCGCCCAGGTGGTCCGCCACTCCCCAACAAACGAGATGCTGGAGGTGCTGAGAACAGCACCCCCTCCACGCTGATCGCCGCTCGCTCCCAGCCGGGCGACAGGTGATGAAGACCGATGCCACCCACTTGCAGCAGACAAGAAACGTGTGGGACGCTCCACCACGTCTTACTGCACGCCAACACTGACGGGCTGCCCGCTTTGTGTAATGTGTACACTTATATTACATGTATTTATATTATTGTATCATACTATTACTGTATTTGTATTGGATTATTTTTTATTTGTATTATGATTATGTATAAATGTACGCTATTGCGCAATAAACCTATACAATCAAAGAATTCACTTAGTTTCATATTTCCTTATATTACAAACAAAGTAAGTATTTAAGAGAGTGTTTTCTCATTTATAATTTTGATCTAAAATTTCGTTTATTTACTTTAATAAATAACTTCCTATCTCTCACTTATATTCATGATTGCTAGTCGAGCGTGCTTCCTTTTACTACAGAAAATCATGTACAATTCCCTACATCCTTCCTAAAATCTAACATGTAAATCGTCCCACTACCCCTATCGCATACAACGATATTTCATTGAGGTAAGCTTCCTTGATAACATTCCTAGTAGAAAACGATACTGATGCAAATTTTATTTCCCAGTGCTCACAATCATTTAAAAGCTTTCTCGGCCTTTTAAGCTTCATATCCCCAAAGCATGCAGAGTTGTCCTTATCAAATATCATAGTATTTGTATGAATGGAAAGTAGGAATTATTTTTAGTAAATAAAGAATTGTTCTAAACTTAATTATACACTGAAATGGTTTGTTGTTCGGATAAGATGATTTATATAACCAACCCGATCTGAGGCTTAAGAGAGCATCGAAGTGCAGCAAAGGGTAAGACGTCAGAAAGAGATATCAAATCTCTTCTCAGATTAGATTCTGCAATTCAATGCTCTTCGGTATATAACAACACTAGTATCCCAAAAGGGGCCTCGTAAAAGAACTGTTATAAGATAAGTGCACAAATATGCAAAACCTATCTTCACGCTAACCTAACTTGAGGTCTATGCCGCCAAGAGACGCCAGTCATACCCTAGGCCATTTGGGTTTAGAGCTAGAAACTTTCGAGAGCTAGGTATAGCTCTCGGGCCGGTGGTACCCATGGTTCTGCCCAGGACGACACCATGGAGGGTACCACATTTAGCTATTTGTCGCCATGCCTCTGCTCCCAAAGCTTGTACAGCGCGGGAAGTAATGCGTTCGATCTATTTGGATCACACCTCGTCTCACGCTAGAACCATGCCAGTGTATACGGATGGCTCCAAGTCCGAAGAGGGGGTCGGCTTCCACGCAGTATCCTCTCTGTTTGAAGTCAGTGGGGCTCTGCCAAGCGCTGCGTCTGTCTTCACTGTCAAGCTAGTGGCAATACACCACTCGGTAAGGGAGATTATGCGACGTGCCCGGTTAGGAGACCGGATTGTGATCTATAGCGACTCACAAAGCGCCCTGAGTGCTCTCGGGGCTTTAGTATCTCCGCATCCCTTCTTCGCGATATCCGTGACGCCACGGTTTTGGTGAGCCAGCGGATGTCGAGATTATCTTCTGTTGGGTTCCTGACATGTAGCAATTGTAGGGAATGAGCGCGCCGATGAGCGCTCCAAAGAGTCCGCGAAGACTCTGCGACTGGACCAGCGTTTCGCTCTTACTCACACCGACAACCGGTCAGGAATACAGGCAGATCTTCAAGCTGCTTGGCAAAGAAAATGCGAGACGTTGAAGGGAACTTTAAGTTGCGTACCAATGCACCGTGACTGTTCTCATGGACCTACCCTCCAATGCCGCAACGGCTTCATGTTGCTTTCTGTCGTCTCCGAATTTGGCATACTCGCGGGACGCACCGCCATTTGATGGAGCGCTCGCTAGCGCCATACTATGAAGACTGCGTTGTCCCCCAGACTGTTTGGCACATTCTTGTTGAATGCTCCACTCTGGGAGATCTCCCCGCACGTTACCTGTTCCTTAACCAGGATGGGCGTGGTCGCTACTGCCTTTCCCTTGTACTCGGGACGAGTTTGTGCACATTGACTGGTGGACTTATAGACTTTTGGGGGGGAGGCCGGCCTTCTCCCCTTTATTTATCTAGGGTTTATTTTATTGTTTTTCCTTTGTAGGTTGCACGCTCCTGCGTCGGGGGAGGGGAACCTCCCCCCGACGCCAGAGCTTGCTTCCTAATTGTTGCCATCTTTCCTTTTTATCGTTGTTGTTTTTTCATATTATTTTTTTAAAGTAGCCTAGTGCTAGGCTGTCGTGATTGCTGCGACTTATGCTCAAGTGGGCAGTCACTAGATAGGTTCCTAAATTTTTTTAAAAAATATTGGATGTGTCCAATGAAGACAACAAATTCTCTGGAACCTCTCTTCCAGTAAGTCCAGAAGGACACAGTACTTGTTCCACACGTGGGAACAAATGACATGCTCACCTCCAGATCTGAATAACTGCTAGACAGATGAGAAAATGATTATATCAGTAAAAAGAAAAACAAATAATCTTATTATTCCATGCATTCATTTTCCTCTGGAGAAAAGGCATAGTTATTACAGTAGAGCCCACAATTGCCTTGAGGCTATCCGTAAACAGGTTGAAATTAAAGTAAACTTCAAAGTAAATGCTGATTACTACAAAGAGGATGGCATTGCTCCCCTCATATCAGACTTCGCAAATGCGAACTAATGGTTGACCAATTACAAAATCAGGATTTGTCACCACTAACTAAGAACGACAATCCCCAAGAATGTTGGAATGCTTTCTTGTCTATAATTAACACAAACTGCTCAAGGTACATCCCACAAAAACAGGAAGCAAAAAGCTACAACTGCAAAGCCAAGATTGTTCAACAGAGAAATTCAAAAGGATCTTGGGCAAAAGAAGGCGACATACACTAGATTTCGGAAAATAAAATTAAATGTAGATGAAAATAATTTTAAAAGTTAAGAAAAGAAACGAAGATGATAAAATCCTCAAAAAGAAATAAACAAGAATCTATCACTCCGCAAGTAACAAACAATCCTAAGTTATTCTTCAGCTATGTGAATAGAAAAAAGACCACCTCCCCATCGATTAGCCCGCTCCTCTTGGAAGATAACGAGACTGTGAATGATAATTGGGAGATTTCCCAAATTCTAAATAATTTTTTTGCTTCTGTGTTTACTACTGAAGATGAGACCAACATTCCAGTTCCAGTGGATTTGTTCGACAACAATGAACAACCTTTGAACGACTTTTGTATTTCTGATAACGAAGTCAGAGAAGGCCTGAAAGCAATTAACGTAGATAGTTCTCCTGGTCCAGATGATATTCACCCTCGCATTTTATATGAAATACGTGAAACAATCACTGTCCCCATGACACATATATTCAATAAAGTTTAGAAACGGATGTTGTACCAAACGATTAGAAAATCGCTAATGTTACACCAATACATATTCAAAAAGTGAGACAGCTCCTGTGCAGAAAACTACCGCCCTATTAGTTTAACCTCGGTAATTGGAAAACTCTGAAAGAATAATGAGAGACAAAATTCTGGATGACCTAGAAACGAAAAGCCTGATAAAAGATTCTCAGCGTGGATTTCGTCGAAAACGATCATGTTTGACAAACTTACTTGATTTCTTTCACAACATATTCAAAGTATATGATGAAGACCGAGCTGCTGATATTGTGTATTTCAATTTTCAGAAGACATTTGACAAGCTACTACACGAACAATTGATTACCACAATTAAAGCTCATGGTATAAGAGAGAAAGTTATTAAAAGGATAGAAAACTGGCTTAATAATAGAAGTCAAAGAGTAGTAATTTGTGGCAGCCTTTCCAGTTATATTCCGGTAACAAGCCTCGTGCCTCAAGGATTAGTCCTCATCCAGTACTCTTCCTCATATATATTAACGACATAGACATCGGAATAATGAAAAAATATCAATGTTTGCAGATGATAGCAAATTCAGCGGACGTGCAAGAACATCCGAAGACCGTGCACCGATTCAAGAAGATAAACAAACTGGTTGAATGGGCGAGCAAATGGCAAATGAATTTTAATGTCGCTATGTGCAGCTCTTTCCACATTGGTAAAAACATCGTGAGAACTGATAATAAACTGGGCGGAACCGACATACGAAACGTCAACGTGGAAAAAGATCTCGGTGTAAAAATTGTCAGCGACCTTAAATCAAGTAAACAATACATGGAGGCAGTGAAAAAGGCAAACAGGGAACTTGGCCTCATAGGTTGTGCATTTCAAAACAAATCTAAAGGGTGTATTTTAACACTTTATAATGCACTTGTGATGCCACATTTGGAATATTGGTTGCAGTTTTGGTCACCACATCTAGAGAGTGGCACAGAAAGATTAGAGAGAGTCCAACGTCGAATGACCAATATGATTGCTCATTGAGAACAACGAAGTACAAGGACAGTCTTAAAGCTCTACGTCTATTCTCTCTTAGACAGAGACGCATACGTGGGGACAAGATAGAGTTATTTAAAATCGTTCATGGTTTTGAAAATATAATCGAATCAAAATTTCTAATATTTATATCAAATGAATCAACGCGTGGTCACAACCTTAAGTTTGAGGGAAGCCACATTCGGGCCGACGAAACGAAATTTTTCTTCTTCAACAGAACCATAAGAATCTGGAATAATCTACCAGATGCACGAGTAGTTAGCCTGGTATCCTAAACGAACCATTGTACTTGTATTCACAAGCCCGGAAACACATAGGTTCACTTGATGCTCTTCCTCTATCGTACTTAGGCTTATGGGAAAAACATAACTCGTCAATTTGAACAATCAGTACTGTACCGCCAGCCTTAACCCATTAATGCCGACAATTTATTTTTTAAGTTATTGATATTATATTTTGGAAACTTCATTTGAGTGTAATAAATAAAGCTAAGTCCTTTAGAATTATTTTTTAAATTTACAATGACAAATACAGGGATGCAAACCATAGGTTCCACTCGGCATTCAAAGCATAACAACACTTTACGATTGGAAAATGGGAATAGTTTAATTGTTAATTTTATATTATGAAAACACGCTGACACATATATTATGTTGAATGATATGGCTCCATGCATAGAATATGGAGTGGAACATGACATTTTTGCACTCATACTTCGTTCTCCCTGCGCAATGCTTACATCTTGAGTATTTAGAGGGTAGAGGACCTGGCCAGTGATCAAAATCATCCTTCCTTACTTCGTCTCCTGCACCTCCCCGTATCCTGTTAGTTGATGGTCCAGGTCTTTTTTTGTTTGTTCCATTTTGCTTTAATGATTGAAAAACAATTCGGCTTAAAAAGTCCCGAAGTAAAATGGGATTTCTAAATTTTCTCTACAAAACCCCCGCGTTGACAGAAGAACAGAAGTTTTTCCAAGAAAATAATGGCCACCACCATTTGCGAGATCGAATTCGGATGCGGTAATTCGCCACGAATTGATGAGTTGGATCAACTCCACCCATAGGCTTATTATAAGCTTCAATGGCATTAGGCATAGAAACTACAATCTCTTTTTTATCAACTCGCCACCATCGGGAGCACTTTGAATTGGGATCAACACCAATTTTATTTGAAGCAGGTGCCTCCTCTGATTCGACGAAATAGCCGAGAAGAGAATAAAAGAAGGGCATCGTCCTTGGCCTTTATGGGGGCCGGGGGGGGGGGTAGTCCTATCAAGTATTTCAACACTTTTCGTCTTAATGGCAGACAATCTCCTTAAAATTAATAGCAAATATCGAAATGAGAATGGATGGTAAGCCCATTTTATTTTAAAACGGTTAACGCCATCTTTCCTCCTTCGTTGGGTCTTTTCAGGCCTGGCAAATAAAGTGGGAGATTGAAAAGAGGTGAAAAAGGCGACCTGAGAGAGTCAGGAGCACGGGGTTCTGTTGGGGCGCTTGGGTCGGGACAACCTGCAGCCCCTCGGGGTTTCATTCGTGGCTGGAGCATCGCAACACCACCCATCACCCGATGGGTGGATGGAGTAACAGGTGATGGCATATTCACCTGTCGAAAAATGAAAGGTGAAAATGTTTTTATATTTTGTTTTGTTATTGATGATGTTTAAAAGACCTATTTTCATTTACCATAATTAAAAGAATTCATTTTGTCAAGATCTAAAAAGGGAGAAACTCTCGAAAGTTATTTTATGAATAAATAAATATGATCTCATTTTAAAGGTTTAAGGAAAAAAATGATACTCTCATTATTACTTTATTTATTTATGCATCCAAACTTTCACTCCCTATATTCTACGAGTTTATCACACATATATAATTATTATTTTCTTATATTTTCATCATTTTTCCTCATTCATTTCTCTCTTTCTTTCGTAAACAACAAAAACAAGATGAAAAGATGTTCTTAATTCTGTTCATTTTCGTAATTCTCTTCTTTTTCTCTTCCTGAAGATATTCTTCTGTTATGGTTCTAAGTCTTGGCCTTCTTGAAACGCGACTCATCTATCTATAAAATGGAATCCTTCCTTCGCAAACCTGACTTCTAAACTCATTTACTCTGTCATATTCTTGATCCTCCTCCCACATCCTTTCTATCGCATCTAATCCTTCCATCTCTATTTAGGAGAATGATCCAAAAATTGAATTGAGAGATGAACAATTTTTCAGGAGGTGAGGAGCTCGTGAAACTGATGCGGTCGACCGGAATAAAGCTTCTCGACAACCGAGAAAAACAACCGCGCCATTACTTATATAAACTCGGTATCGCAGTTGGGAGACAAAGATCAAAAGTAAAGTACCTCAAATAATAAAAGGAAAAGTGAAATGACACGGCCTTTTTGCCTATCTATAGAGGAAGTGAGATTTTTCAATTTTCTTAAATGTTCATCTTCTAAGGTCTTTCTTTCAGTTCACTCGAAAAGGAATAAATTTTGAAAAGTTTTAAACAGTAAATTGGTTTAAGGGAAAAGGGTTGAATAAATATTTAGTTTTTCGCGAATTTTGGCTCGTCTAAATATGAAATATTGGAGGAAAAGTGATTTAGAATGGGAGAAAAGAGTAATTGAGGAACAAGACAAAGAATATTAAGCAGGAAAGGAAAATTAGAATAATGGAGTGGGGAGAGGGAACTGTGGCAATGCTTCTGCTAAAACTGAAACCTGGAGGAGCCACACAAAATCACATCAAATACAAGTGAAAAGAGAAAAATTAGCGAACTCTCTCGGGTCTTCCTTTTCCAAAATTCGAAATCTCTCAATATCGTTTCCAAGTAGGTTTAGACCGAATGACGGGTGATAGAGAGTGTTAAATTATATTTTAAAGAAAATGAAATAAAAATGTCTAATTATTGGGCTTTGGTGTTTAATCGTATTATTTTTATTTTTCTGTCTGTTTTTTTTCATTAATAGATTAAATCTTTTAGTTTGTTCTGTTACTATTTCTTTTTTCTTTGTTGTTCTGTCGTTTCTTATTTGTACATAACTTTGGTTATTTCCTCGTTCTCGGGTGTTTTGCTGGGTCCATTCTTCTCTCCTCATTCTACCCGTAGAATGGAGAAATAGTTAGGTTAAAATAAAACTCTGATTATTTGGCCCACTATGGTTTATCTCCCCCCCCCCCCCATCCCCTCTGGGAAATCTGATGGTGGTCAGATAATAAAGCGAAATTTTGATAATCTCCGACAATCTTCGATGAGCTCCAAACTCCGCCCAATCCTGGCACCTCCCAATCGCCTATCGCAAATCCCTCGGAGAAAAACGACTTAAATGGAAGAAAAATTTAGGCGAGAGTAAAAGAATAGGCTTTCGGTGAGGTATGGAGCTCGAACGCCCCTCGCTCTAACCTATCACCCCGGAGACTGTGCCAAATGGAGGAACAGAGAAGCAAGTGTAAATGGAGAGTGGAGATAAAGATATGAAGAGTATGGAAATATAGAGAGAGTAAAAAGTGGGCATAGGTGGTGTTGGGTGGTGCTACTAGATCGGTGTGTAGCACTTTTATCTTTTTTTTCCCTTCCCTGTTATATATTGTCCCTGTCCCTTTTAAACCCCGTTTGGGAGCGACAGGAGCAAACCGTTTCCTAAGGGGTTTTCGCCCTTATTTCTCACTCTGAAAGTTGGATTGATTATTCCATAGCTGGTGCTCAGCTATTTAGCCTTGGAACGGCCTGTGTGCGCTTGTTGCGCCATATCCTTGTCTTTTTGCATTTTCTGCGGGGTGCTCGATAGTCTTTCGAGGGAATTGGAGGTACAAACTCCTTTATGAGAATCTCCTCTGCCAGTTAAGAGTACGCCTTGCCCTCGTAGGGTCATTTGTGGGCTTTCTTTGTACTTTTTCTTTGCGAGACATTGATGTTTGCACTGGCATTATGTGGGGTGCCTTTCTTGGGAGGGAGGGGGGTACAGTATCTTTTGAGACAATTGCCATGTGTATGGGTGTGCCTTATGATTGGGATTAGGGGGTGGGGACATAACGGGACACGCACCAACCTTCCTATGTTGTTGGGCGTATTTGCCTATGTGTTTTTCATGGCTACGTATGTTACCCCTACATGGTTGAGGTTTTCTTTAGCAGTTTTTAGTTTTTCTTTGGATATTACATGGATAACTACGCTAATAATTTTGGGGCAATTTTTCTAACAATTTCTTCGCTGTGTGACAAAGGCAGAATTGGAGAGAATGGAAAAGATCCAAAACAAAGTGTTAAGAATATATATATATTTTTTTAAATTTTAGGAGTCCATCTTGCGACTGCCTACTTGGGCATAGGTCGCGGGAATCACGACACCCAAGCACTAGGCTACTTTAAAATAAAAATATAAAAACATAACAATGATAAAAAAATACAAAGAACGTAACAATTAGGAAGCAAACTCAGGCGTCGGGGAAAGGTCCCCCTCGCCCCGGCGTAGGAGCGTGCAACCTACAGAGAAAACAATAACTAAAAACCCCTACTTAAATAAAGGGGAGAAGTCCGGCCTCCCCACAAAAGTCAACAAGTCCACAAGTCAATGTACACGAACTCGTCCCGAGTACAAGGGACAGGCAGTAGCGACCCAACCCATCCCGGTACCGGGACAAGTATCGTGCGCGAAGATCACCCAGACTGGGACATTCGACAAGAATGTGCCGAACAGCTGCGTCGTCACAATAGAGCGCCAGCGAGCGCTCCATCAGATAGCGATGCATCACAGGAGTGTGCCCGATTCGGAGACGACAGAAAGCGACCTGAAGCCGTCGCGGGATTGGGGGATAGGTGCATGGGAACAGTCGCGACGCAATGGCACGCAACTTTAAGTTCCCTTCGACCGTCTCCTAACTTCTTTGCCAAGCAGTCCAAAGAGCTGCCTGTATTCCTGCCGTGTAGTGTGTGTGAGAAAGAGCGAAACGCTGGTCCGGTCGCAGAGTCCTCGCGGACTCTTTGGGTCGAACCAGAGGATGCAGTGAGAGCTGTAGGCGACCGAGGGAGACGCCAGGCTCGCGCGTACAGGCGAGTGATGCACTGCATGCGGCGTAGAGCGAGTGGCATCTCCCTTGAATCTACCAACAGGCTCTCAATGGGGGAAGTGCGTAAGGCACCGGTCGCAAGGCGAAGGCTAGTGTGCTAGATCGAGTCCACCTTCGGCAATGAACGCTCGGCTGAGGATGCATAAAACTCGCATCCGTAGTCGAGCTTCGAACGAACAAAGGATCGATAAAAAAGTAAGGTATCAGCCCTATCAGCACCACAAGCGCTGAACGTTACGGAACGGAGAATATCCATGGCGCGGGTACAAGAGACCCTAAGACTGCGAATATGAGCATCCCAGGTGAGGCGTCGGTCAAATACAAGACCAAGGAAACGGTGCGATTCAACCACTTCCAGGCGCACCCTATTAAGAAACAAATCTGGGTCGGGGTGGAGCCGTGGGTGGTGGCAGAAGTGCACCACCTTAGTCTTGGCCAAAGAAAACCGAAACCTGTGCGCTTCGGCATAGCGAGAGACGCGGTTCAATGCCTGTTAGAGTCGACGCTCCAGAGTTGGCATCAAAACCGCGCCAAAAGAGATCGAAAGATCGTCCACGTAGAGCGTAGCGAGAACATCTTCCGGCAGCACCGAGGTGATGCCGCTGAAGCTCAGGGCAAAGAGTGTGACAACTGAGGACACCTACCTGCGGGACACCCTCTTCCTGCTCCTTTGGGCCGGAGAGGGCGCGCCCCACCCGTACGCGGAATGGACGATCTCGCAAAAATTCAGATATAAACATTGGAAGGCGTCCCCTCGCCCCCATCGTGTGGAGAGTCTCCATGATACCGTATCGCCATGCGGTATAATTGGCCTTCTCCAGATCGAAAAACACCGTGGCGTAGTGGTGTCTACGAAAGAAGGCTTTGCAGACGGCATTTTCCAGTCGCAGCAGAGCATCCGACGTGGAGTGGAACTTGCTGAAGCCGCACTGTGAAGGAGACAGATGGCCTTCTCTGTCCAGGAAAAAGGCTAGTCTAACATTTACCAATTTTTCCATCAACTTGCACACGCAAGAGGTTAGAGAGATTGGGTGGAAACCAGCCGGAGTAAAGGGATCTCTTCCCGGTTTGCGAAATGCGAGCACAGTAGCGATTCAGCGGGAATCTAGGAGGAGACCCTCCAACCAGATTCTGCCGCTGGAAAAAGGGAGGTGCCCGAAAGCACCCCAAGAGAAGGGGGTGAGGGGAAAGTCCCCTACACACGTAGGCGAAGAAGAGGAGTGGGCCTCCTCTCCAGTTAGAGAAATATGGAGGGTCTCCTGTGCAAGCACAGGGGGGGAGGACCTCCATTTTTTTTCTGTGGAGCTGCCCGAGAGCTGCTCCGACGATTTAACAGGGGAAATTAAGGAGAGATTTTTTGTTTCTTCATCATTGGGCATGGTGACCCTCTTTGAATTACGGGATGCAATAGCTTATCACCCCGGGCAGTAGCCCGCCCTGCTAGGGGTGCGTACTGGCCTGGCAGAGCCAGGTGCCGCCATTCAGGACCACCCATCCCGCCTGGTGGCGTGGCAGTCCGTCGGCATGGCGGCTCCACCTTGGACACGGCATAAAATTATAGATTGTGAAGTGAGAAGGAAAGGGGTTGTGAGGAAGGTATGGGTGGGGATGAAGCAGGTTGTTAAAAACCAACCACCCAGACCGGAGCTCAGGGGTTAGGGAATATTGTCCCTTCCCCCCTCAGCCCCGATCCGGGACGGTTGGCTGAGAAGAAGTTCAGCATCTACCCTGTGAAATTAGAGGCTGACCAGAGAAAGTTGTGGGAGAGGTTTTATGAAGTGCGACGAAAAAAGAGAGAAATACAGGCTGTCTGAAAGAAGAGGCTAAGCTGGGGTCGGATGAGGTGTCGTGTCCCTTCAGCACGGAGGCCAGGATGGCAAATCGACGCGCCCCTTATTGGGAGAAGGAATTCAAGATGACGAAATTCCCCAAAGAGGAGATGGCGAGATGACTGGAGGAGAGCTTTCACGTACCCAGTGTGAACAGCTTCACAGGGAAGAACACTTTCAAACGTAACTGGTAGAGCACAATTCGATGCAGCCGACGGAGGGGCAGCGACAATGCTGGCAGGAATCAATGGCAGAAAATCCTCGCTGCAAGAAGGAATCCGGTACGTGTCTCCAAAAATTGATGACGTTAAGGTAAGTGAGGCACAACGATTCAGCGAAGCAATCAGGCAGAATTCTCGCAGTATATTAACTTAAAATGGCTCACGGCCCCATTCATATCTTTCAGTCCGAAAGGAGAACAGGGAAGTGTGGCACAAAGGGGAGGGGGAGAATGAGTCGCCTCCCCTACCCAAATTATATATCATCATCATCACTAACTCTATAATTTAAGAAGGGTATTTGAATAATAATTTTATCTTAGTTTGGTTATGACTTATGTTTTTTTATCAAAGTTATTTTGAATAATTCTTTTATAATATCAAAAAACAAAATGGTGAAGTTCAGAAATAAATATAAGTATCGAAATTGTGAATTTTTTAAAACCCAAAGAAATACAAATGGTGACATTCAGAAAATTTATAAAAATTTAGCCATGGCTGCCATTTATTAGATTTTAAATTTTAATCTTCGTAGCGAAGCCATTGCCTGATATATATATATATATATATATATATATATATATATATATATATATATATATATATATATATATATATATATATACTCTATATCTCTCTATATCTATCACTCTCTCTTTCTCATAAAGAAAGTAGAGGGATAGGTGACGCCCCATTTGCGGGAAGAGAGCTTGTGTGTACCTTTGAATTTTCGAGCTATATCGACGGGGGTACCTCTCTTTTGGGTATCCCTGATCGGGCTGGCCTTGTCGATTTGGTCGGAAACGAGATGCAGACTAAGTGCGTCATTATTTTATTCTTTTTTTCTACTCTATCCTTCTCTTTTTTTTACTTTTATCCTATCTCTTCAACTTATCATATAAAAGAAAAGAAAAAAAAACTAAAAACAAAACAAAAACCCTACTACTCTTAAGTCATTCTCATTCTTTTTTCAATCTTTCTAAATATAAGGACCTGGCAGCTACCTCACGCGTCAGAAGAGAGGCTTTGGAACCTCTACAAACAACGCCAATCGACGCTCACTGGTTGCGAGAGACTAAGACTTGAGGGGTCCTAGGCGCTGGGGCACGCTGAATGGGATGAGGGTAGTGCCCCGTTAACCCCTTTCCTGGCGCATAATTATTGACCATTCCTAGTGACCGTTGACGGGTGCCTCTGGTAGCATTGGTCCGTGGTGACGGCCCTTTGTTCCCATGTTGGTTGCTAGGCCAACAAAAAGCCTTGGGTCGAGTTTCTTGGTGTGGCGGGATATCCATTGAACGCTGCCCCCAGATTTTGCCCGTCGCGAAGGGAACTAGTAGGAGTTTAGTACAGGGCGTGCTTCGTTGTTGTTCACTTAGTGAGAAATCGATGGCCCCTTCGGGGACCGTCTGTGCTGCTTAGTTGTGAGCCACGGCACGCCGAGGCTTGACGACTCGGTCGGACGAACAGCAGCACATGGAGCGTGCCTTCTGAAAGATCCGAAACGTCTCCGATCGATAGGCGGGAGCGACTTATGCGGGGAGAACTCACCAAACCCCCTTTTTTCTTATTGATTGGTCGTAAAGTGATTAAGTATAAAGGTTTCAGAATGACAGGAAAGAGAGGTCCAGGTGCTCTAAAATATACATGCGCAACGTGCCAGAAGGATAAGTGGTGTGTGGATTTCCCAGAGGGGTGTTTTTTGAAATGCCACCGGGGCAGTGTCTGCACCGCTTGCATCCTGAAGGGTGAGGTCCAAGAAGCAGTGGCCTACTGTAGGGAGATACAAGATTTCTATAGGGTTTCGGAGGAGAGAGCTCGAGCACTCGAGATAAAAAAGAGACTATGGAGTCAGAGCACGTGCGCAAGCTTAGCCGTCTCGAGGATAGGGTCACACAATTGGCCGCAAAATTAGCGACCCAGTCAACTCCAACTGCCGGAGAGCCACTCAATCAAAATATCAACACTGCATCGTCAGTGCCCGGAGAGACGAGTGGCCAAGTGAAGAAGAAGAAGAAAAATAAAAAGAAAAACAATTGTAATCCTTCACTTCCCCCGAATAATGATGGTTCCGACGTAGCCGTCGCCGAAAGAGTAAGTCATGATGGCTTCGCTCCTGTCAGAAGGGGAGCCCATAGACCGAGAGAGGTTTCAAAACCAACACCAGTCCCAACATCAAATAGATTTGCTTTCCTGGACTCGGGCTGGGAGTCTCCAATCGTTATCGGAGACTCTCAAGTGAATGGGCCGGACAAATCAGCCAAACGGGATGCGCAAGGAAATATGGCGCTTACGTAGCCCACCAGGTAAGAAAACGCGAGAGATCATAAAAGAAGTTAAAAAGATTAGACTAGGACAGCAAGATACGCCGGTAGTGGCCCGAGCCAGTTGAAACGACCTGTTCCTACGGGAAGGCTCTGAAGGCTTTACTGAGCACATCATCGAAGATGTCAGAAGTTTAGCAGCCTCGTTGAAAGAAATAACATCAAAACCAATCGTCGTTAGGATCATACCGAGACGCTCCGGGGGTGCCTTGGCCAACCAAAAGGCTCTAAGCATAAATTGGAGGCTAGATGAAATCCTATCAGGAATGGGCGTATGTTTCGTCAACCCCTTCGACAAATTCTACGGTCGGTCAGGGCTGTTTAGTGAGGATGGCACTCACCTGTCTGTCCGAGGAAGAGGTGTGCTACGTGAGCTCATCTGCCGCGGTTTATATTGGGTAAAGAAATCCGATGTAGGGGGAAGGATGACTGAGACCCCAGTGGAAGAATCCCACGAAGTAGCGCCCTCAGCAGCTGAGGTCGAGCACCCAGCACCCAATCCTTCCGTCGATGCAGAGGAGGGGGCGGAAGTAGGTGATGGTCCGCCTCCGAATCCAGCTTCGGAGGGGAGGACGCACGACGAACCGTCGGGAAACGGAGAAGTGGAGGGGGCAGTAGGGCTAGCGGACGCCCCAAAAGATTCTTCTATTAAATGCCCGCTCAATAAGGAACAAGTTCTGCGAGCTTAGAGCACTGATGTCATCAGAGATGCTTGACATAGTGGCCGTCACGGAGTCTTGGATTCGTGCAGACACCAGGGACTTCATAGGTGAGTTTGGAGTACCCGGTTACGCGACCTTCCATAAAGATCGCGCTGACCGGGAAGGTGGTGGAGTTCTGGTCTATGTACGGGTCCATCTATCTCCCATCGAATGCAGAACTATCCCAGAGCATTAGGTAGTAAGAGTCGACATCAAGGTTGACAATACAATGTACAGGTTCATAGTGGCCTATCGACCTCCTCATCGGACGGTAGAGGTTGATATAGACCTGTACCAAAAACTGTTCAGTCTCTTAGACGGCTCTCCCTCGCTGCTGGTAGGGGACTTCAATTGCCGAGTCGACTGGAGTGACCGAACGGGCGACGGAGAGGCATCTCGGCTTGTAGACTTTGATGACAGCAACTTTCTGACTCAGTGGGTCGGCGAGCCTACCCGAGGGGGCAACGTTCTAGATCTAGTATTTACCACTGAAGATGACCTCGTCTCTGACCTGTCAGTGAATGAGTGCCTAGGTGGTAGTGACCATAACATGGTAAGATTTGGAGTACTTGCTCCCTGTACGCAAGGTACTAATGAACGAGCACGTAAATTGGATCTCAGACGTGCAGACTTCAATGGGCTTCGGGAGCACTTGGCCAGATGCAACCAACTAACGAAGGCGGGACGAATTCCAAATGGAATGACTTTAAAAATCGTTTTATGGATCGTCAGGCCGAGTGCATTCAGCCTAGGTGGTTTTCTCAAGAAATCGCTAGTGCTATTAAAGCTAGAAAGTCAGCGCACAGAGCATGAAAGAGGAATAGTAGTGCGATGCACCATGAAGCCTATGTGACCCATAGTAGAACGGTTAAGGCACTAGTGCGCACGGCTAAGCGTAACGAAGAAATTCGTGTAGCCTCTCTCTCCAAAGAGAGCCCGAAGGAGTTCTTCGCGTACTTGAACAGCCGAAAACCAGTACGCCAACGCATCGGACCCCTGAGGGACGGCGACGGCGTTCTCCAGGATTCAGATAAGGAAATAGATGGCATACTCAACGACTACTTTTCCTCGGTTTTCACGAGGGAAAGGGGCGGAGAGATACCCAGACCGCCGATAGTGATAGATCACGAGTTAGAATCACTAGAATCAATAACTACAACTTCCGAAGAGGTTGCTAGGAGGCTAGATCAGTTAAATGCGTATAAATCCCCAGGTCCTGACGGCTTCTTGCCAAGAGTACTGCGTGAGGTGAAAGATCAAGTGAGCTCTCATCTTTCTGAGATCTTCAACTCATCGCTCGACAGTGGCGAAGTACCTGCAGACTGGCGTATGGCCAATGTCACCCTGATCCACAAAAAGGGAGACCGTGGCACCGCAGGAAACTACCGACCAATAAGTCTAACTTCAATCGTGGGCAAAGTACTGGAAGGCATCATAGGGGATAGGATAATGAATCATTTAGAGTCTCATGACCTGTTGAGAGACACACAGCATGGATTCTGAAGAAAGCGCTCGTGCCTCACGAACTTGCTTGAATTCTTCCACGGTATAATGAGTGAGTTTGACAGAAGTCGAGCGGTGGACATACTTTATTTGGATCTCAAAAAGGCTTTCGATAAAGTCCCCCACCGCCGACTGATGGCGAAAGTACATGCCCTGGGAATAAGAGGAAAGGTCGCAAAATGGTTAGAAAGTTGGTTGTCGGAAAGGCGACAGAGGGTTACCATCGGAGGCCACACCTCTCAGTGGTCGTCAGTAACGAGCGGAGTCCCTCAGGGCTCCGTGCTAGGCCCTCTATTATTCATCATCTACATCAACGATATAGATGAAGGACTGGTGAGTCGTCTAGCGAAATTTGCCGACGACACAAAACTTGGAGCTAATGTAGCGAATCCCGAAAACATCGAGATGTTGAGGGATGACCTACGGATGATCGGCGAGTGGGCTGACAAGTGGCAGATGCCTTTCCACTTAGACAAGTGTAAGGTGATGCACATCGGGTATCCGAACCCCGGGTCAGGCTAAGAGCTACAATGTATGCGTCTTGAGTCTACTGATGTCGAGAAGGACTTAGGTGTGCTGATTAGCAGCGATCTCAAATTCTCGAAGCAGTGCTTACAGGCGGAGAAAAAGGCTCATCGCTTGTTGGGTTACATCAAGAGGCAATTCAGCTTTCGAACAAAAGAAGTTGTTTTGCCCTTGTACAACTCGCTGGTGAGGCCTCACCTAGAGTTCGATGTTCAGTTCTCGTCTCCTCATTATCGAAAAGACATCGATCGTCTGGAAAAGGTGCAAGCCAGGGCCATGAAACTGATCCCATCGCTAAGGAACAAGTCATACCAAGAAAGACTGCAAGAGCTCGATCTTTATTTGTTAGAGCCTCGAAGACTGCGCTGTCGTCTAATAGAGACTGTCGTGGAATGACCCTTGGTTTTGATCACTATACTCTTTGACACCCTTTTAGTATCGGTATGCTTTAAGGGGCGTGAGTTACTTCTATGATGAAGTAGGCTTTGTTCTATTCAGTGCTATTCAGTGGTTTTTTTCTTAAGGAAGAGCTATTTTTAAACACATAAGGATAAGAGAAAACACCAGAATCTACCAAAATAAACATGTATTTTAAACGAAACACTTAACTATTACAAACTAACAGTTACCACATTTCTATCTTTGGCATCAAAGATCTTTCAATGACAAAAACTAAACAAATAGGCTTCCCGTAAACATACCAATTGCCGATTAGTATTTTTTTCGCGACTCTATTTGATTAGCGTTAAACATTAAATTAACGTACTCTCGTCTACAAACACAAATGGCCTAGGTTCAAGAACAATGGTTTCTACTGTCCTTTAAAACTTGGGACGTACTAAACTTCTACTATCGCAATGGAGATATAAAAGTTATTTTTAACTTACAGGTAGGTATTAGGGATTGCCGGATGTCGCTGGAGGACTTATTTCTCGCTTTGAAGTGTTGAGGCCACTGGTTCAATTTTCGTCAAGGAGGTATTGCTTGTCGCCTGTGACGGGGGTTGATTCTTCCACGTAATTAAAGAACGGGAGCTCGTTGGGGCTGGGTTCTTCTCCTCTCACTCTTACGGAGCTTGAGATGTGAGAGTCACTCGAGTGTGAGCGGCTTTGCTTTTCTTCAGTCGGACTTCTTTGCAGACGGAAAAGGCTTCTTCGGTATGGCACCGATATAAAGCTTGACTATTTAGGTTAATACGGCCCTGAAAGGGGGGATCGATTTTCTCAATCTGATCCTATCGTTTCTCACGGAAATAGTCTTGTATGGCTGAAGGATCGATCTTCACGAACTAATCTTTCTTCTGGCGAACCGACTACTAATAATCTTCTTGTCTGCCTGATGGATCGATCTTCCCGAACTAATCCTCCTCTGGCGTATCGACTTCTGATCATCCCCTTCTCTTTCTTTGCGGGCTTATTTATAGGCGGATTGCCGCCCCATCTAAAGGGGGAAGTGACCAGGCCACAGAAGCAAAAAAGGGGGAGGGGGCGAATGGTGAGTTAGCATCTGGGGAGAGCGAGAATTCCTGAGGTGGCACTGGGGTGCCCAAGTCAGCTCGCAAATTAGAGGCTCGCCACCGCTTTTTTTTCCATAACCACGGGTTTATGGGTCTCGTAGATAATTCAATCGTTAGAGCGTCGTTTAAGGACCTTAGGTGGTCGCCTTAAAACAGATGTTAGCTCCAACTGCCCACAGCGGCGGGGAGATCACACATGGTAAGCATTTTCTCCGGCTACCTTTCCCACGCTTCTCCTCATAAGGGAGGGGGGCTTTAATGTACCTATACTCCTCCAGGATGCTTAATGTAGCCATTTCTCCACAGAGACTTTTAAAATCTTGAAAGGATTTGAAAATGTCGAATCCACCAAGTTCTTTAACCTCAACCGGAATATGATTCGAAATCACGGGTGGAAGGTGGAGCTGCCCAGATTCAATACCATTCCGGTGGGTAAGTCATTCACATATGACATTTGCGACACATGGAATAAACTACCAGCGGGGGTTGTTGAGAGTAGCAGTGTTGAACAGTTCAAGAGTAGACTTGACAAATTATATTTGAAAAGTTGATGATCTCATAGCAAGTAATCAGTGCCTCCTCGATATGGGATGCAAGGCCTTTGAGGAACTTCTTTTCCTTGTAACTCCTTGGAACTCTCTATATCTCTCTATATCTATCACTCTCTATATCTATCTATATCTCTTTCTATATCTATCACTCTCTATATATATATATATCCATATATCTCTCTATATCTATCACTCTCTATATATCTCTATATCTATCACTCTCTATATCTCTCTCTCTATATATATATATATCTATATATCTCTCTATATCTATCTATATCTCTCTCTATATATATATCTATCTCTATCTCTCTATCTATCTCTCTATCTCTCTCTATCTCTCTATATCTTTATATCTCTCTCTCTCTATTTCTCTATATCTTTATATCTCTCTCTATATATATCTCTCAATAATTTGCGGAGATTTCAATTACCCTAACGTTAACTTTACAAACTATACTTCGGATAAAGTAGGAGAGAGATTAGTAGATTTCATCCAGGATAATTTTCTTGTGCAAAAAGTAGAGGAACCTACGCGTGAACAAAATATACTGGATTTGATTATTTTAACAGAGGAAACTTTGGTAGAAAACGTTTGCGTGGGTGAGCATTTGGCGACGAGTGACCATAATGTAATTAGGTTTGAAATTAATACGAGCGTTGAGGTAAAAGAGAGTTCACAACTAATCCCACGATTTGGGAGTTGTAATTTTGAAACCTTCCGTAACCGGATTAAAAGGATAGACTGGGGGAGATGTTTTGATAATAAGACAGTACAAGGAATGTACTCGGAGCTACAGCAAAATGTGCTCACGGTGGATTCCGAGTTAGTTAAGTACGTTCGTCGAAATAATGGAAAGTCAAAGAGAGCACCGTGGGTTAGCCCTTTAATAATTAACTTAATTCGAGAGCGTAATAAAGACTATCAAAGTTTTAAAACAAACGAAACGACAACAAATCGGGAAAAATACGTAGACGCTCGAAGGCTGGTAAAGCGGGCCATTAGAGAATCTAAGTTGAAATATGAAAAAGACCTTGCTATAAATTCGAAACACCTTCCGAAACGGGTTTACAGTTACGTTAACAGTAGAAAGCCCATAAAGGGTTCAATAGGGCCGATCAGAGGTAAAGATGGTGTTATGACGGACGTCCCAGAACAATTTGCTAAAATATTAAATGAGCACTTCTCGACCGTTTTTACTATTGAAGACGTGACGCAATTAGAAACACTAGGCGAGGACATAAATTTTGAAAGACAAAATACCCTATCCAATATAAATATAAATGAAGGGGAGATTCTCTCATATATTAATAAAATGAAAAAGTCGAAGTCACCCGGGACCGATGGGGTGTACCCAACACATCTTGAAGAACTAAAAAATGAATTAACAAGACCGCTGTGCACGATTTTCAATCGATCAATAGAGGAAGGCCTAGTTCCAATAGAGTTCAAGCGTGCTATTGTTACGCCGATATTCAAAAAAAGGGGATAAAACTGAGCCTACTAATTTCTGTCCCATCAGTCTAACTTCTGTAATTGGGAAACTCTTAGAATCGATAATTAGAGATAGGTTGGTGAGCCATTGTGAAACAAATGATTTAATTGCAGACTCCCAGCATGGATTTAGACGGGGGCGTTCGTGCCTATCCAATTTACTTGAATTCTTTCATAACATGATTTGCATCTATGATGAAACTAAAGCGGCGGATATAATTTACCTTGACTTTAAAAAAGGCCTTTGATACAGTCCCGCACGAAAGGCTATTGATGAAAATTAGAGCAATTGGAGTGAGGGGTAACATACTTAAATGGATTAGAAACTGGTTATCAAATCGTTCACAGCGGGTTGTGGTAAATGAGGCGTGTTCAGACTGGGCCCCATTCACCAGCGGGGTACCACAGGGGTCAGTCCTGGGCCCATTATTATTTATTGTTTACATTAATGACTTGGATAATGGAGTGTTCAGTAGGATCTCTAAATTTACAGATAACACAAGGCTAGGAAGCCGAGCCCTTTCGAGACCCGATGTAGAGCAAATGCAAAGGGACCTTAATAAAATTGTGGAATGGGCGGATAAATGGCAAATGGGCTTCAAAATAGGTAAATGCAAGGTCATGTATTCTACTTAAAAGTAGAATACCATATGAAAGACCAAATTCTCGAATCCGCTAACTTAGAAAAAAACCTGGGGATTTTAATCTCGGAGGACCTTAAAGTATCAAAGCAATGCGCAGAAGCTTGCAAAGAAGCAAACCGAATGCTAGGATTTATTGCTCGGAATTTTACTTTCAAATCGAAAGATATAATCATGCCACTATACAAATCGCTCGTGCGCCCACGCCTCGAATACGCGGTCCAATTTTGGTGTCCCTCCCTAAATAAGGATATAGTGCAGTTAGAAAGAGTGCAACGTCGGGCTACGAAACTAATTCCTGAAATCCGAAACAAACCGTACCAAGATACACTACGCTTATTAAACCTACTATCACGTGAAAGTAGACGATTACGTGGACAATTGATAGAATTATTTAAAATCTTAAAAGGATTTACTAATATTGATTACAGACTATTGTTCGAGCTGGACGAAAGGGCCAACACACTCAAAATGGTTTAAAATTAGTCAACAAGCGATTTAACTCTACAATAGCTCAAAATTACTTCACGTTTAAAATCACACAAACGTGGAATGGCCTCCCCAACCGTGTAGTAGAAAGCACGTCAGTAAATATGTTCAAAAGCCGACTTGATGTGTACTTCAATAGCGTGAATATAACGTAGTAGGAGCACAGATTAAAACGTCATATATTATAAGGAGTTGAGGATTAAAATGAAATGATGAATAGAAAGATGCCAGCGACGCCTCCCTGCATGGAGTGAATATGAATTCCCCTTTTCTTTTTCTGTCTGTCCTATACCTATATTATTTTCATCACTAGCAGGCGACGCCTGCGGGAGAAGAGAGTACTGTCCTATCAACCCCCACCCCCCTGGTTCGAAGAAGCGTGTTAGGGTATTTGAGGGATAGCTAAAATTGCATGTCAAGGGTCCACATGTAGATAAGTCTGTACCGTAGAGTTGAAATAGTTAAATATATATATATATATATATATATATATATATATATATATATATATATATATATATATATATATATATATATATATATATATATATATATATATATATAACAAAAAACAGCATGAAAAAAAGAACATGATACACTAACGTTAGAATATGTAAGCGGACTGGCCTTGAGCGGACCTTAGGGTCTTTACTGGTTCTTATTTCTGTAGTTCTGTAGGTCTATTTGCACCTAAAAACAAGTAGAGCCAAATGAGGAGTGGAGAAGTCGCTCCTTTTGTCCTTATTTTAAGAACCGGAATTTGGGGATGGGACAAAAGGGAGGAAATGAAGGAGGAGAAAGAGAAGAATAAGGGTAGGTTGAATAAGAAGAGAAGGAAGGTGAGGATGAGGAGAGTAAGAAGAAGGAGAAGAGAAAAAAGAAGAGGAGGAGAAGAAGAAGTTTAAGAAAGGGATAAGAAGAAGAAGAAGAAGAAGAAGAAGAAGAAGAAGAAGAAGAAGAAGAAGAAGAAGAAGAAGAAGAAGAAGAAGAGAAGTAGAGGAGGAGAATAGGAGAAGCAGAGCATAAATAGGAGGAAAAGAAGAAAATATTGAAGAGCAGGAGAAGAAAAGAGATGAAAATAAGAAAAAGGAGTTGAGAAGAAAAGGAATAGTATATGGATAGGAAAGAAAAGAAAAGAGGCGACAGAAGAAAAAAAGAAGAGGGAGAAGAAAGAGGGCAATAAATCATTAAAATTTGACTGAAATCAAAAGTGCTTAAGGAAACCATCGCCTGTTACTCCATCCACCCATCGGGTGATGGGTGGCGTTATGATGCCCCAGTTACGACTGAAACCCCAAAGGGCTGCAGGTTGTCCCGACCCAAGTGCCCCAAGAGAACCAGGTGCTCCTGACTCTTTCGGGTCGTCTTTTTCACCTTTTTTCAATCTCTAACTTTGATTGCCGCGCCTGAAAAGACCCAATAAAGGAGGAAAGATGGCGTTAAACGTTCTAAAATAAAATGGGCTTGCCATCCATTCTCATTATTTCGATATTTGCTATTAATTTTAAGGAGGTTGTCTGACATAAAAAGGAAAGGTGTTGAAATACTTGATTGGACGGCCACGTCCCTACCTGCTGGCAGGACCGACAGGCCCCCGGCTAGGCAAGAGAGTATGTGCTTCCAGAGCACATATGAGGTGGCTACGCGGCACCACCATTCAGAGGGCCAAACCGAGGACCAAATCGCCACTGCGGCTGATCGGATTGTTAAGGCCCATCTTAGCTCATCTCTGTAAGCCGAGGATCTGTAAAGGATCGCATTTCTGATCCTAGAGGGACTTTTCCCATAGCCTCCCAATGTATTGGGAGGTCATAGTATCTACTATCTATTCGTTTCTTTATTTCTATGGCCACAAATGTAGGGAATAACGGAATAAACTCATAATAAAAAACAGACAGAGAGAGACCGACGAACCGAAACTGACATATATACAGATAGACAAACAGGCAGTAACATATAGACAAACAGACATAGATAGACACAGAAAGAGGTTGATTCAGACGGACACAACCAGAAAGAGAGACAGAGTTAGATATACTGTAGAGGGTTCCACTAAAATAGTAGTATTTCCCCTCCTCCTAAGATATTACTTAGGGAGAGAAAGCGAGCCGTTACTCCCCCCCTCCCGACTCCGACTTCACCCTTTTTGGACTTACCACCAGGTCACTGAGAAATTCACACTGAGGCATGACGCTGAAATTGAAGGCTACTTCCCCGCCGTCTCAATCTATCCCCCCACCCCTCACTGGTCGGGAGATTACTCATCTATTTTGTAGGTTTGCCTCGAACAATATTTATGGCTCCAACCGCTGGTCGTTCCATTTGACCCACCAAGCCGGCCTCTTACACTTTCCTGTAAGAACACGCTTGGTTGTCTTGGCCGATAATGATGGTTCGAGAAGGATCCTCTCTTTCTCTCCCTGTTTTGGAGAAATCCGGGTATATATGCACCCTCCCAAGGATTACCCACGATTCGGTTAGACAACACTTCCCCAAAAGGAGTTCGATTCAACGACGCTCTCCCCCGAGAAGCGTTTATTGACGGTCGCAAGCCACGGAAGAACTGGACATCACACTCGTATCTTCAGGTCAGGGAAAAGAGTCTCTTGAGGCAACGTCAGCCTTTCTCAAAAGCCTTCGGATAAAGGATTGGAGAAGCCGTCTTCCGAAGTTCTTCTGGTGACCTCTTGAGGACAAGAAGCCCAATAGCTCGCTCAATCCGAGTTTGGAGAAGTCATCTCCCCCACCCCTCTTTTTCGAAGTTCGACCTGTGATCTTATGAGGACAAGAGGCCCGATAGCTCGCTTGATCCGAGTTTGGAGAAGTCACCCTCTTCCCCTTCGAAGTTCGTTCGGTGACCTCTTGAGTACAAGAGTCCCGCATCTCGCTAAATCAGAAGTTTGTAGAAAGTAGTATCACCTTCTTCGGGTTCTTGGCTACACCTGTTAGTACTTAAAGTCACCAAGACCTCCCCCCAACTTCGCCCTGCTTTACTCTCGAGGTTCAAAGGAACTAAATCGCTCACTACCCTAAATATCCCATTATAACCTTTCAATAACCCTGGTTATCCAATTAGTATTCTGAACATAATTCCGTTTTATTCATGTACCTATATATATCCATAATTATTGTGTACCTTTTATTTAGTGTGTATTAAAATCTATTTTTGTTGTGTTTGGAATATTCCTTGGTTACGTAGCTGCAGCTAACTATTTAAATCGTACTCTTAGAACAATAACATTTGTTGCCTTGCTTAGCCTTCCTTAGAGCCCGTGTGCGTATATTCCCGTACACTGGGCCATACTTCGAAATATATATATATATATATATATATATATATATATATATATATATATATATATATATATATATATATATATATATATATATATATATATATATATATATATATATATATATATATATATATATATAATTTGTCGTCAGGCTGTGGGGTCTTCCTAAGAATCCTCCTCACCTGATTTTGAAGCACTAAGTTCAATTAATAACAGCTGCATTACCAAGAATATCTGAACACTAATATATTAGAACAATTTTCTTTTTGATTAACGGGTAACAACCAATTTTTAAGCCCACTCTGGTGTGGTTTGTCTACAGTTTTCCTGTTCCTTAAAAGAGGATACTAGCTAAGCAGTAATAGTAACCGCCAATTTTTCGTGTTGTGAGTCACATTCCCTCGTTAGTTAGTTATTTTTTGTTGTGTGAGTTCGCCCGATTTCTGCTAGGAATTTGTAATAATTTTATCGTTGGTAGAATTTATATTTGTTTTGGGGTAAAGCTTCAATAGCTCTGGTAGCTCTTTCGTGCGCAAAGGCCGGAAGTAGCATATCCGGGATGTCTTCATTCGATCGCTTTCATAAGCAAGGGCAGATCCGAGGCTTATCTGGGAAAAATTTAATCGCTTACGGCCAGGAAGAGGAACGTAACGAACATGCGGAGAGAAAAGCACAGAGAGAAGCAGAAGTCGAAGAAAAAAAAGCACAGAGAGAAAACGAAGAAAGAAAAGCACATAGAGAAGCAGAAGAGAAAGAAAGAATTAGGCAGCATGAGAGAGAGATAAACCGTGACCAAGTCGAGATAAGCTCCGTAGGATCTCGAAATGAACAGGCTCAAGTGCCCTCATTAAAACTCCCCTCATACAAGGAAGGAGAAGATTTTTACTCTTATTTAACTTACTTCGAGAAGATCTTCGAAGTCAACAATTGGGACTTAGAATCAGATGGTGACGCTCGGTTACTTCCACTCTTGAACCCTCGTCTTCACAAATATTCATTTTGCTTCATTTAGAGTGAAGGTGTGCTGCCCGGTCTCCTTTATCAATCTTTGTTTTCATCAACAAACAGTGATATTGCTTATTTATCGAATAAAAGTGAATACTAGTGATTTTAAACTGCATTGGATACTAAAAATTATAAATCTACGTATGTAAGTTAATTTATTTGGACATATAAAGTGATATTACTGCATTACGTCGAAAATTCTCATGTTCCCACTGAGTTTGTTTGAAAGCCATTTGGCCTAAACTCAACTGAGTGATTAGAAGTGCAGCGCTGCCACGTCCATCTTGTTTAACTAATCTCTTCACTCTTTGAATTAATAAATTAAAACAATCACTCATCAATCAAAACCTAACAACCTTCAAAGTAAAAATTTTAACAATTAAACATTACTGTTTCTCTCAGTAATTAAACAAACTCCCATAGTACATAAACACTCTTGTCAGATTTCTCCATTCATCCTTAGAAAGAATGGCTCCTCCTACTCTCAGGAAGGCAGACAAAGAAAAAATACTCCAATTACAAGAGGAACAACCGAATTAAACGAACCAGTTAATTTTAATGAACTGCAGACCCATATTTCCTCATCTACGCTATCGGTTGATGCCAAAGACATTATGAACGTTCTCTTTAAGTTTTATGAATTATCCTTTGCCAAACAAGAACAAAAAATCATCTCTCTCAAAAAATCTAACGAACAAATGAGATCAAAAATCGAAACATTAGAAGAAAAGGTTGATTCTTCCGACGCTTATGAAAGACGAGATACGATTATATTCTCCGGCAATATACCTGAAGCTACCAATAAGGAAAACTGCAGCAATATCATCCGCAAACTTATTAAAGATAACTGCCACATAGGTCCCAAACCAAAAGTACAAGGTCCCGACAAAAGAAACATAATTGTGAAGTTGCGCAGAAGTGATCTGAAGCGTGATATCTTATCAGCATGCAAAGAATTCAAACCTTCATTCTATGTAAACGAACAGCTGACTCCAAATCGCAACAAAATCTTTTTCGTCCTCCGCCAAGCTAAAAAGAAATTCTCCACAAAGATCGCAGGCTGTACTACCAGAGATGGATTCATCAACATCTTCCTGCCATCACCCTCTGGTGGCCGTGACCTACGTATAGTTATCAATACCCCAGCTGCCCTCCAAAAATTTCTGTCGGAACACCTCAATTCGACGCTTGCATACTTTAATGCTGAGAATCTCTGGAACGATCAGTAATAATACATTCGGCGATATTACTGTTTTAGATGAAAAAAACAAAAACAAACAAACCATGTTTTGACCAAGCATTCACTTACTTTTATTTCAATTGTATTACATAATTTATTCCTTTTTCTCTTATTAAAGTTATCATAAAAACAGTATTTTAACTGTTTATAGATATTTTATACGTAATTTCAATTTGTAACCTTTAATTTTTAAATTCCTTTATGTTTGAACAACTCGATCACTTCAATAATATCGATCCAGACATAAACCATTTTGATGAATTATATCCAAATTTTAAAGAAAATAACATAAGAAACCAATACTACGATTGTGATAAATTTAACACTACATTTTCATTTGAAAAAACAGACCTGTCCATTTTAAATCTTAACATTCGATCTTTGCACGCAAACTTTGATGAATTTTCAATATTTTTGTCAACACTTAGTTATAAATTTTCCGTTTTGGCATTCACCGAGAGCTGGCTAACAAATAATAATAAACACCTTATCAGTGTCCCAAACTATAGCTCTTTTCATTCACTACGCGACGTAAACAAGATAGGGAGAGGTATAAGCGTGTATATATCTGACAGACTCAATACTAAAATAATTGACGAAATTAGTATTTCCTATAACTATATAGAAACTTTATTTATCGAAGTGAAATCAAATAAGAACATAAGAAAAGGAGACTGCAAAAGACCATTCATGGCCTACACTTGGCAGCTCCTGTAAATGGTAAAACAATAATCATTGGAACCGTATATAGACCCCCTTCTGGTGACCCAAAGATGTTTATAGATAAGATTACTGAATTAATCAATTAGTTCAATGTTACAAACTATGACGACATAATAATTACATGAGATTTTAACTTTGATCTATTAAACTTTGAAAACCACGCATTAACTCAGTCCTTCCTCAATACTCTTTATTCTCATTCCTTACTTCCAATTATAACAAAACCGACAAGAATAACCCCAAACTCAGCAACACTAATTGACAATATTTTCAGAGTTCACCCCTAAAATTACTCTTCCAGTATTCTCCTTTGTGACATATGGGACCATCTTCCTATATTCATGATCCAAAAGTCTTTTTCAACTCGAAAAATATTCATCAAAACCGTACAATAACCTACCGCATAATTAACGGAAATACCTTATCAAACTTCTATAACTATGTTCTAAATCAGAATCTATATGAAATTTCCTATATAAATGACATCGATTCTGCTACCGAAGAGTTAATTTCAAGGCTAGACGATGCTTTTAAACTTAATTGTCCTCTAAAATCTAAAACCATATCATATAAACACAAAACAAAACCTTGGATAACAAACGCAATTATAAATAACATCAAAAAACGTCAAAAATACTTTTCTCTTTATAAGCTTAGTCAAATTCCAGAACACACATATAAAAATTTTCGGAATCAAGTTACTAACCAAATTAAAATAGCCAAGAAAAATTATTACCATGAACGATTTAATCAAACGAAAAACAATATAAAACAAACTTGGAAATTAATCAATTCTGTGATAAAACCTGAAATTACTAAAGGAACAAACCAAATTATCATTGACGGTAAACCAGTTGATGACAATAAGGAAAAAGCGAATGAATTCAATAAATTTTTTGTCAACGTAGGTAAAAAAATCTCAGACTCCTGCAAAATAGTCGATAAATCTTTCTTTCGTATTTTAATGAGATTAATGTACCAAATTCCTTGTTCTTTTCTCCTGTAAGCGTAGCCAATATAAAAAAAAATCATTAGTTCACTAAAAAATAAAAAATCAGGTATTAATTCAATCTCCACTAAAATTTTAAAATACATATCTGATATAGTTGCTCCAATTTTAGCATCAATAATTAATAAATCATTTACGGACGGTATATTCCCAAGGGTATTGAAAGTTGCTCGGGTAACACCGTTAACAAAGGCCGGAGACCTCACAAACGTCAGCAATTACCGCCCTATTTCATGTCTTACAATGTTCAGTAAAATGTTTGAAAAAATAGCATTCAATAAACTTTATAAATTTCTGGAATCTAATTCACTGTTGTATAAACACCAATATGGTTTTAGACGTCAGAAATCAACGATTCACGCGATAATTAACCACCTTCAATATTTATATGATAACATTGAAAAGGGCCACATTGTATTCTCAATTTTTCTCGATTTTAAAAAAGCTTTCGATTGTGTCAACCATAATATTCTACTGTCAAAATTAGCTATGTACGGAATTAGAGGCAACTGTCAAAATTGGTTCAAATCATATTTAACTGAAAGAAAGCAATTTGTCTCCGTCAATGGTCATGACTCATCCCACCTTAATATTACAACTGGGGTCCCACAAGGCTCCGTGCTAGGGCCACTGTTATTTTTAATCTATATTAATGATATTGTTAAATCATCTTCTCTGTTTAAATTTATATTATTCGCGGATGATAGTGCCTTATCAACTCCCTTGCCATATGACAAACCGAGCAACACTGCATCTACAATAAATAAAGAACTCGAAAATGTCTTCAGGTGGCTTAATGTTAATAAACTATCAATATATGTAGATAAAACAAAATATATTCTTTTCTCTTACAAAAAATCTATTGAATTGCCCCATATTAAAATGGGCGACGGAATAATCTATGAAACTACTCATATCAAATTCCTAGGCATCTTTATTGACAAAAATCTGAGTTTTAAACAACATATTACGCATATCTCAACAAAACTATCAAAATCGATTGGAATATTATATAAATTAAATAAGTTTCTTCCTAAATCTATTCTCCACTCTTTATATATGACAATGGTGCAACCTTACTTGACATATGGCATAGAGAGTTGGTATGGAAAATATCAAAATTATCTCAATAAGTTAGTCATATTACAGAAAAAAAGCAATTCGAGCCATCCATCAACTTGACTACAATGAGCACACTAATCGTTATTTTAAGGAATCCAGAATTCTAAAATTAAACGATCTCTTTGTTTTTCAAACATCCTTATTCCTTTACAAAACAATAAAGTGTTCCTATAATAGCTATATATTTAATATGTTACAAACAGCTGATAATACCCATAATCACCAAACCCGCAATAGAACAAAATTTATTTCACCCTTGTATTCAAAATCAAAATCACAATGTAGCTTTCTGTACAAATCTATCAAAATATGGAATGGCTTGGACGACAATATCAAATCCCAAACCAATTTAGCTCAATTCAAAAAAGCTCTTAAAAACAATATAATTTCGGCTTACTAAATTCCTATTCAGCTTTTTTTATTGTGTATTAATTTGTTACCGTACACTATTATACTGTGTACTACTACTTTGATTTATACATTATAAATATGTTATTATTTATATAAGACTGTTGACTATGTTAACTACATACCTCTTGAAAGAATCACTGGAAATAAAATAGTTTTTTAATTTATCTCTAAATTTAAATTATATAATTATTCGTTTTTTGCAATCATTACAATGGTTAGGTTCTCAAATGAATATTAAGTTGTTTATATTTGTATAAACATGAAGTGATTTTTAGTCTTGATAATTTTATGCTTAGTCTTAAGTTTCTGCCTTAAAAGTCACTGACTTATTTTGGGCCCATAAATAATCCTGTATGTATAAGTACTTATAGTAATTTGGCATTAAGATTTAAAATGTAATATGTTTTTACTGTACATTGGATTAGTATGGAATAAATAAATAAATAAATAAATAAATTCAACCCTAAAGGCAGAACTTCTTTCTGCTATTAACATGAATTCAGAATTTAATAGGGTTAGATTCCACTCCGCGTGAGTACAGCCAAGCCAAACCTACAGACAATTTGGATTCACGTTTCGGCGTAACTTCCAATTCTGGCTGAATTCCGCCCAAGTATCAAATGATTATGAGTCACTAATTGACTTCATTCTAAGGGATCAACTGATGTCGACCCTCCCTCGCGAACTAAGGGCCTTCATAGCGGACAGAAGAGCGTCCACTTTCAAGGAGTGTGTGGAAGAAGCCGACCTTCGCGCTTCCAATCAGGACCTCTACCCCAAGGAGGTCAAGAAGAACTATGCCCCCTCCCCCAAACACAAGCTTGTGGGTTTAACTAAAGCCAACCCAAGGGCAACAACGGCTTCGTAAAAGTGCAAGCGCCGAGCAAGTACAGGCTCCACCCACCGCGAGAGCAAAAGGATGTGAAGACTCCCGTACTCCCTTCCACGCCTAGCAACTACCCCCATAGACCAATTGGATGTTTTACGTGTGGCTCCCCTGGGCACTTAAGTACAATTGCCCCCCAAATTGTCAACTGAGGACCTCGTCGAATCACCAGGTCCACTTAATATCTGCTGCCCCCTCGCCTAATCCGCCAGCCGCATCGCCAGTGGCCCCTGCTCAATTTCCTCCAGATCAACAGGTAAATTTCCTGTTCGACAAGAGTTCCCCCGGTCGGCTCCAGTTTGAAAATGGCGCAGTAAATGGTTGCCGAGTGTCAACCTTGGTTAGAGATACAGGTTGCACCTGTATAGTAGTATCCGATAAACTACAACCCCCCGTATGTCCCCATCATAACAGGTTCACATTGGTGCATGACTTTTTAGGTCGTGCCACCAGGTTGCCAGTGGTACGGTGCCATATTCAGTGCCAGTACTTTACCGAATGGGCCGACGTAGTCGCGGCCCCGATAAAATTCTGCTCCGTTCTTGTCGGACAGAGCGCACAGCTCTCCCAAAACCCAATTTCTCAGCCAGTCGTTACTAGGGCCCACGCCGAGAAAGATGTATCGCTTCCGGTACCCCTATCATTCCCAGACCTCGACCTCGCCAAAAATGTTCAATTTGCTGAGGCGCAGAAGAATTGCCCCACATTACAACCCCTGTGGGAAAAAGCAAGGAAGAAGGAGACGGAAACGGTGCGAGGCAATCGGAAGATCGAATACACCGTTAAGGACGACTTATTATATCGTTCTTCTGCTGAACCGGAGAGTCCCCCGACAAACGCGTTGTGTGTGCCGAGAAGGAATATCGAACCCCGTCTAAAGATGGCCCACGATGGCCTAATTGCCGGACATTTCGGTCATAACAAAACGGCACAGCGAGTTTTCAAATATTTCTTTTGGCCGGGCGTGGTCAAAGAAATTATCGACTTCTCCAAGTCCTGTGACCTTTGCCAGAAGATCACCTCCAAAGGGCGTGTAGCCTCCGCCCCTCTTCAAAAGACACCAAGAGTGGCCGAGCCCTTCGCCCGAGGCTCATTCGACCTAATAAGCCACATTCGTCCCCCGTCTAGCGAGGGACACTCTTATACCGTTCAAACCTTGTGTCTGGTCCAAACCGTGTGTGTAGAAGCTGACGACGAGTATCCCCTGCCGTCCCTTTCTTCCCCCCCCCCCCAAGTGGAGCCTAACTCCGACTTGGAAGTAAACCCAAATCTCGCTCCTAATGAGAGGGCTCAATTGCTTGCCTTATTGGAAGGCTTTCCCGACGTCATTTCAGAATTCTCGAGGTGCTCAACCCAATTTACACATAAGATTGTCCTCAATACTCAAGATGCGATAAGAACCAAGCCTTATCCCATATCCTTACATTTACGGCCGAGTTCCAATGCAGAGAGTGAGAGAGAATTTATTAAAATAAGGAATAATAGAACCCTCGTCGTCCGATCTTTGCTCCCTCATTGCCATTGTTAGGAAGCCTGACAAGTCGTTTAGCATGTGCGTCGATTTTTGAAAATTAAACGCGGTTACACAGTTTGACGCGGAACCAATACCCCTAATCGACCAAACTCTTCATGCCTTCGAAGACGCGAAGTTCATCTCCGAGATCGACCTCTGTTAAGCCAACCACCAAGTGCCGCTTTGAGAGCAATCAAAACGCTTTACCACTTTCACTACGGAAAAGAGGTTATTTCAGTTTACTCGACTTCCTTTTGGGTTGGTAACTGCTTTATGGAAGTTATAACCGGATCATGCGCCGATTGTTAGGTGGCCTATCGAATGAGACATTTTATTTCGATAACGTGTACGTCGCTACTCGTACCTGGGACCAGCACGTAGAGTCCCTGTGCTCCCTTCTATCCCGGTTATGCGTACACGGGTTCACGGTAGGCCCGTCAAAGTGTCACTTCGCCTATGACACTATTAACTACCTTGGCTTCCAGGTCGGTAGGAACCAAATGCTTCCCCATAGCCTCGCCCCTTGACGACATGCTTAAGAGAACGGCCCCGATACAGTCAATTGGACCCCTTTCGTGGAAGACCGCTTCCACCAGTTAAAAGACAAACTAATCTCTGCCCCTATTTTGAGATTACCGAAACCTAATAAAACTCTCGGGGTTCATGTCGATGCCTCCTAAAATGGCCTAAGTTGTGCTCTCGTCCAATATGATGACGATGGAGTGGGATACCCTGTAGGATATGCTAGTAGGATGCTATTCCATCGCGAAAAGGCGTATGCCACCATAGAGCTCGAAGCTTTAGCCATAGTGTGGTCTATTCGTAAGTTTAGGATGTATCTCATAGGTAAAGAATTTATCGTCGAAAGTGATCACAAATCCCTGGCGTACCTAAAAAACTTTAAGAGCCAAAATAGCTGTTTAATGCGTTGGAGCCTACTACTCATGGAGTATCAATTTCGGATCATGTATGTTAAAGGGACCGACAACTGCCTAGCCGATAGCTTGAGTAGGAATCCAATAGAAGATCTCCCCTTCAACAACCTGAGTGTATAGTAAAATTCGTGTTTGACTCATTTTGTAAATACTATTTGCCTTTTTTGTGCCTTGTTGATGTTGTGTGTGCGTATGTATAGATCAAGTTAAAATTGTAGCTTTATAAGTTCTCTTCTTGAGGAAATTAGTTGTAGACATTTTTCTTCCCCCAAAGTCTTAAGTGCTGTAAAAATGTCTTTGGATAGGGAGGAACGTAGAGGGTTCCACTAAAATAGTAGTATTTCCCCACCTCCTAAGATATTACTTAGGGAGAGAAAGCGAGCCATTACTCCCACCCCCTCCGACTTTACCCTTTTTGTACTTACCACCAGGTCACTGAGAAATTCACATCGAGGCATGACGCTGAAATTGAAGGCTACCTCCCCGCCGTCTTAATCTCCCCCTTCCCCCGGTCGAGAGATTACTCATCTATTTTGTAGGTTTACCTCGACCAACTCCTATGACTCCAGCCGCTGGTCGTTCCGTCTGACCCGCCGATCAAGGCCTCTTACATTTTCCAGTAAGGACACGCTCGGTTGTCGCGGCCGATAATGATGGCTCGATAAGGCCCCTCTCTCTCCCTGTTTTGGAGAAATCCGGGTATATTATGCACCCTTCCAAGGATTACCCACGATTCAGTTAGACGACGCTTCTCCGAAAGGAGTTCGATTCAACGACGCTCTCTCCCAAGAAGTGTTTAGTGACGGTCGCAAGTCACGGAAGAGCTGGACATCACACTCGTATCTTCTGGTGAGGGAGAAGAGTCTCTTGAGGCAACGTCAGCCTTTCTCAACTGCCTTCGAATAAAGGATTGAAGAAGCCGTCATCCGAAGTTCTTCTGGTGACCTCTTGAGGACAAGAGGCCAGATAGCAGGCTCGATCCGAGTTTAGAGAAGTCACCTCACCCCTCATCCTTTATAGTTTGTCCGGTGACCTCTTGAGAACAAGAGGCCCGCATCTCGCTAAATCAGAAGTTTGTAGAAAGTAGCATCACCCTCTTCGAGTTCCCGGCTACACCCGTGAGTAACACAAGGTCACCAAGACTTCCCCCAACTTCGTCCTGCTTTACTCTCGAAGTTCAAAGGAACTAAATCGATCACTACCCTAAATCTCCCATTATAAACTTAATAACCCTAGTTATCCAATTAGTATTCTGAACCTAATTCCGTCTTATTCATGTACCTATATATATATATATATATATATATATATATATATATATATATATATATATATATATATATATTTATTGTGTACCTTTTATTTAGTGTGTATTAAAATCTATTTTTGTCGTCGTGTTTAGAATATTTCTTTGTCACGCAGCTGCAGCTATCTATTCAAATCGCATTTTTGGGACAATAACAGTTGTTGCCTTGTTTAACCTACCTTAGAGCATGTGTGTGTATATTCCCGTACACTTGGCCATACTTGGACATATACAGACACATGTAGATAGAAAACAGAAACATGCAGACATACAGATACAAACATACATACAGAGACAGCCGGACATACACAAACAGACACAGGTAGACAAACAGACACAGGCAGATAAACAGACACAGGCATACACACAGAGAGAGAAAGAAGCTGACACAGACAGATAAACAGACATACCAGACACAGACAGACACAACCAAGAGAGAGACAGAGGCCGCTATACATATAAGCAGACACAGAAAGACATAAAACAGAAACATACAGATAGACACATAAACAGAAGGACATACGCATACAGAGATTCAACAACATGCACATAAAGACAGCCCCAGATAAATAGAAACAGATATATAGTCAGTCAGAGAGAGACTGACAGACATACAGACAGTCACAAAGAGAATGACAATATAGAGAGGTGGCATATCTATCCATCGTAGATTGTGGACCAGTATGTTTTGCCATCTAGAAAGAACTTAAGAGGGAATCTGTTGAGTGTATAACTTCAGTGGTGAATAACTTGCTTTTAGAGAGGGGTCCAGTAGACTAGCTTTGTATGGACAATGGTACTTTTTTCTGGTCAGAGTCACTGGAAAGTCCCCGCAAGTGGAATGTTCACTTGCTTTTTAGAGCAGCATATCGACCAGGCGGCAATGGAAGAGTAGAGAGACATCATGGAACAATTTAGGCGATGGCAGAATGACGTAATATTGGCCGGTTGAAGGCTGTCTTTTGGTATAACATGTCCCCTAGGTCTGGACAAGATGAACCATCAGTGCCCCAGAAATCGGTATTCCAATACGATTGGAGACACCCTGCAGCAGTGCCACTTAAGGTTGGGGTAGGAGAGGTTTCATTTGTAAGACTGGGAGAGGAAGTTTGGGTGAAACCGGTGCATGCTAGTTGTACGTCCTATTGGTAAAAAGGAGTAGCTACGGGAATTGAATCCGAGAATAATGGGTCAATAGATGGTATGCCAAGACATGTTCTTGATGTGCGTAGAGCAGTCCATCCACCCAAAGGTATACAAAGAAATGAGGAAGAACAAGAGGGAGTTGAAGCACGAAGGATCATGCGTTCCCCCGAGATGCAGCGGAACGTGAAGAAGAGCCACCATAAGCTTAGGATGTTGAAGAAGGGAAAGAGACAGAAAATAGTGAACAGCGATATCCTCAGAGAGTAAGGGCAGCTCCTCTCTGGATGGAAGACTATGTTGCTTAAGTGTCTCTTTAATTTGTTTTCTTAGTCTTAAGGTTTTGAGTTAGTGTTGGTAAAGGTTATTCTTAAGTTAGTAATTAATTAATAGATTTAGTTTGGGGGCCTGAGGAATGTTCCTAAAATCAAAGGGGTGTGTAGTTATGGGGAACCACTACAAAGAATGCTGTGGTTTGGCAATGTTGGAATGAGCTGTCTGACCCAACTGAGAAGGAAAACACAAAGCCGGTTTGTCGTAAGTTGGCGAAAAGCGCGCTGGTCGTTTCTTTTTAACTTCTCCGATTGTAAGGTTGTGGTAGATTCTGGGACGATATGAATCATTCCTTGCTTCAGTGCATCATGTAGTTCAGTTTCGTCGGCATCCGCGTCGTAGTCCCATTTGAATTTGCCTTTTACGAGTCCATTTGTTTTTGTTTCTATTTTCTGGGGACTGGGTATGCTTGCAATCCTCCAATTTGTATGTTCAGTTCTTGGGTATTTATTTTGGGTTTTGTTTTTGTTTCTTTCTCTTCAGCTTTTCGGGGATTTCAAGAATCGCCTTGGAGATTTCGTCGTTGGTTGATTTTTCTTTGGATTCTGTTTCCTTTTCTGATTTCTTGGTTTACGTTTTCGGTCATATTAATATTCTAGATTTCGCTCGTTGGTGGGTTCTCCGGGAACCCCATTTTATTAAAACCACATTTTTTTATAAACTCGGGATCACAGTTGGGAGGTGGAGATTAAAAATAAAGTACCTCGAATATCTCGCGAAAAGGTAAACTATTGTGGCTTTTTGCCTATCTATAACAGAAGTAGGCTTTTTCAATTTTATTAAATGATTATTTTATGAGGCCTCTTCTCATCTCATTCGAAAGTGAATCAAGTTTGAAAACTTTCGAAAGTAAATATGCTTCAGGGTAAAGGTCGAGGGTGGAAAAAATATTGAATTTTTTGCGAATTTTGGCGGCTCTAAATATGAAATTTTGAACGAAAAGTAATTTAGAATGTAGAAAAAGGGTAATTGAGGAAGAAGACAAAAAATATTTAGCAGGAAATAGAAATTGCAATAATCGATTTTAGTTTTTACTATTTGAATACAAATGTATATTGAGGGGGAAGGGGAAAATGGGGGAATGCTTTTGCTATAACTGAACCATGGGGGAGCGACATAACATCACATCCGAGGGGCCCAAGAAAATGCGCTCAACTCTCTCGGGTCGTCTTTTTTCCTCGTTTGAAATCTCTCAATAACGTTTCCGCGTCTGTCTAGACCCAATAATGGGTGAAAGAGGCTGTTAATTTTATTTTAAAGAAAATAAATACTGTCTAATTATTATGTTTGGTATTTAATCCAGTTTATTTTTCTTCTTTCTCTTCTGTGTTATATTTATTAGATTAAATCTTCTAGTTTGTTCTGTTACTATTTATTTTTGTCTTTGTTCTTCTGTTTTTCTTAGTTGGATTCAAGTTTGTGTTTTCTTTTCCCGTGGGGGAGGTTTAAAATTTTTAATGTAATTAAAATGCTGCCTCGGGTGTGGGGTATTTTTGTGTCTTCTTCGTCTAATGCCACTTCGAGCATGTCCAAGTCATGTTCTGAATAATATTTCGATTTATAGATGGCGCCATCTATGTCGTCCATCATCCGCTAGTTCCGGAGGGTTATGAGATTCCGCTTCTTCTGCTGGTTTTTCTATTTCCTCGTTCTCGGTTGTTTGCTCGTCTTCTGTATTTACTTCCTCGTTCTGTTTGTTTGTTGGTGTGGTTTCTGAGAGATTCTTCCTTAAGATGTACCTAGATGGGGGGGTTCTCCGGAAAACAGGTCCCTGGCCATGCCATTTTGCCTTGAGAATGTGCGGAACTCTTTAGCAGAACTGCCTGGAGTGGCTGCATTTACTGCGTGGGCATAGATGGGGTATCTTGAGATACTTGGGCTTGCGGGGCACAGCTTGATCTAGCTCTTCACTGTCTGTCTGTCTTTTATTTTCTTCTCTTCATTCATTTGCTTTCTCTTGGTCTTAGTTATTGTTTTGTTTTGTTGTGGGATATTTTTTTTTGGGGGGTGGGGGAGGGTTACAGTGGAAACATTTGTTTGTTTTTGATTTATATCAGGTATGGTTATTTAAATTACTCCTTCTAAATTGAAGAGCTGTGCTGCTGAATTTAAAAACCAAAAGGCCAAAGTCCGGCGCCTTTCTTGCGATTCCTCTTGAGAAGCATCTCACTTCAATGGAGCTATTTTGGCCTCGCAGTTTTAAAAGGGTCTTTACTCTGGTTCTATTCTATTTCCTCCATCTATTGGGTCCAGGTAGCGGCAGATAAGTGATCTGGAGGCGGGGGGGGAGGCATCATTTTTATGGACACAACGGGTTCCAGGTGTCTTTCGAGTAGTAGATTGATATCTCCGGTGGTGGCTCTATCTACCCGTCTCTCTTTGTCTGTCTGTATCTGTATAATTTGTATATATGTCTCTATCTGTGTGACTGTGTCTGTCTATCTCTTTCTGTGTCTGCCTGTTCTTGACTCTCTGTGGTTACCTGTTTGTGTCTATCTGTCCGTCTATGTCTGTCTGTTCTCTCTGTCTGTGTCTGACTGTCTGTCTGTATATGTCTTTCTATTTTTGTCTGTTTGCATGGCTGGCTGTGTTTCTGTATGTATCTGACTGTCTGTCTTTCTCTGTCTGTTTATCTGTATGTCTGTCTCCATCTTGCTCTCTGTCTGTCTCTGTTTTGCTGACTGTTTTTGTTTAGCCGTATGTCTCTGTATGTCTGTCTGTCTCTCTCGTGTTCTCTCTCCCTCTGTATCTGTCTGTCTCTCTATCTGTTTTTCTACATGTCTATCTCTGTCTGCCTCAGTTTGTCTCAGTCTGTATGTCTCTCTCTATGGTGTCTCTTTGTATGTCTGTCTCTATGTTTGTCTGTCTGTCACTGTCTCTGTCTCTTTGCGGTCTCTGTCTGCCTGTCACTTTCTGGTTCCTTAAGTTCTCTCCATCTGTCTGTATTTGTCTGTCTTTCTGGCTCCGTCTGCAGCTCGCTGTCTTTTTTTTCTGTCTGTCTGTCTGTATGTCTCTGCCTGTCTTTCAGCTTGTATATGTATGTCCATCTGTATCTGCCTGTGTGTCGGTCTCTGTCTGTCCCTGTATCTGACTGACTGTCTCTAACTGCCTGTCTAGGTATTCTAGGGTACTTTCTTTCCTTGTTACTCCTTTCCTATATATATATATATATAATATATATATATATATATATATATATATATATATATATATATATATATATATATATATGAGGAATTAAACCACATTCTCCGAAGACAATTTAATTCAGAACATTTTCGGTGTATCTCACACCCTTTTTCAACTGACACTGGATGGAAAATATTAGAAAAATGCTTACAAACATAACACGGGGTCAGGTCGTGAAAGTTCCCCTCTTTTTCCCCCCAATCCCCTACTTGTGGCTTATTAAGGGGGGGGGGTTAGGCCTAAACATATTGAAGGGCTGACATTTTACTATTTTGTTTATTTGCTTTCGTATTACAGGATTAAAAGAAAATTGACCCTCAGATAGATTTAAATTAGGAACTGACGATATCAAGCTCGATTCTACGATTCTTCTCTTAACATAGTTAGCCGATTTAAATACCATTTTACTTCCATTGAAATCAATCGAATGATTCGAGTCTCTAACATGGCAAAATATTCCACTGCTTTGGCTGCCCACTCTAATATCTCTTTTGTGTTCGTACAATCTCTTGTCTAGATTTCTCCCCGTTTCCCCTATATAAACTTTATGGTAATCGTTGCATGGTATTGCATATACTCCTATGTTATGATGTTCTTTGGGTTTTCTGGCAATCATCAATTGGTTTAAGGAATTATTATATTTAAAGGCTATATTAATACCCGCTTTTCCAAATATGTCCTTTAAACTATTTAATTTATTATTAAATGGTAATGTTATACATTTGTTGAAGTCATTAGTTCGGGAAGGCTTATTACCAGAGAATGTTTTCCTAGCTGCAAAACGGGCAGACGATATGAACCAATCGGGGTAATACAAATTAGAAAAAATGGTCCTGATAATAACAATTTCCTCATCTAAATAGGAAGGATGACATATTTTATATACTCTAAGGAAAAGGGTCAGAAATTACCGATTTCAATGGAAGTAAAATGGTATTTAAATCGGCTAACTATGTTAAGAGAGGAATCGTAGAATCGAGCTTGATATCGTCAGTTCCTAATTTAAATCTATCTGAGGGTCAATTTTCTTTTAATCCTGTAATACGAAAGCAAATAAACAAAATAGTAAAATGTCAGCCCTTCAATATGTTTAGGCCTAACCCCACCCCCCGCCCTGATTAGCCACAAGTAGGGGATTGGGGGGAAAAGAGGGGATCTTTCACGACCTGACCCCGTGTTATGTTTGTAAGCACTTTTCTAATATTTTCTATCCAGTGTCAGTTGAAAAAGGGTGTGAGATACACCGAAACTGTTCTGAATTAAATTGTCTTCGGAGAATGTGGTTTAATTCCTCATCTTTTCTTGCGATATTGCATTAATTTTCATCATATATATATATATATATATATATATATATATATATATATATATATATATATATATATATATATATATATATATATATATCTGTTTGTTTAAGTATGTGGCTGTCTGCAGGTATGTATCATCTGTCTGTCTATACATGTCTTTCTATGCCTCCCTGTGTCTGTCTGCCTCTCTATGTATGTCTGCGTTTCTGTCTATGTGTATCTGTCTGTCTGTCTCAGCCTGTCTATCTCAGTCTGACTGTGTCTCTGTTTGTCAGTCGATTTGTATATATGTTTATATCTGTCTCTCTATGTATGCTTGTGCTTGTTTGTCTGTGTTTGTGTGTTTATCTATCTGCCTCTGTCTGTTTATACATGTGTGTCTGTCTCTGCATGCCTGTATGTCTGTCTGCTTGTCTCTTTCAGTCGTTTCCGTTCTTCTGTCTCTGTCTCATCCTCTATTTATCTGTCTAACTCTGTCTTTCTTTCTGATTGTCTGTGTGTGTCTTCTGAATCTGACTATCTGTCTGTCTCTGTCTGCTTCAGTCGGTCTCCATCTGTCTCTCTATGTCTGTCTTCCTGTCTCTCTGCCTGTCTTTCTCTATCTATCTGCCTCTATCTGTCTGTCTGTCTTTTCTTCCTCTCTATCTATGTCTGTCTCTCCTTTTCTGTCTGTCTGTATCGCTTTATATGTCTGCCTCTCTCAAACTCTCTGTGTACCTGTATGTATGTCTGTTTGTGTTGGCCCGCCTCTGTCTTTTGGCCTATCTATGTCTGTCTGTCTCCTTGGCTGTATCTGTTTATTTCTGTCGGTCTGTTTTTTTGCTCTGCCTGCCTGTGTCTTCTTTCAGGCTGCAACTGATTGTCTCTCTGTCTCTCTCTCTTTTGTCTATTGCTGGCTGTGTATGGCTGTTTCTGTATATGTATGTCTGACTGTCTGTATCTTACTGGTTATGTATTTCTGTCTTGTCTTGTATGTCTGTCTCTCTCTGTCTATCGTTGTATCTCTGTCTGTTTATGAATCCCTGTCTCTCTGTCTCTGTCTGGCTATCTGCCTATGTATGTGTCTGCCTGTTTCTATCTCTGTCTATTTATGTCTATCTGTCTCTGCCCCTCTATGTCTGTCTGTCTCTCTCTCTCTTTGTCTGTCGCAAAGGGTGAGGGGCAAGATTGCCTAGAGCGCAACACCCCTTTCCTTTCTAAGGGAGTTCTCCTGCTGCGATGGGAGCCCCTCAATCAGTTGAAGGGGCGCCTCGAGTTACTTGGTCTTCCCGGGCACCAAGGGAGGACGAGGCCTCGCTTTTGGGGGCAGTTCCCCTTTTGATTATAAGTTCATTCCGTTATTCCCTACATTTGTGGCCATAGAAATAAAGAGACGAATGAAAAGTAGATACTATGACCTCCCAATGCATTGGGAGGCTATGGAAAAGTCCCTCTACGATCAGAAATGCGATCCTTTACATATCCTTGGCTTGCAGAGATGAGCTAAGGTGGGCCTTGACAATCCGATCAGCCGCAATGGCGATTTGGTCCTCGGGTTTGGCACTCTAAATGGTGGTGCCGCGTAGCCACCTCATATGTGCTCTGGAAGCACATATTACCTCGCCTAGCCGGGGGCCTGTCGGTCCTGCCAGCAGGTAGCGACTTGGCAGTCCAGTCAAGTATTTCAACACTTTTCCTTTTAATGGCAGACAATCTCCTTAAAATTAATAGCAAATATCGAAATGAGAATGGATGGCAAGCCCATTTTATTTTAGAACGGTTAACGCCATCTTTCTCCATTAATTGGGTCTATACAGGCGCGGCAATTAAAGTGGGAGATTGAAAAGAGGTGAAAAGGACGACCCGAGAGAGTCAGGAGCACCAGGTTCTCTTGGGGCACTTGGGTCGAGAGAACCTACCGCCCATCGAAGTTTCAGTCGTAACACCACCCATCACCCGAAGGGTGAATGGAGTAACAGGTGATGGCATATTCACCTGTCGAAAAATGAAAGGTGAAAATGTTTTTTGTTAGTTATTGAAAACTGGAGGTTGTTTAAAGGGCCTATTTTCATGTACCATATTTAAAAGAATTTACTTTGTAAGGATTTAAAATGGGAGATGCTCTCGGAGGTTATTTTATTAATAAACAAATAAATATGATTTCAGTTTAAAGGTTTAAAGAAAAAAATGATACCCTCATTATTCATTTATTTATTCATGCCCACTTTCTCTAATAAAATGGTATGAGTTAATAAAGTGTATATCCTATGTTCTAATAATATTCTTTCTTATTCTCATCCTTTTTTCTCATTCATTTCTCATTTTAATCCGTAAACATCATAGAAAGGATGCAAAGATGTTCTTAATTCTGTTCATTTTCGTAATTCTCTTCTTTTTCTCTTCCTGAAGATATTCTTCTCTTATGGTTCTAAGTCTTGGCCTTCTTGATACTCATCTATCTATAAAATGGAATCCTTTCTTCGCAAACCTGACTTCTAAACTCCTCTACTTCTCTGTCATATTCTTGATCCTCCTCCCACATCCTTTCTATCGCATCTAATCCTTCCAAAAATCGAATTGAGAGAAGAACGGTCTTTCAGGAGGTGAGGAGCTCGTGAAAATGATGCGGTCGACCGGAATAAAGCTTCTCGACAACCGAGAAAACACAACCGCGCCATTACTTATATAAACTCGGTATCGCAGTTGGGAGACAAAGATCAAAAGTAAAGTACCTCAAATATTGAATAATAAAAGGGAAAGGAAAATTAAACGGCCTTTTTGCCTATCTCCTAAGGCCTCTTCTCAGTTCATTCGAAAATGAAATAATTTTGAAAAGTTTTAAGAAGGAAATTGGTTTAAGGGAAAAGGGTTGAAAAAATAGTTAGTTTTTCACCAATTTTGGCTCGTCTAAATATGATATATTGAAGGAAAAGTGAATGTTTGTTAGTGTGGTTACTGAGAGACTCCTCCTTAGTAGGTCGCTTGATGGGCGGTTCTGCGGAAACCAAAGTTCCCTGGCCATCGCCTTTTCCCTTGAGTGTTTTGGACTCTTAAGCGAAGCTGCCACATAAGGAAGAGCCCTGACTTCTATGTTAATCCCCCTGTAATTAAATCCACACGACTACTAAGCTAATCCCCTCTGGGTCGGTGCCCTTCTTTGGTACAATCACCCCGGAAATGACCCCCGAAATATGCTCCATAATTATCTGTCAGTCTCTCTCTCTCTCTCGTTAATAATAACTTGTAATACTTCTTCTTCTTCTTCTTCTTCTTCTTCTTCTTCTTCTTCTTCTTCTTCTTCTTCTTCTTCTTCTCTTTTTCCCCGTAATTCCTCTGGATTTGATGACAACAACGGCGCCTCCTCGACCGAGCGCCGCTGCCTCAATTTTGTCCCATTATTTCAGATCCATTTTTCATCCCTCTCCAAATTCCTTTCCTTTTTCTTTTCCCACGGGGGGGTTACTCCAAATTGACTTTATACCTCGCGCTTGGAGCAGTAACACACCCTTCCCACTCCATTCCTCCCGGTGTTCTTAAAAAATATTGATACTACCTGGGCTTTATTACTTCCAGACATCTTCCCCCTTTTTTCCTCAGCTTCTTTCAGCCTAATTTTCTTGGCCGGTAACTAAATTTGTAGGCTAGTCACATCCTAACCTTGGTCGGGGCCGAGAGCGGATGGATACACCCTCACCCTCCTGTCTCCAGTTAAGAGGGTGTTTTTTAACTCACCTCCACCATTCCCCCCAGTTTTGAGGTCCCTTCTCTAAACCACAAAGCTGATTTCAACCACACCTTGAGCCCCCTTGTTGCAGCTGACATTTGAGGACTGTGTGCCCTTCCAGTCTACTGGCTAGTATTTTTGACTGTATCTGTATGTGCCCCTTAAGAGGCAAAGGTTTTCTGTAGGCTTTAACACTTTGACGCTATATTTTGACAGAACCTCTCTCCATGTTCATTATTTTCATCTCCTGCATTCTCAGGGAATAAGGACAGGTGAGAAAGTGCATCTTCAGTGAACTTGGTAGAACTTGATTAGGCTCTCCATTATAGGCTCTCGCTGGGTTCCTTGGTGCTTTCCCCGAAGTCCTTTGAATATATTTTTGAATGCATTCCAGGCCGAGAGCTCAGTTTCATCCATTGTCGCCTCAAAGTCTTCATCACCTATAAGTTGAAGCTGAGAGCTCACGAATATTCCTTCTTTAATCTTGGCATCACTTATTTTAGGGAAGATCGCTTTCAGGTCCCAGAAACATGGCTTGTTAGGTTGCAGCGCCTTGGTAAATAACTTCATTAGGCCTTATTTAATAGGCAGTGGTGGCAAAATTATTTTCTCCTTCTTAACTAAAGGCTCGTAAATTAGATTCTGGCATCGAGGCACCATAGTTTTCCGACGGGATCATTTTGTCCGTACATAATGTTCTGATATAGCCCTACTCTCCCACTTGCGAAGGAAGCACATTGTAGGGGAATCGTCACTCTCCCGCTCTCTCTCAGGGAAGACACGGGACGGTAACCGCAAAGACATCCGGGCCCGGCACCGGGGGGCAAACTCGTAACCACAGCTCCTCGCCACTCGTCTCTATGAAAAGCGGAACGGTTTTAAACTGCAAGATCTCCTCTATGAGAGTATATTTAATTTCACCTCAAGTAAGAAATTGGAGACGCGTTTCTCTCAAGCTCGAAGGTCAGCGGGAGACGAGGTAATACTTGCTGAGAAAAACCCTTCGAATAAGAACCCTCCTGCGGCCCGTCCACAAGCCCCCCCCCCTCCTCCTACCCCTACCCCAGTGGGGTGATGAGGTATAAATATCAAACACTTGGGAAAAACGAGGTAGAATACGTGAGTCTCCAAGCTACGAAATCCCCGGATTGAAGCCAGGCTACCAAGACTGGACAGGTAGAATACGTGAGTCCCCATGCTACGAAGTACCCGGATTGAGACCGGGTTACCAAGACGAGAGTTAGAATAGGTGAGTCCCCAGGCTACGAAGTCCCCAGATTGAGCCTGGGCTACCAAGACTGGACAGGTAGAATACGTGAGTCGCCATACTACGAAGTCCCCTGCAAGAGAGGCAGTGCTACCAAAGGAGCTAAGAAGCAGTTCATCCTTGAGCTAGTCCCTGGTTATCAAACCGAACGCTAAGTTAACTTGTTCAAGTTCAACTTACTCTCGTCAGAGACTTCTCATATACTGGTGCATCCTAAAGCCCAGGTAAATTCCTCGCCCTGAGGAATTACGAAAAGAAGAGGAAAAAGGCTCCCTCTCAAGCCCGTTACCCGGTGGCCAAACCAAAATCATAAGTTAACTTGGTTGAGGAACCAAGTTCAACTTATTCTCGTCAGAGAACCCCCCCCCCTTTCTATCCTGGTGTATCCCGAAACTTCGAGATAGGCCTCGCCCTTGAGGAAGACTGGAACTAGGAAGAAGCTCAGCCTCGAGCTAGTTCCTGGTTACCAAACCGACCTTTAAGTTAACTTGTTCAAGTTCAACTTATTCTCGTCAAAGAAACACCCCTCCTCTATCCTCGCCCTTGAAGAAGACCCCCCCCCCGAGTACAGTCCTCGCCCATAAGGAATTACGTAAAGAAGGAGAAAAAGCTCCTCCTCGAGCCCGTTACCCGGTGGTCACACCAAACTCTAAGTTAACTTGGTTTAAGAACCAAGTTCAACTGACTCTCGCCAGAGAGACCCCGCCTAAACTGGTGCCTCCTAAAGCACCGTAATTGTTCTTGCCCTTGAAGACCCCCCCATCATTGAAAGCCTGTGGCCCCCAGCTGCCACACTCACCAAAGTCAGTGGTGACTTTCAAGTTATTCGTCCGCAACCTCCATCTGGCCGGTCGGCACGCGTCTTGCAGACAATAACATTCCCGAGGTAAAGTGCGCATTGAGTTCAAGGTCAAACTCAAACCCGCCGCCAGAGCAACCAAGGTATTTAAACTCCAGCTGAGACAATTAGCCTATTTCTTGTATATTGAGTAGCGAATTAGCCAATATTAGAGGGTCAAGATTATTGAAGTCTTTTTTGTGTATTTTAAAATTCGTAGTATTTCTGTGGTTCATGTTTTGTTTTTGTGTAGTAAATTGTTAAATTTAAAATATAAGTTTATTTGGGGAATTCCTGTGTGTTTCCTTCTTATCCTTACGTGTTGAAGCGGCTCTTCCTTAAAAACAACAAAAATTTGCACTCTTAGATTACAGCCTACTTCATCAAAGAAGTACATCACGTTCCACAAGATATACTACGACAAAAGTGGAGTGCGGTGTGGGGTGATAAAAAGGGGCATTATACGACACCCATAAACTTACTGTATTCAGTTTGTAGCTCATTAAGTAGGGCTACAACTTTCAATCCGCACAAATTAGCCACTCATGATCTTTGTAACTTATGCGACATAGAATAAATGCAAGGTTCTCATATCTCTTTTAAAATTACTGAGCAACTGAACTGAATGCATGGTGTTCCTAATGTGTAACAGAACGGCTTTTATGCTGTAAAGGGATGCATCAATGAATAACCTCGACTCATTTGGTTCATAGGTCAGCTCAAGGGCATTGAATAGGCCCCTGATATCATTACAATAATTCAAGTCGTTTTCAAACGTGAAGAATTACTGTAGATCTGCAGAACGCTTCCAAAATACTGTAATTCGAGCATGTTCATCCAACAGGTTCTATTGTTAGAGACGTGAGGCCAGGAGTTCACTCTGTTGCTTAGTAAGAGCTAGATCACGAACTAGATCATTGAGTTCTGGTTGGGTGAATGGTGTGGCTTTGTGTCCGTTTCGAGTTGTGCCACGTATGATATACAGTCGACCCTCGGTTATTCGCGGATCGTCATCCACGCCTTCAACTATCCGCGTAAAATTTTTTGGGGGCCCTTAAAATTAAAAATTTGCTATGGGCCCTTACTAGGACATGCTAAAGAACATGAAAAAACAACGATTTCAATTGCTCCTTACAGTGTTCTTCACCCGAACTAAAAAGCCTGAACGCCTAACCACACCCGAAACTACGCCCTCCACCTCTGGAGAAACTTTTCCTCCGGTGTTTACTGAGCAGGAGTCTGAGGATAATTAGAATCTCCTCAGCTTCCCTGTGCAGTTATATCATTATCATTGAACTGCACAGGAAACATCATTAACAATCATCAATCATCATTCTTCGATCAAAGCAAAACTATCTCCAGGTGAGTAAACAATATGTAATAAAATAATTTAATGTGTTCTGATATTTTATTTCGTACTGTATATGTATGAACATGACAAAACATGACTTCTTGAATTAATATGGGGAGCGTATTACGATGTTTGGGAAGGGTTTGGGATGGGGGGTAGCGTTAACTATCCACGGTTTTTCAATATTCGCGGGGGTTCGTGGTCCCTATCCCTCGCGAATATGGGGGGTCGACTGTATCTTGAGATTCTGAATCATCTGCTTTGTAAGTGTCATCGCTTGGTAGTTCAGAGGTACAGGAATTGACTTTGATGTCGAACTGGGCAAATAACAGACTGAAGATACATGATAGATTTCTTGTCCTTTCTGTTGCGACCTGCAGTGAAATAAAATAAAATCAGACTAAAAATAGATATTACATACTGTGATCATTCGCAGAAATAGTGGAAGTACAACATAATATGTATTTTGATCTTTTTAATTGATATATCTCTTGAAAATATATTAAAGACCAGGAAAGGTAAAACATTAAATACCCACCTTTAATATCTGTTAAGCATAAGTAGCAATTGGTTGAATGGTCCTTTGGCTTCGTGCAGACCATTGGTACGCCAAACCTGAAGCCAGGTCCTTTGCCTTTCACCCAGGCAGAAAGGGAACTTGTACACCTGACAAAACCTGTGAGATGCCCACCGTTTGTCCTGGTCACTCACTTTACATCCAAGGTACAGTTCATGAAGTTTGTTCATATGTTTAGTCAACTGTCTCTGTATTGTCTTAATGAAAATGATCCACATATAAAACAGAAACTGTCTGGGGATTTTTTTTGGCATTATTCAGGCACTTTAGCTGTCTTCTGTAGAGAAAAAACGCTGAAGTATGTAAAAAATAATATAAATCGTAAGAAGAAAAAAAATATTAAATAAAAAATAAAAAAGGAAGCATTTATAGTAAGTTAGAAAATTATCCAAGCATTACGTGAGGTATTATGGATTTAGACCAATATAGTTAAGAAAATATTGAGTCTACTTTCATAAATTTCCTAAGTGAGGTTGAGACATCCCTTAGGAACACCTCATTAAAATGTGAAAAAATCCTTTATAGCTTTTAGAGTTGTCAGTTTGGGCCCACTCCTGTTTGCATTCAATCCTTACGGAACCATCAATGTATTTAATGTAATTAAGATGGTTATTTTCGAGAAACTGGAAGAGACTGATGATCTATTCGTGATTTACGCAAAAAATACCCCTAGAAAAGGTTATTCTCCTTTCCGGTTGTTTTATTGTTGTACAGTGCTAATTCTGACGGAAAATGGACAACAAATGGAATCCCCCAAAAACGAGGAAATTTGGCAATCAAAAACGGCAATAATAGAGCCTTTGCGGAGCAACGAACACAAAGAGAAAATGGAACAGCCTCATAGATTAACATGATGCGGTTAACTACCATTTATAAGTCTTGATCCCGACATGAATTAGATTTGTAACAAAATATTTTCCCAAAAGCAAAGATTTTCAGGAAAGAGAAAATTATAAACAGGAAATTTCAGTACAAATAGAATCTTTTAGTATGACGATTGTTGAGAAGCCTGGTTTTTATTACTGGCCTATTTTTCCCCTAATCATCATCACTAACTCTTTAATTTAAGAAGGGGATTTTTTTGAGTATTTGAATAATAATTTCAACTTTCCGCCTTGTTTAGAAAAATGAACAAACGTGAGTCTCTGACATTCGTGAATTTCGCGAGCGTTTCACATACTGGAGCATTTTGATACATTCATTAACTTATTGAAACTGCGTTTTGCGAATCAACCAAAGCAACATCAAACTTAGTATTACAGGTTTATAGTCAGTGAGGTAACGTTTTCTATGAACTCGCCCCATTTATTTGAAGGTTGACTTTATATTTGTTGACCATCTTTGGAAGTAATTTTTTCCCCCGTTTTTCTTTGTGCACACATTTGACTGATCGCGATGACACCCCTTCCCCCAACAAACTAAAGATATAACGGTGCTACATAATCAGCCACGAAGTACACCCAACTTAAACCAACCTAGTTACATCAATACTATTGAAGGATCCAGAATTTGGGAATAAAAATAAAAAAAAACACCGTAGTGCCTTCGATTCATCAACATAAAATCTTATTTCTGGCGGCCTCAAAACGAAAACCACAATTTAATTTTAGTACCATCGGAAAGAATGCAAAAATGCGCTTAGGACGATAGGCTTAAAAGCTGAATCCTGGTAGAAGAAGCCCCACCAAAAATGAATTTGCTGAGAATGAATTGAAAAAAATAGGCCTGCAGCCAAATATAGTTTTTCCTCGTTTGTGAAAATCAGGATATAGAGAAAAAATATATGAAATCCGATATTTTTTCTTGCTTAGTCTACCTAATTTCCTCGTTCTGGGCCTCGAATTGGGGTTTCGTTGTGCACTTTTATTTACATACAAATAATAATTACTTCATTTTAGAAGAAACACGAATTTTATATGGACAAACGACGTGGCCGAGCCATGTGTGCTGATCCTCGCGCATTAGTATTAAATAACTTAGCAAGGTTATTTAATATTAAACATAAATAAATAACATTGCTGGATCACTTGATTTTGGGGGTACGATGAGTTAGTTAAGATCGGTTAGAGTAAATAGGTTTAATTTTTAACGAATGACGTCATCATTTCTGGGTAGATATACGTCTATTTTAACGAAAAGTAATTATTTTAACGTAGCTCAAGCTATTTTCATGGGGTTTTCGGTTACGGGGAGATATATTTAATTAGTTAGAATTTTGTGAATATGCTCTGTTGCAGAATTAAAGCTCTTTGTTTTTGTTTTTTTCGTTGTTTTTTTTCCCTCAAACAATGTATATTTCCTTTTTTAAATCAAATAACTTAGTAAAACATTATTCTAACGCAGCCCAAGCTATTTTTATGTGATTTTAGACTACATGCAGCCATATACAAAAAATATAACAAAACCTAGCCTAACCTAAAAAGACATAAACCTAACTTAATCTTGTTGTGATCTGATTATGTAATAAGTGGGCTACTGACACCAAATTACAGGAAACTCCACAAACTGGACTCGCGGTCGTCTCATTAAATACTAACGAGCGGGAATTACAAAGAGGGCGAATGCGAGAAAAGGATCAAAGATCAAGATACCCAAGTCAACAAGAGGAAACGAATGATTCGCGTCTCGGGATAGAATTATCAGAAGACGGGAGTCTACGAAGCAGCTGGGCAAATACATACTTTGACCAAAGGAAATTGTAACAGAGATGTGTGACAAGCAATAGAGATAAAACCTTTGGGCTTGTAACTAAATCAGACACACACACAGCTGTTAGGAAGCTCTGCCTTAGGAGTGGAAAATTAGGGGCTCGAATCTGCAGGCTCGTCTTTCGGACGAGTCTAAGCCACGCCCCCTAGAAGATAAAACGGTATATATAGGCGAGCAATGAGAAGATTAAACATTATAATTGTTTTATTAATTCACTGTCATTAAGAATTTCCATCTTAGCGTGAGGAAGCCCCTTTAATTCACTTAAGTCTTGTCGCTCTAGAATTCAATACTTCGCGTTGAATAAGAAAACCTGCCTCCCAAAGTACCTTTTGACGTGCCACTTGTCTCTTTAATAGGCCCTTATTAGAATTAAAGCATACTATGCTACTTCCTTTCAAAAAGTCCTTCTTTACCTCGATTACCCGTAAACCTTCGGTAACTCCATCCATCAATAATAATACCCTTGAAGAATCATCTTTGGAGTCAGATAATTTGCCATTTTTGTAAACTCATAACCAACCCGCCTTAAACTAGGGAAATTGGTAATTCACCACTATAAACTGGTTACCACACAGTAATTTGGTAATATATACTTCTTTAACCTAATCAAACCTAACCATGACTTTTCTAGGATCCCCAAAATATCCTAACCTAACCTAACAAAATGAATGTGCGACGTTTTTATGACGAAGATAACCTAACCTAACAAAATGAATGTGCGACGTTTTTATGACGAAGATAACCTAACCTAATCTTTCTGCGGTCTGTATTATTTATTTTTTCTTCTTTTTTTGCGTATTTGTTGGGGTGTGTCCCCCCAAAAACACTTCCAGGACCCCCACAAAATTCTGGTGTCACAAAAGAAACTGTCCACCGTCAAAAAAATCAGCTAGGTTTATTCCAGGACTTTATTCAAGGCCTAGACAAGTATTTATCCGCGACCCCAAAATTCCCTGCAAAAGCTTCCTCTGAGCTCTCGCGAGGCAGAAACACTTCTAAGAATTAGTTCGCTTCTCCAAGAATCGGAATTAAGAGCGAAAACTCCCGCGGAAATCCGTTAATAGCAAGAAAACTGGAAAATATTACCTGAGAAAATGTTGCGTATCTTGAATTTCTCAGGGGGGGGGGGTGTTTAACCCTAACCCCCTAATTTTCCCTCTGCGCCCCTACCCCATAATTGTGCAGTTTCAAGAAACCCCTCTATTAAGCGTAGACAAAACTAGAGGGAAATTCCCTACAATGACCTGCGGCATTTTGTGAGAAGATAATAAATGGTCATCGCATTGATGGTTTCCCATCGTTCAAATCACTTACAAGTGCCTTTGAATGGCTAAATGAGGCTTCTGCCCTAGATGGCATAGCGCTACCCAGCGCTAAATCCGATGGCAGATTTGAAATCTCCAGGGTAAATGAATGACCTATGGCCCATGGTCATATGGGTCATTTAATAGCTCTAAATGGCTACAATTGAACTTTATTAATTTTGAAAAAAAAGCGTCGCTTAGACCTGGTGCTTCGTTGCAAATAAATACAAGGCCTAGGAAATTAAGTTCCCGCGGCCAAATAAAAGGAAAAATGCCCATAACAAATTAATACGCCATCCTAGCAATTAGGGCGCACATACTAGTCAGAAATAATAGTGATAACCCGGGGGAAAACGGTTAAATGGCAAGAAAATTAGAAAAGAATGGAGGAAAATAGCCATCAATTTAGTTTTCGACTATTTTCTTCTTTTCTAGCGGCCATTTTGAAACCAGGCGTGGCAGCGAGGGTCTAGAAACTATGATAAAAAAAGCCCATTCAATCTGATAAAAAGGACGAGCATAAAGGAGAAACAAAAGTGACCCCCCCTCCCCTAAAGCAAACAAGTGTCTCAGAGTAAAGCGCGAAGAAAGCTATAGCCCATCTTTGGATGAGCCGGCTGCCACCTAGGCTAAGTTAAACCATGTATTCTAAACAAACTTCCCTTCAGTGTACGTTCAGCGTTTCCCTTCGTCAGTCAGCGTTTTGCAGGGTTCCGCAAAGAATTCCTCGGTGATTAGAAACCTGACTTCAGTTTACCGATTTGCTTCCCGCCTATCTCCCTCTCCTCGCCCATGGTCCTTCGCGCATACCCTCGGTATAAGTGGAAGGTTCAGTGTGTGTATCTCCCGTGCCCGGTATTTTTTGACAAAGGAGTCTACTCCCCCTCCCGCCAAGTGTCCAGGTGGGTTTTTACCTGGAAGGATCAAGTTCCCTTCTTTTTTCGCCATGTAGGGGCTGTGTAGGAGTATGAAGTCGATCCGACCACAAATAACCCGCACATCCAACGCTAGATGTGCGGATCGGGGCGACCAAGCGGATTCACCCAGCGATACACTTTGAACCGCAAATCAGAGCGCGTACAATTACGCGTACCCTACCAAAGTGGTAACCTTTGAGACTGGGGGCACGAAACCAAGAGGCTCCACCCGCAGCACCAAATAGCCGCCATCATTGGTTGAATCCCCTGCGATCAATTAATTAAAGGCCTTTTTAAGCTCGACCACCAGCTGTTTAAAAACCCCGGATGTTACATTTCATGGAAGCGATACTTGGACGAAAGGGTCTTGGGGATAAAGGGTATCCAAGTACGAAAGGGGCATTGCCATATGTTCCTGGGCGAGGGACTACGAGTATGGCAGGTCGAGACAGTTGAGAGGTTCCTGCAGCAGACACCCAGGAAGGTAATCTGGGTCAGGAAAATGGGAACACTTCTTGACCCATTTCCTCTCTGCCTGCTTCCGGTACAACCTACTAGGCGGCAGAATCAGGACGTGGCGTTCCTGCTTAGCGACCGAGTCTATGGGATCGTCTTTGCCGTACCAAGTATCGACGCCCGCGCCTTCAGCCTTGGAGAAATGCAAGAACGAGGATCGACTGAACGGGAAAGTATCAAAGAACAACCAAGATCTGTAAGCCGGTTTCAGTGGTGGTTTTCGCAAACTTCAACCCAAAATAAAATCGCCCATCTGATTACCGATGAGACGTGCTAGACGTTACCGACCTGGCTGTGGAGACCGATAGAAGACCTCGACTACCACCAGGCTCTCCTCATGTCAAAGCGTTCGTGACTAGAGCCAGAACGTCCCCCACAAACAAACTAGTTAAATGCGCATATAACGTCCAGAATCCAGACAAGGACAAAAAACAAACGCACCTCCGTTTTCAAATTTTATTTGAAGCAAGGGAACAATAGAAATGGTACCTGCAGCTATTCGAACATATGTATATATATATATATATATATATATATATATATATATATATATATATATATATATATTCTGGTATTTGGTTATTAATGTGATTGATTTTAGTAAATAAATCAGCCTAAATAGCTATTTGAAAACCATTACCATAAATTTGTTGAGTTTGGATGGAAATCGTCGTCTGCTAATAATTAGGCCTGACGACTCACGTGAAATAAATTTAGAAAACTTCTCAACTAGGTTTGTAAGAAAAACAGAAATAAACAAATAAATATACTTACAAAATCAACGAATGAACAATGATAGAATTGAATTAGGAATACAACCTAAGATATGGTAACGTAACTGATTTAAAGTAACAAGATGTAAAATAAGATGTAAAGTGAAAATGAAGTGAAAGTGAAATAAAAGTGACTATGATGGACTGTGAGTTGGGATCTGCAATGCGAGAAGTAACCAGAATTAGGACCTACTCTCGTATGGCAGTTTGCAGAGAATAAGTGTGAGCGGAATTATAACTGACATTGATTGAAAATAGAGTCGAACCGGGATGGATGGTGACGCGTAAACAAATGAGAGAGTGAGTTCGCGTTATTTCACAATTGGTGAAATGCGTGTGTTTGTATGTGCGTGAAATTCTAAGAGATGTTGTTTGAAACAGTGCGTTAAATGAAATCAGTTTCTCGTCACGGGATATTTGAATTATTACAGGTTACATAAAATAATGAATTGCAAAAAGTTATTCATAAAATAATTGAATGATCGAATTGACAAAAGTTAAGTAAAATAAATGAATGAATTATTAAGTTGTACATAAATTTGCATGAATGATTTAATTGACAAAAGTTAAGTAAAATGAATGAATAATTAAGTTGTACATAAATTGCATGAATGATTTGATTGGCAAAATTAAGTAAAATTAATGAATGATTTGAATTTTATACAAATATATATATTTAAGTTTCCCAGAAGGATTTTATTATAGGAATGCCCAGAGAGAATTGCTATAATATATATATATATATATATATATATATATATATATATATATATATATATATATATATATATATATATATATATATATATATATATATATATATATGCTCAAATAGCGAACCTATATATAGAAAACCCAGTATAGATACGCTGCAGTCCGACGCAGCAACTAATAGTTACTTTGCTTTCCAGATGTAACATGTAGCACACTGAAGACTAAGAAGCAGATGACGCCGCAATAGATTTATCAATAAGCGAAATTAACTATGAATTATTTGCAGTTTGTCGCCCTATGCAGACGCGCGGGCCGCGTCTACGTGTTGCAGAAGATGGGTGTTCAGAATGTGCTAAAGGTTTTCAGGTGAATGTTCCTTTTTTTGCTTTTTGGGGGGAGGGGGGGCTACTAAATCCAAAGTTTATTGATTCGTAACCATCGTCAAAAAGCAAAGACATTGGAGTAAGGACCAAAAAAGTAACTACCTTAAGCAGGTGCGACTAAGCCAGGCCGAAGATGCTCAACCTATGCAAACTACGGCGGGAACAAGGAACTAGGCGCATAAAGGTAGAAGGAAACGGCCCATAAAAGGCTAGAAATAAAAGCTAGAGGCGCACATCCAGGGACAGAAGTTACAAATAGTAAACGGTGGACACGAGGAAGGGATTGGGAAAACATCATAAAAAAAACGATCGCAACGAAGAAATTCCTCGAGAATTGCAAAAAAATGATTAGCATAGTTATCTATTTTAAATCCAAAGAAAACGAAACACTGCCAAAGAAAGCTGTCTTTGTGTATGGTAACTTACGTAGCCATGAAGAACACAGGCAAACACGCACAACAGCATAAGATGGTTTGGCGCGTGTCCTGTTATGCCCCCCTCCCCTAATCCCAATCATAACGCACACCCATACACATGGCAATTGTCTCAAAAGATACTGTAACCCCCCTCCCTCTCAAGAAAGGCACCCCATATAAGGCCAGTGCAAATATCAGTCTCAAAAAGTAGCAGTACAAAAAAACAAAACAACAAATGACCCTAGGAGGGCAAGGCGTACTCCTAACTGGCAGATGAGATTCTCAAAAAGGAGTTCGTACTTCCAATTCCCTTGAATGATTAACGAACATCCTGCGGAGACGCTACAATCAATTTAAATTTGGCACAAAAAGTGCTCGCATATGAGGTTGCGGGGGGGAGGGGGGGCTAAAACGGTTCACCAAAACAGAAACGGTTGGGTTTATATGGGGTTCAACCCCCAAAACACGCCACACAGTATCCACTCAAAGCTACAATGTTCCAAAAGAAACTGTGCACCTCAAACGGTGAACCGAATGTACCTCAGGGAAAAAAAGACATCCGACCTGCAAAATGTTCGTGAGCAAAAGAGTGTTTGTGGACCGTAGGAAGGCAACGCACGTTCTCAGATTGGGAAGGCGCACCCAAAAGGGAGTGCGCGTCTCCTAGCCGACGCAGGACTAACGAACACCTCGCAGAAAATGCGAAGAGACAAAGATATGGCTCAACAAGCGCACACAAGCCGTTCCAAGGCTAAATAAATGAACACCAGCTATGGGATAATCAATCCACCTTCCAGAGTGAGAAATAATGGCGAAAACCCCTTAGGAAACGCTTTGCTTCTGTCGCTCCCAAACGGGGGTTACAAGGGACAGGGACAATCAATAACAGGGAAGGGAAAAAAGAAGACAAAAGTGCTACACACCGAGATAGTAGCACCACCCAACACCACCTATGCCCACTTTTAACTCTCTCTCTCTCTATTTCCATATTCTTCCTATCTTTATCTCCACTCTCCATTTAAACTTCCTTCTCTGTTCCTCCATTTGGCACAGTCTCCGGGGTGATAGGTTAGAGCGAGGGGCGTCCGAGCTCCATACCTTGCCCTCTCTTCTCCTCCCTCGCTCACAGGAGAGAGGGAGGAGGGATCGATAGGCTCCGAAAGCCTATTCTTTTACTCTCTCCTAAATTTGTCTTCCATTTAAGTCGTTTTTCTCGGATGGATTTGCGAGAGGCGATTGGGAGGCGCCAGGATTGGGCGGAGTTTGGAGCTCATCAAAGATAGTCGGAGATTATCAAAATTTCGCTTTATTATCATCAGATTTCCCAGAGGGGATGGGGGGGGGGGTAAACCATAGTGGTCCAAATATTCAGAGTTTGATTTCAGCCTAACTATTTCTCCATTCTACGGGTAGAATGAAGAGGGAAGAATGGACCCAGCAAATAGAGAAGAGGAGCAAACACCCGAGAACGAGGAAATAACCCAAGTTAAATAAAAATAAGAAACGACAGAACAACAAAGAAAAAAAGAAATAGTAAGAGAACAAACTAAAAGATTTAATCTATTAAGGATAAAAACATACAGACAGAAAAATAAAGATATTACGATTAAAAGCTAAAGCTCAATAATTAGACATTTTTATTTAATTTTCTTTAAAATAGAATTTAACGCCCTCTGTCACCCGTCATTTGGTCTAAACCTACCTGGACCGATATTGAAAGATTTCAAATTTGGGGGAAAAGAAGACCCGAGAGAGTTCGCTATTTTTTCTCTTTTCACTTCAATTTGATGTGATTTAGCAGTTTTAGCAGAGGCATTGCCACAGTCACCTCTCCCCTTCCATTATTGTAATTTCTCTTTCACGCTAAATATTTTTTCCTCCCATTCTAAATCACTTTTCGTTCATTATTTCATATTTAGACCGCCTAAAATTTGCGAAAAACTAAATATCTTTTCATCCCTTTTCCCCTAAAGTAATTTACTTTTTAAAATCTTTCAAAATTTATTCATTTTCAAGTGAACTGAAAGAAAGACCTTAGAAGATGAACATTTAAGAAAATTGAAAAAGCTAACTTGTTTTATAGATAGGCAAAAAGGCCGTGTCATTTTACTTTTCCCGTTTATTATTCAATATTTGAGGTACTTCACTTTTGATCTTTGTCTCCCAACTGCGATACCGAGTTTATATAAGTAATGGCGCGGTTGTGTTTTCTCGGTTGTCGAGAAGCTTTATTCCGGTCGACCGCATCATCTTCACGACCTCCTGAAAATTCTTCATAATTTCAACTGCATTTTTCATCGTCTCCTAATAAAAGATGGAAGGACGGATAGAAAGGATGTGGGAGGAAGATGACAAAGTAATAGAGGAGTTTAGACGTCAGGTTTGCGAAGGAAGGATTGAATTTTATCGAACGACGAGTCGGGTTTCAAGAAGGCCGAGACTTAGAACCATAAGAGAAGAATATGTTAAAGAGGAGAAAAAGAAAAGAATTACGAAAATGAACAGAATTAAGAACATCTGCTCATCTTTTTTTTGTTGTTTACGAAAGAAAGAGAGAAATGATTGAGAAAAATGGATGAGAATATGAAAGAATATTAAGACTATGAATGAATAGCTAAATAAAAGTAATAATGATAGTATAATTTTGTTTCTTTAAACCTTTAAACTGCATCATATTTATTTGTTTATTAATATCTCTCTTTTTAAATCTTTGCAAAATAAATTATTCTAATTTGGGTAAATGAAATTAGGTCCTTAAAACAACATTTTTTTATAACAAAACAAAATATAAAAACATTTTCACCTTTCATTTTTCGGGGGGTGAAAATGCCTTCAAGAGAACCTGTTGTTCCTGACTCTCTCGGCTCGTCTTTTTCACCTCATTTGAATCTCCAACTTTATTTGCCGCGCCTGAAAAGACCCAATACAGGAGGAAAGATGCCGTTACACGTTCTGAAATAAAACGGGCTTGCCATCCATTCTCATTTCGATATTTGCTATTAATTTTAAGGAGATTGTCTGCCATTAAAACGAAAAGTGTTGAAATGCTTGATAAGACTGCCCCCCCCTCCCCCACCAGGCCCCCCTAAAGGCCAAAAGCGATTCCCTCCTTTTATTCTCTTCTCAACTATTTGGTCGAATCATAGGAGGCAGCTTAAAGGTCTCTAAATAGTCGACTATTATGATAGTGAAGAGCCTGCAAGAGGCTCAAATAAATTATACCCACTACCCTCCATAAGAAATTTAGTGCTCTCTATCTCCTCAAAATGATTCCGAGCGAGTTCTTGCCATGTCCAACCTCCCGTTGTCTAGGATCTGAACCCGCGTCCTAGCGAGTCCTTCGTGACCGCTTTCTCTCCATTCTATATCCGGGATGCTGCTTCGCCAGACTTGAATGCACGCTGTGGTGCCGCTTTAGGCCGCCGAATGGACTTGACATCCAGTGATGAAGAAATGTTCAAGTTAGTGAGTTCCATTCTACTTTCGACTCATGTGAGGACACCCCCCCTGGGCCCGACGATATCCCGCATGACATGCTTCAAAACCTAGGTGAGCGGGGCCTGGCTTCTTTATATATTTCTTCACAAGCTGGGTACATAGGATAACTACCAGACTACTTGCGAATGGTTAAGTTGCTCGCTTTTCGAAGTCAGGGAGAGATCACTTTACCTCGGATGGTATTCACCATAATTCTATCGTTTTCTGCGTGCGCAGATTGGTAGAGAATTGGGTAAATGATAGAGTAGCCTTTTTCCAAGAGAGTGGAGGTCACCTGTCTTCTGCAGAGTGGGGATTTCGCAAATTCTACTTCACGTTGGTTGCTCTGCTTCGGGTGGGAAATGCCTTCCGTGAGGCCTTCTTTCACAGACATCACTACACTAAACTGTTTTCTTCTCTCGAGAAGTCCTATAATGGTGCTACGGTATTAGAGACCAACCACACTACGCGGGCAATGGGTTTCCTCCCAATTTTCATATTTGAATTTCTCCAAGATCCTTGATTCAGCGTAGGTGTATGAGGAGTCCTCTTCGGCCCCAGACAGGAGGGACAGGAAGTGTTATCAATGTAACGGACGGAGGATAGGCCCAGCGCAAGCCTTTCTCCACATTAATCCACTCACTGCCCCAGCACGACTTCACTCCTCTTTCATATTTATTTTTTCTCATCTCTTATCTCTCTCTTTCACTCATCTCTCTAACTCTCTTTTATTCAATTATCCTCTTTACACACTCATCCCTTTATCAACCCTTTTCCATCATATCCATAAATTCATCTCCATTTTCATCGAGGGAAGCTTGAGTCGTCTTCGTATTTAGAGGACAGCTATAACTTTGCTTTAAGCATCAAAGGTATCACCTGAGTGCTGCCGGAAGATGTCGCTACGCTCTTCGTATAAAACCTTTCGATATATTTTAGTAGGGCCAAGATTTCAACACTGGAATGTCAACTCCTCAATCATGGATTGAATCGTATTTCATTCCGCCCAGGACACCATCATCGATGCTACCTCCATTTATTATTTCTCACCAAACCTCTGCTCCAAAAGCTTCCATAGTGACAGGAGTATTGCAAATGACGTTTACGGAGCACACTTCGTGTTATGTTGGATCATTCTCAATGTATGTGGATCAGGGGTCGGCTTCCACGCCGTATCCCTTCTTCTTAAGGTCAGAGAGTTTCTACCAGGCGCTGTATCAATTTTCACGGAGAGCTGTTTGCAATACACCGGTCACGGACAAAATAACGCCTTGTGTTCGGTTCGGGTACCCTAGAGTGACATATAGCGACTAAAAGAGATCACTGAGTGATCGCTGAAGATTGTACAAATCTACGCACGCCATGGATTGAAGTATACGTGATGTTACGGTTGCACTGACTAAGCTGGATTTCTATATTATCTACCCTTGGTTTCCTGGACAGGTGGGGATTGCCAATGACGGCTTTAAAAGGCACTCGTGGGTTGAGCAACCAGACCAGCATTTTTCTCTTCCTCGCAATGACTACATGGCACGAATCAAGCTGGTCCTTCGAGCTGACTGACAAATAAGATAGTCAACGGCCAATGGGAACATAAAGTTGCATTCCATCGAACGCAAACTGTTCCTTGGACAGACAAATCTATCAATGCATCCAGATAGTGAAATTCCTTTCTGTCGTCTTCGAATTGGGAACATTCCTGGTATTTTTTTAAACTTTAAAAGCACAAAGATAAAAACCAGTAACAAAGGCTATGAAACTAGATTTAAAAACAACAATAAAATAAAAAAACAAGATTAGAAAAAAAGGAACAAGAGTAAACGCGCTCCTGCGTCGGAGAAAGGCTCGCAAGTGTGTCCAATTCGGAGAGGACAGAAAGCAACCTGAATCCGTCGCGACATTGGGGGCTAAGTCCATTGGAACAATCCCAACGGAATGACACGCATTTGTAAGTTCCCCTCGGCTGTATCCTATCTTCTTTGTCAAGCAGGCAGCGTCGATTCTTACCATGTAATAGGTGTGATGATGAACGTAACGCTGTTCAAGTAGAGCACTCTTTGGTGATTTTGGCGCCTTTTCTGCGCGATCATTTTCCGTATTTCTCATAAGTCCAGGAACCCAGCAGAACATAATCTCATATACAAGAGGGTTTGCGGAGATTCCAATGCCCTGTGAGTACTCAGGTCGCTTTCTGAGTCGCTATAGATCACAATCCAGTCTCTGAACCTGGCAGGACGTGTTCTCTTCCGTACTGAGCGGTCTATTGCAACAAGGTCGGCCGTGAAGACAGACGCAACGCCTGGTAAAACCCCACTGACTTCAAACAGAGGAGAAACGGAGTGAAAATCGACCCAATCTTTGGCCTTAGAGCCATAGGTATTCAAATGCAGAGTTCTAACGTGAAAGAAATAGTGCTCGAAAAAGGCCGAACGCAGTACTCTCGTCGCTGTAGAATCTTTGCAACAGAGGCGTGGCCACAAATATCAAAGGTGCTACCGTCAAGGCCGGTGCCCTGTGCAAAAACAGGGGTACTACAGGCCCGAAAGCTACGCCGAGCTTTCAAAAGAGTTTCCTAGTCGTAAACCAAAAGTACTTGAGATATGACTGGCTTCTCTCGGCGGCATATGCACCGTCGAGATCAGGAAGATGAAAGGTCATTAATTAAATTGTATACTGTTACTAACAAGTTGTTGGAAAAAGCTAATATGCCGTTACAAGGATGGACAACTAACTCGACACAATTAAAAAATATAATAGGCAATGATGGGGATGGAAATGAAAAAAAATTGGGAATAAATTGGAATTATAATAAGGATACTATTTCAGTAAATAACGTTAAATGGCATGCGGCCACGAGTAAGAAAACGCTCTTAAGTAATATAAGTAAAGTATTCGATCCCTTTGGGTTGGTTTCCCCGTTAATTACTCCCATGAAACTGCTAGTCCAGGAAACTTGGAGTAGGAAGTTGGGGTGGGATGAGAATCTTCCCATGGAAATTATAAATAAATGTGAGGAACTGAGCTTAGAAGCGAAGGAGTTGGATACTCTCGAATATCCAAGGGCGGTATTGCACTGTGGAGAACCGTATGACCTTCACATACGAGGGGGAGTCAAAAAGTTCTCAGATAAATGGCATAAAATTTTTATTTGTAATAATACTATAATCATTTTTCTACATAAGCTCCATTAACATCTATACACTTTCTTAATCTATGAATCCAACGGTAAAGACCATCTTTGTAGAATTCACGGGGTTGTCTCTGGCACCAAGTAATGACCTGCTTTTTTGCTTCATCTAATGATTGAAACCGGGTTCCTTTTAGGTGTCCCTGTAAATTTGGAAACAGAAAAAAGTCAGAGGGTGCTAAATCAGGGCTATAAGGGGGATGAGCAAGAGTTTCCCATCGAAATTCCCGTAGCTGAGATCTCACAGCTTTGGACGAATGTGCAGGGGCATTGTCATGGTGGAACAAGATTTGCTTGTGGAGCTTTCCTCGTCGTTTTTTGGCTATTGAAGTTTTCAGCTTCCTTAAAACTCCTTCGTAATAGCTGGATGTAACAGTTTTTTGTCCTTCTAAGAAGTCTATTAAAATAATTCCCTCCGAATCCCAAAAAACTGTAGCCATTATCTTCTTAACGGACCTCTTTGTCTTGAACTTGATAGGCCCTGCTGCCCCCCTTGGGTGCCACTCTTTTGATTGATTTTTACTTTCAGGATCAAACTGATACACCCAAGTTTCATCTCCCGTTACGAGGCGCTCAAAAAAACTATCCTCGTTTGCTTCAATCTTGGTCAAAATAGCCAAAGAAAGGTTGGCCCTATGATTCAGCTGGTCTTCTCGCAACGCTTTTGGGACCCAACGTGCTGAAAGCTTGCTCAGGCCAAGATTTTCAGTTAGAATTCCAAATGCTGAGCCATGAGAGATTTCACATGCATTGGCAACTTCATCAATAGTAATACGGCGATCTTTATCCACTAGATTCCTCACAAGCTCGACATTTTCTGGGTTAATGGAGGTGGAGGGTCTCCCTTCACGTGGATCATCTTCAACTTCTTCTCTGCCCCCCTTGAAGCGCTTAATCCAGTCGTAAACTACCGCTCTACATGGCGAAGAGTCACCATAAACCTGTTGTAGAGCGTCAATAATCTTAACAGGCTTCCAATCAAGTTTAGTCAGGAATTTAATGTTCGCTCTTATCTCAAAATTTGCCATTTTATGGGTTCAAAAAAGTAACCTTTTTGAAGCACATCTAATACAAAGAGTCTCGACAAATTGAATGACGAATTTTGTAGGAATTGTTCAGAAAACATGAAAGTCGTGTTTGACCCTGTATTTACTTGTACAAAATCGAACATTTCAATAATCTGGCATTTGTCTGAGAACTTTTTGACTCACCTACGTATTTTGTGATGCTTCGCAAAAAGCGTACGGAGCCGTAGCGTATGCTACAAATTATAGATCCGATCCCATGTTAATAATCTCTAATTCCCGCATCTCACCTATGAAAGAAAAGACCATACCACAATTAGAATTAAGGGCCATGTATGTGGCGGTGAAATTAGGTAAATACTTAAAAGAAGTATTGAAAGATGTTAAGAGACAAAGTAGTTATATTTGGTCGGATAGCGAAGTGTCTGCAGTGGGTAAAAAATAAAAATTGTAAGATAGTTTATGTTCAAAATAGGGTAGTAGATATGGGTTGTACAGATCCCCAATGTTTATATAAATATCTACCTACGGAGAGTAACCCAGCGGACATGCTGACGCGAGAGGTAAAGTTTGCCAAGTTTAAAGACTCAAGATTATGACTCCGAGGTTTGATTGATTGTACAGGTTTATTGTGCAATATCGTACATTTATACATAATCATAATACAAATAATAATAATAAAACTGTAACAGTACGCCGTTCGCTCTGGGCTGCTGGAAGGATGGATTCAGTGGGCGATAGGCTGTGGCTGCAGCATACCACGCCGCTTGCCTATTGATTGCTTCCCATTCTTGGTGCTGCTAATCGGCGTTGTGGGCAACCCTGCGTTCAACCTGCGACTGCCTCCGAGGTCCGGAGGGGCTAAATAATAAAGATAGATGACCTCACCAAAAGTATGATCCAAATGTGGATTCAGCGAAATCATTGTTAGCTGTGAAGTCCGAGCCGATACAATATATTCTTGATCCTAACAGAATTGGTAGTTGGAATAAAGTGATGAGGGTAACTAAACTAGTTTTGGTAAACATTACGATCGGCGGCGCGAACTATGGGACGTAAACTATTTTATCCGTATTCCAATATGTTTCACCTTTTTGGAGTAAATTCAAGGGGACTGCTCATGGGGGGATTAAACACTGCGAGGGACACCCCCTACTATGATCCTTTGTTTCGATCAATTGGGGGGATTCTGGGAGGGCACAGCCCCCCAATATATAATCATAATTGTTTATAGAATGTTTTAACGTTTTTATTTAACTAAATCATTTATGCGACTCTAATCATTTTGCAAATTATAATAGGTTGGGGGGGGGGGAGGCTGATGTCAGAAATGAATAAATAGTGAGTTTTTATTTTGTTTTTCACTTAATGTCTTTTTATTATCCTCATTTATATTATTTTTTATTTGTAAATATATTTTTCCCATTTTATTATTTTTATTAACTTTGTTATACATTTAAATATACTTAGCTTGATAGTTTAGAGGAACTAGTTTTTGTGGAGCCTTTTGGGTGGAGGAGAGACGACTTTTAAGCAGCAAATTCAGTTTCAACCTGGCTTTGTTCTGTGCAATTTGCCCTTCGTCTATTATCAAACTTTCTGCTTTATTTTTGGACGCTCATAATTTGCTTACAGTTAAAACCGATTGTCAAGTTTGTGGTTAGGCATTAAAGATAATTATAAATTTAGATGTACACAAACTAAACGTGACTCAAGCAATCGCCATTATTAAAAAAAAAAATCGGCTTTAAATGGGACTTTTCTCAAATTACCCAAACCGGGAATTAAAGAAAGATTCCACGCTTTCTTCACTACTATTTCAGAACTATACCTACCGCAATAAAGTAAAAAACATTTTTCATTTGGTTATTTTCGGGCATTTTTGTACAAAAATGGCGCCAATTAATAACGATCATTATTAACCATTAATTCCCAATAGTTTCAAATATATTTACTCCTAAATAATTATTTATCAATCGACAAAATTTCTAATTATTGTAATAACAAAGTCATAATCGAATGTAATATTTTTTTGTTTTGCTTTACTGCCATTTTCTTAAATTCCAGTTGTGGTATATTCAGTAATTCATAGTTTCGCCAAAAATGCAAATCGTCGTACAAAGACTCCTTGATTTTGTAAATTAAGGCCATTCGAACCTAAACTATCCCATTTATCAATTCAATCAATTAAGTTCTCACCAAATACTATATTCCTATTAAAATATCTCATTTAAATTTGTAAATAAACTTGAATTCATATCCTATTTTTCATGCAAGCATCCTTCTTTAAATTCTTTCATTGCTAAGATATTTAGGATCGTAGCTGGTGCCCTTAGTTATCTAAGCTCAATATAATTCAACTTAGCATTCAATAAATTCTCACAAACCATCCCGCTAAACCTGTATCGTAGTGTCCGAAGAATTATTTTCCCCAGTAAGCCCAAATTATAACAAATATCCTGTGGTCCACGACTACCTTGGACGAGCAAACTGTTTCCCCATCGTACAATGCTACTCGGAATGCCAGTATTTTACTGGATAGGCTGAAGTAGTCGCGGCCCCGATCAAATTCTGCGCCGTGCTGGTCGGCCAGATCTCCCAAATAACCCCTAATCCAGGGGCTCAGCCCGTCATTACCAGGGCCTAGGCCCAGAATAATCCCGCATCCCAGGTTCCCCTAGAGGCCCTGAGCCGTAAATCCTAGCACTCCACAGCGAGGCATTTGCGCAAGCATAAAAAGAAGGCGCAACTCTCCTGCCCTTTTGGAAAAAGCAAGGAGTCACTAACAAGGCTCTGCCCGCGAGCAAATGGAGGTATCCTATCTCATTAAAGAAGGCCTACTTTACCGCACTTGTTCGGAAGGGGTTAGCCACGCAACTCACACTTTATGTATCCCCCGATCCCACGTCCCCAAAGTCCTCAAATTCGCCCACGACGCTCTCTTGGCTGGTCATTTCAGCCATAACAAAACGGCACAAAGAATATTCCAGAACTTCTTCTGGACCGGCGCTGCTAATGAAGTTGCCGAATTTTGCAAGGCTTGTGATATTTGCCAAAAGACGACGGCAAAAGGGTGTATACAGTCCAGCGAAGGACACTCCTACGTTCTCAGCTTCGTTAACTTCGCGACGCGATTCCCAGAGGCGGTCCCCCTCAATAGAATATATAGTCTGACCTGTGCTGAGGCCCTAATTTCTATTTTCTCCCGCATCGGTATCCCGAAGGAGATCTTGTCCGACAGAGGATGACAATTCACCTCAGAATTGATGGAGTACTTCGGAAGCTCCTGACGATTAAACCCCTGTTCAATAGTTAAAAGTTAAACGGGACACTGGAAGCCGTATTAAAGAAGCTGTGCCATGTTCAGCCCCAAGAATAGTATCAGTACTTGCCCGTTGCTCTATCTTACTGCAGATAAATCCCTCATCACACCCTGTGATTTGCCCTATTTTAGCTCCTCTATGGCCGAAATGTACGAGGCCACATGAGTATACTGAATGAGCTGTTCGTAAACCCCCGTCTAGATGAAGAAATAAAATATTTCTATTCATATTTATTGGACCTCAGCAATCGCCTAGAAGAATGTGTGGACATCGCTTATAAAAACGCCTTCGAAATCTAGAAAAATCTCGTACCTATTTTGAGGTCAAGTCAAAAGAAAGACGATTTAGGCCCGAATACGAATAAGCTCCTTAACTAATGGAAACTCCTTTTTCCCATCCTCGAGACTTGTGGCCCCGTGGATTATCTGATTAAAACACCCTCCAGAAATAAGCTGTTCCGCGTGGACATGCTGAAGCGGTACCACCGCCGTGCCTGTATAATTATAAATAATATAGTCACCCTTGATGACAAGGCAATTGTGGAAGCCTCTTACCCCTCCGACTCCCATAACGTAGTGCAAGTCGTTTGTGTTGAGCAGGATAATTATTATCTTCTCCACTCATTATCCGGCTCCCCAGAAGATTCCGACCCGGAACTATATTTGAACCCCGACTGCTACCCTCCCAGAAGATGCAATTATTACACCTGGTAAACCAATTCCAAAATGTGATCTCAGAAAAACCTGGCTGTTCGACTTATTTTGAGCACACAATCACGCTCACAACGCAGGAACCAATTAGTTCAAAACACTACCCCTTGCCAATTCATTTACGCCAGGCTTTCAGCGAAGAGGTAGAAAACCTTTGGAAATTGTATAGGTTGTTAGGTGGTTATTACGCCAATACACTAGACAGCTCTGGTCACAATAAACCAAAAAACCTATATTTATGGTATACAAGGGAAATGAAGTTAATCGATAACGGGAAAGTTTCAAATTTGCAGACAAAATCTCCTTAGGCCTAAGACGGCAAAGTCGTGGGAATACGTGTATTAAAACAAAGAGATACGAAAAATATATATTATGGAATGAACAGCAATGATTAAAAAGTGAAATTATACAGTTTATGATTGGATTGAATTTTATGCGGTTGAATTAACTTTGCACGAGTTAATGAGAATTAGAGTACACATATGATTATTGACAAATATTAATTAGATTATAGTTGAATGTTAGATGAGTAAATATTTATATGGATTGATAAATAGATTATATGAGCAAATATATTATAGTTAAATGGATTGGGTAAATATTAATATAGATTGATATGTATAAATAGATTGTATGGAGTAAATTGGATACATAAATGGATTAAATAGATTGAATAAATATATTATATAAATAGGTATTATAAATAATTATATAAATAGATTACAACGGAGTTGGGAGGGTCTGATTCCGATGAGCCGAACAAAGTGAATGAATGAGCATATGATTTTATTTGAAAATGCTCGAGAGGTCGGGCGTACCAATCACACGATTTAAGTTATGGTTACCAACCCTTGTTGAAATAATATTGTCGTGGTGTGTGACATTATATCATATCAATAGCATATTATATCTATGGGGGAGGGACTAATAACTTAAGGGCCAACCGACAAAAGAGCGGAACGCCACGAGTTTCGAAGCGCGGAGGAGCGAGAAAAGAGTGCAAAACGAGGTCAGGTAAAATTTGGGCAATGACATAGCTCAAGGTTATTTAAAGAGGCATGTACAAAAATCTAAGTTTATTTACATAAAATAAGAGAATCAAATGGGAAAAATTAAAGGAGGGGGGGGGGGGGGGAAATTGCAGACTTATGCATCAGACTCTGAAGTTAGAAATTAGTGCGTTACAGAAGGAGACTATTTCAATGGAGAGGATTAACTCAAATGAGTTGCTGAAGGGGGAGAGGGGTTGGCTTACGGAGAATTCCGGGTGAAACGTCAGGGAAAGGTTTCACGGATGTCTTCTGCAGGCAATAAACGTGAGGGCGAGGGCACTCGGAGCTTCTGAGCGGGAAGTTGACGTGATGACGGTTCTCCAAAGGGCGGGATGGCGGTAAAGTCCGGTCCAGGGGAGAGTATTTCGGCCACCCGGAAACGAGGAGGGAACGAGGAGGGCTTCGACAGGAGTTGATGAGTGGAGTCGGAAAAATCGCTCGGTGGCGATCGTCAAAATGGTAATACCTCACTGGCTGGGCTAATTCCAATACACAAAAAGTTCAGCCGTCAATTTGCTTCGTTTTTAAGCACCTGACTCGGAACTAGGGGAATGCTTCTTGGATCCTGGCGGGACTTCTCAACTCTGTATCTCCCACTTGGAAAACGAGCGCTATATATCCAAGGCTCCCCCACGCAAGGGTGGGGGAACATGGGGTGTTTGGCCAGCGCTACTTTCGAATGGCCTCGAACCTTCACGGCCAGGCGATTCTAACCCGCGAAAAGGTGGTCCGAGGTGGATGCGGTGGAGAAGGGGCGGGGGGGGGGAGGTTAATCAATTTAAGCCTAACCAAATTCTAGAATTTTCTTTAGAGCATGGATTTTCTTTAGAGCATGGACGTCACTTCCGTGCTGGAAAAGAAATTTCCCGTGGAATTTCCCCACATATATATATATATATATATATATATATATATATATATATATATATATATATATATATATATATATATTTATGATTAAATATTTGCGGTTGTAGGGCTGTAGACCGCTACAATTGGAGGTTATTAAACTCTCTCACTCCGATTATTGTTCCCCCATCGTCATGATCTGAAGACCTGAACAGTCCTTCCTTATCTGCGTGGATTTTTGGAAGCTTAATGCCGTAACTGTTTTCGACGCAGAACCAATCCTCCTTATGGACGAAAACTTACAGCTATTCTAAGAGGACAAATTTATTTCCGAAATAGACCTATGTAAACCTATTATCAGATCCCCCTTAAGAAAAACGCCCGGAACTATACTGCATTCTCCACTGAAAAAGGAATTATGCAGTTTCGAAGGCTTCCATTCGGACAGGTTACGGCTTGCAGTAACTATAATCTAATGATGCGTCGGATACTAGATGGGTTGCATAATGTATCCTTCTACTTTGACAACATTTATGTTGCCACCCACACCTGGGATCAACACCTGATCTCCCTCCAATCCCTCTTAAGTAGGCTCCGTGAGCACGGACTTACTGTAGGCCCCAGTAAGTGCCATTTTGCGTACAGCACCATAAAGGATTTAGGATTCCACATCGGAGAAAACCAAATGGCGCCCCAAGAAGAGAAGATAAGGACCATCGTCAGCATGCTCCTCCCGCGCACGAAGAAGCGGCCTTACGCTTCTTCATGGCATCAACGACATTTACTGACGGTTGGGCCCGAATTTTGCCTCCTTAGCGGCCCTCCTTTTCTCTCTTCTGCAGAAAGATTCACCAGCTTTCCTTGCCTGGAAACCCAAAGCTACCGCCCATTTTCAACAGCTAAAAGACAAGTTTGTGTCAGCCCCCTTCTCAAGGCTCTCAAATCCAAACAAGCCTTTTGGTATTCGAAACGACTGCATCTGATGCGTACTCCTTCAATATGGAGAGGATGGCTAGAGCCACCCTGTTTTTTATGCCAGCCGGAAGCTCCTGACGCGAGAAAACTGAACGTTTAATGAGAAGGAACTTACTTCTCCAAGAGTACCAGTTTCGAATTCTCTATATAAAAAGAACTGAGAATTGCATAGCCGACAGTCTTAGTAGGAATCCCATGGAGGATCAACGTTATTTTACTGACGGTTCAGCCCGAATTTACCTCCCTAGCGGCACTCCTTTTCTCCCTGCTGCAGAAAAATTCGCCAGATCCCCTTGCCTGGAACTTCAAAGCTACCGCCCATTTTCAACAGCTAAAAGACAAGCTTGCGTCAGCCCCCATCTTCAGGCTCCAAAGTCCAAACAAGCCTTTTAGTATTCGATCCGACGCCAGCAACGACGGGATAGGATGCATACTCCTCCAATATGGAGGGGATGACGAAAGCTACCCTGTTGTTGACGCCAGCCAGAAGCTCCTGACGCGAGCAAACTGGACGTTTAATGAGATGGAGCTTACTCTTCCAAGAGTACCAGTTTCGAATTCCCTATATAAAGGACTGAGAATTTCCTAGGCGACAGTCTTAGTAGGAACCCCGTGGAGGACCCTCCAGTTAAAGTAAGAATTATTAGTTCTCAATTGTTCCCCCATGTAAATAAAATTTGGTTGTGGAATCACCGTACGCGCGTTATAAAACTCGCATTAGATAGTATATGAACATATTCTTTGTATACCGTTAACGCTCATGTATTATTTTGTGTATGTCTATTGTACAATTGTCCTATTTTTCTCTGTTCCATTACCCTTTGCCTGTCTGATCGTGTATGTGATTTTTTTAGTTTCTTTGTATATGTAATATTATTTCTTTTATCTGCTTTTATTGACTCGGTGATTTCTGTATCAATTTTTGTTTTTTTTCTTCACATACATTAGTACTGAATGAAGAACCAACATAAAGGAGCAAAATAGATCATTTAGTCATTAATTGGTTTGCCTCAGTGACGGCTTAAATTAAAATCCCCTTTGGTAGCAACTACCTAACTCGGTTCAGTCAGGTAGTGGTACTATGTATGTGCACCTGTTCGAAGAAGGCTAGGAATCTCACGTCCCCATCCGTTGGTACCCTCCGAGTACGACCGCTTTCCAAGTTTGGGGGATGACCTTTTCTCTCCCCTTCGCTCGAAGAATAGTTCATCTTTCGGGAAGGAAGATTGTGAAAGGACGACAGTGAAGGTCCACGTTGACCGCCCTTCTCCCCCTCCCCCTGTCTGGTAGGGGACACGTGGCATTAAGCAGGATTTCAAAAAACGAAGTAGCAAAGAAATTGTCACGTGGGAACAGCCAGCAACTGTCCACAGCTGTGTTTGCTAACGCCGACCGATTCCTCGACGAGACGCCTTTACGGAGACCCTCATGCCCCGCGAACACACTAATGCCCCGCAGATACGAGGCTCCATTTAATCCCCCCCTGACTTGAGGCGAAGATCGCCGCCTGAACAAACGTCTACCCAAGCCCTTATCTCGTCTGGTAGACGAGGAATAGCACCACCATATTCCCTTGGGATTGCCATTCCCTGAAGGCCTTCTAGCGAGCAAGCAACAGAGTATTTATTCGAAGGTTTCCCATTACTCGAGAGAGAGTACCGCTCACTGTCCGTGAGGATACATCCCCTCGGCTCGAGTCAAATCTCTGAGTTAGAAGGTTTAGTAAGCTAGACTAATTGCCATCAAATTTGGCCATAGACAGTAAGCAAATTCGTGAAGCGGCATTTCTTTGGAGAATTGTGTGACCCACTGGTCTCATCCCGTTTTCAAGATTACTTCGCCCCTCGTTCGAGATTACTTATTCCCGCATCCAAGAGCATCTCGCTCCCAGTTCAAGAGTATCTCACCCAGTATTCAAGATTACCTCACTTGGGCCCGAGGTAATCCAATCTTGCCGTTGAGATTACTTCGCCCGTGCGGTAAGATTATCTCACCCCGAAGAATCCGAGCTTTGGCTTCACTTCCCCTTCATCAAGAATCAAGTCTACAAGGTAAAATCAATTCCACCTTTTATACTCCGTCACGAAGATTATCCCATATTGTCATTGTTTTCCTTAGTGACCGAGTTAAGCATTTATTCCCTGATTGTCACTTTAGTCATTATTCCCTTTTGAGCCCCAAATTAATTCTCAATTTAACCCTATGTACATGTGTTCATATTTATCTTGTTTTTGTTATTAAAACATTATTTGGGGTTTTAATCTTTTAATAACTTTGAATGAGACTTGGCATTTAAAGAACTCCCCCACCGGCCAACGCATACATTTAACGGTTTAAACTTCCCGAACCCAAGAAGGAGTCACTGTCCCACCTCATTAGCTTGGTACAGCCAGTCATCTCTCGGCCACCTACTACGTAAGTGTAATTGCCTTCACAGCTGTTAAGATATACACTTACAATACCACGATATATATATCACTTACAAGAGGTGTGGCCTTGACTTGTCTGTGGGGGCGGATCTAATCATTTAGTTTGTTAGTTATTTCCACCCCTTGAGCGGAGTTTCCTACAGCTCTGTGTACCTGTTGTGCCTACATATTTCCCATATATTTAACTTTATTAGAGAGAATCGTTTCTTGCAGGCCTCTGTAAAATTTCTCTGGTCAGAGCCTATATTTGTCAGCTACTGATAAATGTTCCCAGCAAGCGTATGCTTGTTTGTGCGCGATCCTCGTATTTCACCAGGTGGTCACCTTTGATATCTTTGTATGTTCGTGTGTTTCCGCGCGACTCTAACGACCACTTGCCTCAGATCTATTTGTGCAGTTTAACATATATGTAACTTCATTTCCTAATTCTCTTTGGTTCTTTATTTATTATTATAGCAATGCCTCTGGTCATTCCTATAATAAACCTCCTGGGAGACTTAAATATATATATACATCAATTATTATGTAAAATTCATATCATGCAATCCTTTAACTTTGTCAATTTAATCGTTCAATTATTTTACTTAACTTTGTGAATTTAATGGTTCAATTATTTTACTTAACTTTTGTAAATTAAATCATATTTTATGTACAACTTAATAATTAATTAATTCATTTATCTTACTTGTCAATTCATTTAACGTACTACTGTTTCAAACATCATCTCTTAAAATTTCACACACAAACAAACAAACGCACGCTTTCAGCTCGACCAAATAGCACACTATTCTTTCCCATTCAACTCTCGCCATTCTTCTTATAAAGGTCGGTAATCATTCCTTATACAATTAGTCATTTACCTCCAAACAAATCGTACTTAGTTTAATTGCACTTTCTTTCACAATTCTTTGCAAACGACCATACGAGAGTAGGTCCTAATTATATTTACTTCTCATATTGCAGCCCCTAATTCACAGTCCATCATAGTCACCATATTCATATTTATTTCACGTTCTTCATTTCTCCTCACATCTCGTTACTGTAAATCATATTTTACCATATCTTACATTGTATACCTAATCCAACTTACCTCATTGTACATTCGTTGATTCCATGAATATATTTATATTTGTTTAATTGTTTTTCTTAAAACTCAGTTCATTATTTCAAAATTTATTTCGCTCTCGTCTTAGGCCTAAAAACTAGCAGGCGACAACTTCGATGAAACAAATTTATGGTTATGGTTTTCGAAACGCTATTTAGGCTGATTTATTAGCGGAAAAAAATCACATGAATAACCATATACTATATTATAATTGACATATTCATATTATTTCCTTAATTTACACACATAGCAATTTTTAGGATTTGATAAATCCACCGAGCATCCATTTGTGGAGTTGCTCGCTGGGCCTATTAAATCCTGCAATTTAGTGCCAGAGGCCTACCAATTTTATAGAACGAGCCCTATAATTGTATCTAAGGCTGAGTCTTAAACTGAATGATCAGGATCTTGATAAAAACCCTATTTAATCTGAAACCAACTGCTTGAGATAATATTCTCGTGGTTGTTAGTGGAATTTCTGAGTAGGTTTTAAGATTGAAAATTACATTGAAGTCTAACGAACACTTAATGTTCAAATTTCACCCAAGAAGCATTTGTTCAAAGGTAGTCTGTGTTTCGTTACACAAAAATTTAATGATTTGTTAATGAACTTATCGATTAATTACATCAAGAAATTGTCCTTATGGAGATGTGATATTAAGGATGATTCTAACTATGATGGCCGTATAGCATGTCATTGACAACGACTCGTACAAACACAAAGTTCAGCAGTACATTTCCATGTTTACCAATTGGTAGCGAGGATTTTTTAATCAACCCCAAATAATTTTAGGCTAAATATGGAATACACAGTCATTGTTAATTGGCATCATAATGTATCATATATCATTTTGAAGGCATTTTTTTCTGAATTAAATATGATATAAGCATTTTATATTACTCAATTTTAAAGAAATTATGGGGGGGGGGGCTTATTTGTCTAGGGTCCAAAAACATACCCCTCCCCCAAGAACATTAGAGTACCTACACCGACGTCTGCCAATCGCCTTTGAATTTGAACCAAATTGTATCATGCACACACTGTAGTAGGAAATTGTCCCCAAAACAATCAATAAAAGCGTCGAACTTTTACAATTCCCTTCTATATCTTCCTAATTCTCAAGTTGAAAGAACCCATATTAATTACTTGCTCTCCTGTATTACAACCTTTATCAATTTCCTGGCGGTAAAATTTCCATTACAATAATTTTATTAGGTGGCTTATAATAAGCTCCAACCCATAACTTTCTTCCATCACTAAAATCCACCCAAACCGTCTCAATTCAGTTATCTTTTTTTGTATCAATTGATGACAATGGCCTTGCTTTCGTTTTCGGTTTCTGGGGTATAAATCTCAGTAGAATGTTAATAACTATTAATGTTATATTCGATCTTGTAATTAAATATTGAACAAATAAGAAGTTAAATAATTAAAATTGGATCAGTAACTTTAAATCTGCGATTTCTTGATTTGCCGCCTAGCCACTTGTGAGGCGAGCTTAGACGAATACGCCCGATTTTAAAGTAGTTCTGTATTAACGGATTCTTCACCATTAAACTAAGTTATTTAAAAATATTATATGAATCAGTATACTTACGTATTTTGACGGAGAAAGTCAAGCAAAAAGAATAATGATAACGTGTCTCTTTTAATGTAAACTATAAATACATAGGGTTAAAAAAAGTTTTAATATTTGCTTTCAACGTGTGTTCCGTCCGTGTCAAGGTAATTTTAAAATCGATCGGGTAATCCGATGCATGGAACGAACCAGGCTCCGCAGGTGGTCATGGACAAACCAGGGTTTTCAGCCGGCAATGGCACTGGACAAACCAGGATGGTCGGTGGCCATGTCAGATAAGGACCTTGGTTTGTTCCTTGCCGAGGATTATCTGACATATTTGAAATTTATAGTTTTCATTAAAATAGATATTTAAATGTGTTATAAATATTTTTATCTGCCATTTTTTATCAACATAAACAGATGTTTTATAGACATCCTGTACTTCAACGTCAATTCTAAATTAAATATACTTTATTAAAATTTTGAACAGTTTGAAAATGGAAAAGTTTAATCTACATACAACATCGAATGTTATTTTTTTAATTTATTGTAAATATATCATATTCTTCATCGTTCTTATCGTATAGTGGTTAGCATCCTGGTCTTTAGGTCAGGGGACCTGGTTTCAATTCCCAGTGAGGCCTTATTTCTTTTTTATTTAAATCAGGAGAATTTTAAATTTCACCAATAATCTTAAACTTTTTTTATGTAATCGAAATTGAGAGAATCCAGGGGCATTTATTCTTTAGCAGTTTTGATGAAGCTGCTTCACAAACTTAGAAAACAGTCTTTTATGGGAAGAAAGACCCAGTTTTTAGGAAAGGTTTTTTGCAAGTATAATTTTTGTTTAAAGAAGAGGTTTCGGAAATGACTGACTTCCATCATGAATCAAAGAATACTAACATAAATGCTAAATCTAAAATCGCGCTTTCAATGAAAAAAGATAACACGATAACAGATATGGGTTAAATGAATGATGTTGTGTAATTACAATCTATTTCGTAACATTTTTATGTAAAAACCAAGCAATGGATTCGCTGGAAGGAGCTTGCGCTTCGATACTAAGATTTAAATTTAAAATCTAAAAAAAAGCAGCTATGGTTAAATCTTTATAAATTTTCTTTGGGTTTTAAAAAATTCACAAAATTTCGATCCTTATATTTATTTCTGAACTTCACCATTTTGTTTTTTGATATTATAAAAGAATGATTAGAAATAACTTTGATAAAAAACAAGTCATAACCAAACTAAGACCAAATTATTACTCAAATACTCAAAAAATTCCCCTTCTCAAGTTATAGAGTTAGTGATGATAATGATGATGATGATGATAATTATTTGAATCTTTTTCGATTCTAGAGAAAAGTGCAACTATTGTGGCTTTGGACCAAAGAAGCCTGAAATGAAAGGAGATAGTTGGTAATGGTATTGCATCAAACAGCACCATAAATAGGATCATTAATAACCTTAAAAAGACTGGTTACACTCATGTGAAGAAGTCTTCTGAATGACAAAGAGCTTCTAATGAACGCCAAGATTGCTTCCTGGTAAGGTCCCAGCTCAAGGATCGAGTTGCCTCAAGTTCCAAAGTGTTCACGATTGGAAAGAAGCAAGTGTGAAAGCTTCGGCGTTAACAGTGAAGCGGAGACTTTTCGACAAAGTTGAGAAGGGTTGCGAAGAAGTCTCATCTCCCCTAAGAAGCCGTTTAAAGATAGGCTTCACTTTTGTAGGAAATATAAAGAATGTAGGATGGGTCAAAGTGATATTTCCTAATGAAGCTCCCTCTCTCTTGTTTGGAGCTTGTGGAATACCTCTCGTCAGGAGAAGAAAAAGGAATGCTTTCACAATTGTCGTGTCGTGCCCACGGTGAGGCATCTGGACGATCTACATATCTAGGGATTCTTCTCATCTAAGGGAACTAGAGCACTAACAATTTTGTCCCAAACCATTAACAACAAATCCAAATGGTACTAAAACGTACCTCATCAGCAGCTTTTCCCGACAGTTCATGGCCAATTGGGGGATTATAACTTTATTTTTAAGCATGATGGGACACCTTGTCACAAAGCAAAAGCAATAACAAAGTCCTTGTCTGAAAATAGCATCGAACTTTTGTTTGGCTCTGGAATTCGCCAGATGTTAACCCAACAGAGAATCTGTGGGTGATATTCAAATGGGCGGTTGATAACAGAAGCCATCCAATTGCGAGCAGCTGCGAGTGTTTATTGCACAAAAATGGGGTAATATCAGTCAAGACAAATTTGGTCTCAGCCTTGTCCAAACGAATGGAAGCAGTCTTAAAGGACAAGGGACATACAGGGTGTTCGATATAAATTTGATATTTTGCGTAAGAAAAAACCCTGGTAAAACTGAAGATCAGCTCCTCGGCCGCAATTGCGCTTTTTCCCATAATGTTTCGTCCACTTTCGCAATATGTTTCACTTAACTGTCCCAAGGGAGGACGCCCCACAAGGAAAGGTCGCAATTGACTTTTATGAGAAATATGACAAAAAATAGGCGGTGTCGGTAAAGTATCTCTATCCGCCCGAATAATGTAAATAAAATTCATTTTATTTATTTAATTTATTTGGGCGTTTAGCTAATTTTTGTGATCTTTAACTACAAACAAAAATGGCACCATCGGATTTTAACTTGGACGTAAACAATATATTCATGCGCGTTGAACGAAACATAAAAAACAAGAGTTCCAATACATTTTAGCTCGAAAAAAACCCAACAAACACGACCGATTTGATCTTCAATTTTACCAAATCATGCAATATTTTAAAGGAAAATAAATCCTCTTTTAAAAAAATATCACTTAGATTAAGGTTGGATGATAACAGTTTAGTTAAAGTAGCCGCTCTGAGCTTTCAATGCGGGCTCAAGACCGATCTGAATCTCGCGACTGTGTCCTTCAGAACATATTCGAATAATTTGAGGACCTGGAATCATATTATGGAATTGGATCTGACTCAAAACCTCCTCCTCAAAGACGAGCAGTTTGAAGTATTATGAAATTTTATGATTGGTTCACAGTAAATTGGTCCTTACAGTTTTTTTACTAAGCAAAGGCATTTTGCACCCCCTTAACCGTTACCTCCTTTACCCGATAGCGACATATAAATAGCAACTGTATTTCGCCCAAGAATTCAAAACAAAAACTCTTTAACCAATATCAGCGTCTCTTATGTTTGTATGTGTTTGAACTTAAATTGTTCCTAAAATTCTATCGTGAAGCTGATTAATCCATTTTTGCAGCGCATAAGTGTAAAATGTAAAGTTTGTTTTAAAGCTACATGAATAAAAAGTGTCATTAAAAATCTATTTAATTCTCATTGGCTAAATTTTGTATAGCTTATGTTTAGGTATAATAGCTATATATAGAGCAGCATTTGGTGGGACATTGCTATTTTTGCCCTCCCAACTCTTCATTACTTATTCCTCCTCTTACTCTATCTGTCTACATGAAATGAAATGACAAAAAAGATGATGGATTGAAGACTTCATTGAATAAACAACGCTAACCTACACGTCTCTTACCCGATAAAGGAGGCAAAGAAAAAAGTTAGCCAAAAGCAAAAGGTGGAAATTTTCTTCAATTTCCCCACAGGTATTTTCGAGAAGAGATATTTACAAGCTGCTCCTAGGTGACTTTATGTCGGCTTAATCCACCCCCCCCCCACACACACACTCCCTCGACAGAGTAATAAAGCAGAAATAAACTGGACTGCCTATCATCTGGCCTCGTCACAACTATGATGTTCCTTGTGATAGTCATAATTGGGGGCGCCATGGAAAGCTGGTTTGAGGAAAGCCCACAGTGAAATTCGTCGTCAAAGGCACCCAGACCAGGGGCAGGACTACATTATCCGGGAAAGGATTTGGGGGCTCGCCTCCACTCATCCATCCAGGACCATAGACGGAAGCAAAACACCCATCTCTATGTATGCCGGCTGCAGTTCTGATACCCGAACTCGCGAGGGGCGGTACCCCCGGTTAGCGATGGTTGATTCCGCGCTAACCAACAAAAAGTCCGCCAATTGGCAGTTCACGTTCATGGATGTTGAGTTACGAAGCAGAGGGAGTCAGCCCAAACGAGCATACAGTGTCAGCGCAAGAAGAAAGGGAGTACGAACCATTTCACCTAGAATCACGTTACTACAACCAATGATTAGAGTGCAGAATAAGAATATAGCCACGAGGGGCCACTCTTACCAAGAGATGGCCCAGGATAACACGACCAGAATCTTCCTGCGGACAATCGACGGACAACACAAGCCCAGCAGAGAAAAAAGTATTCGAGGTTGTATATGGCAAATTGAGCGTTGCCATGGTGAGACTGCTGGAGGTGGCCTCGGGATATGTTGCTATCTGTTAGAAGGAGAAGGACACCGAGGCCTTCACAAAAGAAGAGGCAGTTGAGGTCCTTCGGGAAATAGGACTGCAGCCCGCCATACCACCTCAGATCATGGCCCTCAGGAAGTGGTATCCGGCGGCTCGACCCATGGATCGGGCAACACTCGAAAGAAGAAATTAAGGAAGAAATACAACTTCGACAATCCTAGGCCAAAGTAGTCGAGGTGATTAAATTAAAAAATAGAAGGGAGATGAGTTGCTACTCAGATGTCTTTAAATTAGTATTCCGGGAGAACTCTTATTAAACAAAAGGTTCACCTGTTGGTCAGGGGAATTCGATGTGGACGAAGTAGGCGCTGAAGCAGGAGATTGTCCTTGGGGGGAGAGATGCGGGAATGTTGTGCACTTGTTGACTCGAGGACCACCTAATCCTCGAATTTTGGGGGCAATGGAAGCTAATGTGACCTGGGGTGCCACAATTAAAACACGTAATGAGGTTTCTGGAGGTATAACGAGGACGAGGGGGGTTAGATTAATTAGGGGCTTAATTTCTCTCTGATTCTTAGATGATAAGAATCTGGGCTTGTGGAGTCAGGAGGTCTTGACAAATTTAGGGTGGTTCTTTTGCTGGGGTTTCTGGAGATACCCATATAGTTTGTGGTTGGAAGCATGTAGATCCGCTTCCTCCACGCACTAATTGGGCGTAGTGGCTCGCCTGTCCTCGTATTTCTCGTAATGCTCGTATTTCTGGGGGCAAGGTACACAAAAATTGGTCCTTAAGAATGAAGTCGACGAGAGAGTCGAACTCATTCCCCACTTGTGCTGAATCCAGCCAGAATTGGAGATGTCTCCGAAGGATAAAGCCAAATTGACGGTATGTTTGACCAGGCTGAATTCTATCATGTCTAAATTTCATCCTATACTCCTCTGGATTTAGATTAATGGCGGCCAGTAACTCGGACTTAAGGGTAGAATAATCCACAGAAGCCTCTAATGGTAACGAGATGAATATATCACGGAGACGTTTTATTAAGCAGAGGCAGTAATCTGGCGATGCCCTCAGTTTCTATGTCCCAATGATTCACCTCAAGGATTTTCTCGAAGTGTGGTAGGTACGAACACAGGTCTTCGTTATCTTTGTATGCTGGGAGTTTCATGGTAGGTACTTGCGTAGCTCCAGGTCAGGATCCTTCCTCATTGCCCTTTCATGTGCGCGTATTCGTTCTCTCTCTTCTGCTTTCATCTGTATTCTTCTTTCTTCTGCTTCTCTTTCCGCTTGCGCCTGTTCTTTATTTTCTTCTCTTTCCGTCCAAGAGTTTGGCCTTGTTAGTGGAACCTTTCGAAAGACGACATTTTACCTATGTCTGTCAACAACAAACCGATGTACGCAAATGCTACTTATGCAACCACGAAACAAGTAACGTTCTGCCTAACTCAATCTTACCACCCATACTTTCTTGTTAATTGGAATACCACTACAAAAAACTAATTAACACCATTAACGGGCTAACCACAATCAATTAACAAAAGTTTATAGACCGACGTTCTCCTTTTATTATGTTTAATTTTCCTCGAACGCTTAGGCACAAATTTGTTACTAATCAAACGGATGCACTACAATCAACTATTATTGAATTCTTCTAAATGCCCAAAAACCTATCACTAATTTTATGTCGTGGCATACGGCCGAGTACGTATGTATGTTTGGTCCGTACATGAATACCTCCTCTCCACTTTTTCTAAAAGTGCTTTATTTTTATACTTTTTGATTCTTTAACCAGGGTGGTTTCGTAAATTCGTTCCACTTTTTTTTCTAAGAGTGCTTTACTTTAATTCTTTAACCAGGGAGGATTCGTATTATTATATATGTATTGCCATTTGCAACGTTAGAGGATCTAATTAAATAATTCAGACGAAAAAAAAATTATTTTAATTACATAAACAAAATGAAATATTAAATCTTTAAATATACTAATACAATAATAGGAGAATCTAATAAAACTTAATACTGCCAATGAGTAATATGCGATGATTGACGCAAAAATCACTTTCGCTCGGAATGGTAACTAATAAACATGAATAAGTTTTGGATTCTTTTTACCTTTATCTAAGAGGGAATCTGCAGTTGGGTGAGCTTGAACGGGAACCTCCTCGATGAGATGATTAGAGGCGCGCTGGACTGGAACTTTTCTCGTGGCCGTGAGGATGGCTGAGAAAACAGCTGATGCTTCTCACTGGGTGAAAGAGACGCGTGCTGAGTCTATTCGGGAAGAACAGCTGATGCTTGTCATGGGGGGATGGGGGGGGGAAGCAAGACTTCTTGACTTAAAGATGTAAGTGAGGGGATCTTGGATGAACGGACGTTATTCCGATCCCTGTGTTACAATTTCAGGCTTCTCAATGATGAGACTTGACCAAGAGGTGAAACTTTTCTAGAATGGGAATTCATGTTGGTATTCCTCAATGGTGAGGGGTATCACTGTTTTTATTCAGAAAAACGGAGATAAGGGATTTCTCTGGAAGAGAATGGTATTATAGTGGGTCTCGATATCACTGGTCTACTCTTCTAAGCGACCAAAGGAACGGCCTCGGTTCCAGCTGTTTTCTTAATTCTCTGTTTGACTCAAGGGCTCAACTTCTTCTCTCGATTGCTACGCGGATTCTGCTTTCATTTCTCAAGATCGAACTATATATACGTCGATTATCCCCTGGAGGGAGGGGGGGGGGAGACGAGGGACCACAGTTAACCCGCTCTCCTAGGGCATAAATTTTCAACGTTGTGACACTTCAGCCATTCTGGTTTACGTACAGAGAAAGGGAGATTTTGTCTATTTGGCGAAAATAGACAAACAATCGGAGGGGACAGTGAGCCTGTTTATTGGTTTTTATTCTAAAAGGTCTCACGCCCTCCTCTGTTTATATTAACGGACTACGAAATCTGATGACTAAAATCTTTCTTTGCGAGCGACTCTCGAAGGGTCTTTGGAGCAGCGGGGCAAAGGGGAGGAGGGGGAAGGTAAAGTATCAGCTTATGTGGAGTGTAACGTTGACGCTGTCTAAACAAACTAGCATCTGTTTGTCGTCGTGATATTTATTCCCTCACAATATATATATATATATATATATATATATATATATATATATATATATATATATATATATATATATATATAAAGAAAGCAACTACAGGATCTGCGGGTGATAATACAACCAATACAGGGCTATGCCATTTTTATTTTCTGTCTTTCAAATAAAATTTGAAGACAGAGAGAAAGATGTAGAAACCTGGTGTAGCTGACTATAAATACATACAGTACAAGAGAAAATAAGAATTGGACGCAAATGATCAAATGAGACAAGAAACCGGAGTTTTTTTTAAGGCAAGAGAGAGGGACATTAGAAGAATCCAGAATCAAAGGGAGCAGAGAGTGGCACAGTGAAGGCGATCCTTTACCGAGAAGACAAAAAAAATGCTAGGGAAAAAAAGTTTTGAATTGGGCGAAATATAGTTACTGTGCCTGGTAGCTTAGCGGTAAAGCATCTGACCGGTAATCAGAATACACGGGTTCGAGTCCCGGCCAGGAATTTCAAAACTTTTTTCCCCTGGCGCTATTTCTGTCTTCTCGGTAAAGGATCGCCTTCACTGTGCCGCTCTCTGCTCCCTTTGAATCTGGATTCTTCTAACGTCCTTCTTTCTCTTATATATATATATATATATATATATATATATATATATATATATATATATATATATATATATATATATATATTGTTTGGGAGGAAAGAGATAAAAGCCACGAAAATATGTATATATAGTTATATATACATATATCCTCTAATGTACGTACGCGTCCTTCGCTACGTACAAGTACGTTCACTTCGTAAGAGTAATTCTCTGATTACGAGGTATAAGAGTGCGATTTACTACAGGGGCTGAATGCGTTTAATGAGTTTACCAAGTTGCAGTTCATGAAATATAATTTTAAAAGTCACTAGTTAATATATATACATACGGGAAATATAGGTAATGTAAATAAGGACAATTCTAACAGATTATAGATTAATTGGCAATCGGGTAACGTTAATTACTCGTTAATCAGCTTTTAAATGAGGTACTATAAATCAGTTATACATAGGGAATATTTATATGTCGGAAAGTGGGTTAATTAACGGGAGATACAAGCAAGGGTCGTTTTATCTTAATGGGGTCACCTCGAAGAAGGGGAATCCTTTAGCAAGTCGGCGCGTGGAAATGGAGACGGACAATGGACGTGACTCTTGGCAGAATATCCTGACAGTGACGGGACCAGAAGACGAGTTCACAATCTTCCTTGAAGACGGACGATGGCACTTCTGCTCCAAAGAAGTGCAACCTCTAAAAATCGAGACTCTGACGCGGCTGGACGCGAAGTCTTACACGGAAAACTAGAGATCCTTGAGGGGGGTTCCAGGTGAGACGAGAGGAATCCCGGCCAATCCTTCAGGGACGAAAACGATTCGAAGTTTGCTCTGAACAGAGTAAGGGTTCACAAATGAGATCGGTCTGCCTGGTGAGATCCAACCTCGATGGTCTAAGGGAATACCAGGGACTTGGGGAAACAGACACAATATCTGAACCGAGGGCGTCGGGTTCTCAAATTCAATCTGCCGATATTCGAAAACCCAGGATATTTATATGACGGCCATTATTTTATTTTCTCCTCGTTGGCACACTCAAACAACTGGCTAACTACTTCCGGCGGCCAGAGGGATTAGCGTTTGTCACCTGATCCAAGTCTTAATGGCTTTTACGATGTGGGCGGAAAACTTTCGTCTAGCAGCTTCCCGACTACGGAGATTAGCGCTTCCTGGGCGAGGTAAAAGATTTTAGCACGCCCAACTTAATTAACTGCACCTGTGAGGCAGCTGACTGATATTCAAATTCTTTCTTCTTTATTTTTCTCTTTGGGTTCAGAGATTACTCCACGTGCCACGTGGAGTTAAACTTAGGAGACACAGAGAGGAAAGGAATTCGTGGAACAAATGAAAGGGATATTCTTCTTGACTTCCCTTTCCCTTACACTATCGAATTTCAAAACCACGTCATTACTAAATCGAAAGAGATTAATTAGCCTGACCTCCCTTCACCCTAGCATTTAATTGCAACCCTACTAATTCTTTCCATTTCTTCTATCCTTCTCATCTAAAGGGCTAAACACTGCATACGTGGGACAGGGGCACTATAGAAGGAATGAAGAGTAAAAGGATATAACACACATCGTGGTTTGGAACCCACGTAAAGCTGTAGGTACACCAAACCAACTAGATCAACTGTCATGTATACTACGCTATTTTAACCTTTACTCTTTCTCTCTATCTTCTGACCTCCTCCTCCGATAGCCCCTCTCTGGCTCTTGAGGGCTGGAGAGGAAGTCTGAGGGATCCAGTCTCCTTCCCTCCCTCTCCGGATGGCCGGAGTGGGAGGGGAGTGGGCTGGCAATCTCCCTCTGTCTCTCGTCCCACCTTTCCTTTCATCAATTCAGTAAGCGATGACTTTAGCATTAGCTAAAGTGGGCATGAGCTCTCCTCGACTGTTTAAATGATCTGGGCAGTACTCTTTTGAGCGCCTGTTTTTAGACTTACTTACTTGCATGTTTGCCCACTTGCCCATATCTCACCAGTTAGCATACAAACTTCACGTCTTTTAAAAGACCAACAGACAAAAATTTCGTCTTACGACCCGTTGTTCTTTTACAGGAGAGATAATGAAACTTAAAGCTATCAACGACCTTTTGAGAGCACTCTTCAGATTCCTCTTCGCCGAAAGGAAGCTTGACAAATTCCCATAGACCAGGATCGTGGTCTTTTCTATATCCGCCGGATTCATGGGGATCCTGTGAAAAGATCTTTTTTCTATGGTCCATCCAACTTTGAATCCGTGGCAAAGTATATCTATCTATCGGGCTTCGTTGAGCGCCTGGAGGAAATCTCCGACCTTCATGTACTCTCCACCGGGTACCTTCTTAGTGGATGGGTGAGGCCCATGGCGAGCTCGACGGACGCACGACCCCCTCCTTCAATAGCAGCTCTTCGAAAAGGAAATATAGTGTTGATGACGTCATGAGAAGGGAATATTGTTTCGATGACGTCATGAGAAGGGAAGATTGTTTCGATGACGTCATGAGAAGGGAAGATTGTTTCGATGACGTCATGAGAAGGGAAGATTGTTTCGATGACGTCATGAGAAGGGAATATTGCTTTGATGATGTCATGATGAAGGAAGATTGTTAAATTGTCCCAACTGAAAATGACTCGCTGGCTATTCGAGACCTTTCCGTTGCCATTGATTATAATAGTGATTTACAGAGTGATGTAAGAATCCTTACAGCGAAGTAGCGCTGTGGCGAGTAATGATGATGGGCATAGAGGAGGACCTACATATATGTGGAGCTGATGCGATTTATAAATAAGCACTATGTACCTCTAGCGGGGAGGAGGGGTAAGGTGGGTGTATCAAATCACAACACATCATTGGGATTCACCAAGGTGTTTTCTTATTGCATGATTCCCAGTTCCCTTTTCCTCCTCTCGATCGACCGGCCTTCGTCCACTCACTCCTGGTCGGAAAGGGGAGAGGGTATTTAACACACCCTTCTACCCCCTTCTCGTTCATATCACTATTCCCCAGGAAGGGGTGTCAGGTATATCATGCTGCAGCTGCCATCTGGAGGATTGCATCCCTTATAGCCTCCATAGAAACCAAGGATAAGGGAGATGCCCTCGTTGTTTTTCTCTTTAAATTCAGGGGGGAAATCGTACATATTTCCATGACTTGATACTATAAAATTGGGTGAAGGGGGGCATCGAGTCTGAGGCCTATGCGCAGCCCGCTGCGGGTAGCTCTCCCATGGGCCAAGAAGGGCTCACTACCGATCAACCCTGGTTCCTTTTGGCTTGCCTGCCACTCTCAGTCTGATCTTCATGTTAATTTCATTCTACAGTCGGGACCACGACCGCATTATTGAATACCCACAAATTCTTAATTTAATTAAAGAATACCTACAAATGATTATTTTAATTATTTTTCTCCATCGAAATTAATGTAAGAAGCGAAAGGACTAAATTTTTTATTATTAATAATAGCAAATAAATGAAAAGAAACTCCATTCATTATCGATCTAGTTAGAACCATTCTCACAATTTTAATTATACGCCAAAATATTGATATCCTTCTCTCTGTACTTAATTGAGAACAATTTTGACCAATTAAATAGGCTCCTATTTATCAGGTGAAAATGGTTGGAAATGGAAAAAGTAACGTTTTGATAACAAATAACTTCATTTCAACCTTAAAATAGCATCTGTTGAAGAGATGAACGAGTCGATCAGGGATGGAAAATGTTCATTCTTTTATTCATTCACGGAAGCCGTGGCTTCCTGGGCGAGGCAGGGGCTTAGGCTGGATGTGAGGGGGACTCCCAGAGTGGAGGTGGGACGGGGGAATGGGAGCCGGGAGCAGCACGGGTATAGAAGCCATTTCTTCCTCCCTAAGACCGTGGACGGGCGGGGCTCCCCAAACAGACTTGACTGGAATGAATTTGCTTAGGTCCCTCTGGGGCAGAGCTGTAGCGGTTAAAACTGCAAAAGAAAAGTAAGGTTTAAGCCGAAATCGCACTCAATTTAAAAGGGAATTATTAGTATTCTCCTCTATTCCTTACTCCCATTTCACTTTTCCCTCTTCTTATCCTCTATTACTAAATGCAATTTTCACTAAAAACCTTCTGATGGTAGGAACCAAACAATGCTTCCACCTACACAAACATTATTACTCGTTCTTTACGAAAGCTTCCAGAAAGATTGGTCTGTTTTGTCACGTTCAAAGGGTTAGACATTGTCCACAAAGCTGTATGTAGAATTTCACCGATGTTATGGTATTAAAATTTGTACAGAGGTTAGTGTTCCCAACATTTGGTGGTAGAAATCCCTCTCCACTCGAAAGAGTAGATGTTCTGGTTGATATTTTCAAACTATAAGATAAATCTTTAGCGTAATAAAGTTTGGGGAAAGTTTATGGCAAATGTGGGGGAGTTAGGAGAATTGAAAATGTGTAGAGGGACATTGAAGGAATTATATGGTGTTTAATGAAAGAGCTCGTCACTGTTTCCAACTTGCCCAGTTCTGAAACGAAAGAAAGTCTCTTTGCGCCGAGTCACCTCAACATTCTGTATTTGAAGTGTTCACGAATTACTCGAACCATCCTAAAGAATTGCTTCTGGTCATTTGTATGGTATTTATTTTATTATAATGCGATCCAAACGAAATTTAATCTTATTTTGACGGGGTTTTGTAAGAAAAATAAAGAACAACCATGCTAAATACTTTATAATTAATCAAAATCGTTAAATAAGAAGATAGCGCGGGAGATAAGTACATCTCCAATACACAAATAAAGCCCCCATCAACAAATGAAGGCAAGAACAACATTAAGGTTTAATTAGATTAATAATCACTTTTGACCCGCCCCCCCAATAAAATAACTGTGAAAAGTGAGACAAATATAATATACGATCAACTTACCTAAAAGAGCTAAAAGAGCAACATGCATGATGGTTGTAAGAGGCGAACGGTTTTCAAGTCTGAAGAGATGAAACTGAATGAAAGAGAAACCTGACTCTTCCTTTTATACTCCAAAAATGTTTTTATCTTTGAAAGATTTTTTTATCACTAAAAGACTGTTTAGAAATGTTATCAGATAAGGAAACAACTGTGTGGTATTAGTCAATGTGTCAACGCAGGTTTCGAGAAAAAGGTATTCATTTTTAAACAATTTCCACCTACTATATATATATATATATATATATATATATATATATATATATATATATATAGATCCACTGATAAAAACCGGGCGTTTTTAATATATTTCATATGATCACGAAAAGAGCAGAAATAAAACAGATGATATTCAAAAATAAACTAAAAATTGGGAACAAATTCTACAAAACGGACAAAAATTGGAAAACATGAGAAAGGGTTTCCCTCACAAGTGAAAGGAAAAATGCTAAAATTATATAAATATATAAAGAACAAGTTCAAGTTCTTCGGGTGGTAACAACCACCACAGGGTTTTCTCCATATTAATCTTCTGCCTTTCAAAACCATTTTAAAGAGAGAAACAAAACCCTTTCTCTTTCTTTGAACAATAACGTTCTAGTCAATGGGGTTAGGTAAGGGTAATACTAAGAATTCCTTAATCCCTTAAAGTCTCCTGGAGTCCCTTAATTTCGATCTTTCTTCCTATCGCCGGATAATCCTTTAAAAGCGAGTTAAGTATCGTTTCAAGTGTAACTCATTGGACAATTATATTTTATAATAATGAATCATACTTTACAACATGAGAATGGTATGCGCATAATAGATAAGCATAACCATTCAATTCCTGAGTCATTTTGGTAAATAAAGGTTTCGCTTTCTTGCGCAAATATGTTGAAAGGTTGTGAAAATTACCAAATGTTTCGAGAAAAAAAAAATCTCGTAACAAATATCCGTGTGATTTTGAGACTGCTTCTCTATGCACTTTCAGAAGCTTACATTCCCTCTCTCCGGTATTATTTGATCGATAAATGTATTTACTTGACAAATATTTCTAGAAGGGGAAATATTTCTATAGTGTTATGATACCAAAATGTAAACACGACCTCAATTGGAAGTCATAATCTGCAACCAGTAAAAAGAGGCAGGGAGTCACCGAGCACTCCTTTTTTACCAACATCCATTCATTCATTAAATACATTTCTAAATTTCTGTTTTCTATGCTCCGAAATTTATAAAATTGGTAAAAAGCGAGTTAATGTTTGTGTATCCGATAATAGACCACTTGAAGCATGGTGAGGAAATATTCAAAATTTTGGTAGAAAATGGGCTAAGGATTTCATTGGACAAATACAAATTCAGGAAAGAAATGATTTCCTCGGGCATCATATTTCAGTGGAAGGAATCTGTCCACCCGCCACAAAGGTAAAAGAAATAGCAGACTCGTCATTGTCAAAAGACTCAAAGGGACTGCGCCGTTATTTAAGATATTACCGCAGAAGATCCCCAATTTGGCAGCCCTGCAACCCAAAGCTCCACTGGGATGAAGAAGCACAGAGAGCACTTGAGGAGAACAAATGAGCTTTAATTAGATCCGTTAAACTTCACCACCCGCTGCCCAACGATTCCCATACCAGCTGATGACAGATTGCTCCTAGTTAGCGGCAGGTGCTGCCTTGCACCAAATAGTGGACGGATCCCCACAACCAGTTGCTTTCTTCTCGAGCAAGCTAAGCCGGATGCAGCAAGCATAATCCACCTACGACAGAGAGCTCCAAGCAGCGTGTCTTGCTGTCGTCCACATGATTGAAGGGCACCGCGTAACCTTGTGCAAGGATCACAAGCCATTTGTGTCTGAAATTTCATCGCCATTGAGCGCCAAAACTGATAGACAGCAACGTCAATGGACAGCCATATTGGAGAGTATATCAACGATATCGCCTACGTGCGTGGTCGGGACAACGTAGGCGCTGATTGCCTTTCAAGGGACGTCAACACAGTCCAAACCGACTCTTTTGACCTCTAAGCCTTGAGAGCATCGCAGAAGAAACCAAGGAACTGTGCTCGCAGTTAAAACTAAACTTGCATCAGGTGTAAACGAGAACAGGCGATACTGAGCAGCTTCTCCAAAACCTCGCACAACACTACCTCACCAAGAGACAACTGGACTCACTCGGATGCGGTGACGTTCCTGGAGTGCACCCACTTCACAGAAGAGAGGTAAGCCATGAAGTGAGTTCTTACTCTGATAAAATTTCCCGCTTTTTCTCCTCCTTCCAGCCCCCCTTGCTCTTCCCTACCCAGCAACGATATTTTTTTCACCGATCAAGACGTGTATGCGTCCATCAAGCACCACAACATACCATAATCCTCTAACTTGTAATGAGAGAGGCTAAATTACAAAAATACAACTACCTCTACCAGCAAAATGAAAACACTGCCCATTTCAGAAGTACTTTCAATCTACCCTCTCTAGGAAACTTCTGGATAAGAATCCACCATGGCATTATTGAGACTTTCTATGGAAAGAAAGTCCTGGAGGATGAAACCCCAAGAGTCTAATCATCACCAGATTTACTTTTGCACCAAACTTTTCTGGATCTATAAAGGGGTAGAAATAATTGAGCTTGCATGAACATTATTGTATTAAGAATTGTTAATAAGTAAAATTGCCAACTAAAATAGGAAGAGTGATTTACATTGATTTTAAAGTCTCCTTCAATAGCTTGCGTTTCGAGGATCCCGGCGCAGATGGCTGCGTCTAAAGTCTCCCTTCATTTAGCCATTGAAACAAAAATAAAAGAATCGAACTCTACATCACCCTTCAGTGAAGGAGAAAAATGGGGGGAGCGGTGAGTGAGTAGTAGTAGTATCCAGATAAAAATTAAAATAATCAACAAATTAATAGAAAGTTAAAGCTAAGCTACAACCAAAGAAAAATTAACACAACCAGGAACTTCCCCCATTTTCTGCCCCGTAACTATGAAATAGTACAGCTGGAGCGGGTACTTGATACCATATTCATGGAACCAGACTATCCCCATTTCGGTCTACTATGAAATGGTACAGCTGGACTGGGCACCCGAAACCAAATTCACGGTGCCAGGTTTCTCAGCCACTATGACGGAATTCACAACCTCTTTAAAATCAGGAAGAGCACCACGCTCTAACTTGGAGAACGCCAACTGGTTGTCAATGGTTATTTCAAACGAGCCTGAAAAAGACTCGTTGATCTGGATAGGGTGGGATAAAAACTTAGGTTTTTATTTATGGGGTCTGGATCAAAAATGGCATTTCACCGGAACAACTTTTGGAAATGGTTTACGGATATAACTATTAGGCACAACCAAATTTGTTTATTACATGAGAAAGCAAGATTTGATATCAAGAGGGATAACCATGAAACAAGATCAAATGAAGGAGATAAAGCAAATGCAAAAGGGAAGCAAATAACAGCTGGGCGAGTTTGGTTTTATATCCAAGCCGATTTGAGTGGCCGAAGAATGCGTCCTACTCAGCGAGGAACTTCAATGCCAAAGGGGTAAGTAGGGCGAGAGAAGGGACAAGCTGCTAGGATTAAAAACAAGCGAGCTATGGTTGGAAGAGAGAAAAGGAAAGAAGCGGCGACTAGGGAAGAAGTACACAGGGCACGGTGAGCACCACCTTTTTATGGCGGAGAGCACTGGAAGAATGAAGCTCAATAACTGATGTGGGGTTTAATGCGGTAAATTTAGTTCAGTGAGAGGTGGTTGGCCAAACATCGGGCCTCAAGATCTCCTCCCCATGTGGAAGATCGGTGAAGGGAAGTGGGGCGTAAGCATACCTCCCGGATGGGGTACATAGAGCTCTGCCGTGTACGATGAACATCCTGGAGTGTAGTCATTGTCTTTATCATATGGAGTTAATGGAATCCATTGATGAAGATGGACAGATGACTGAGGAACTCCGATGGAGAACCCCAGCGGGCTTCAGAATTTCCTCCTTGCAATAAGGATAATTGCTGAGTACATCATCCAAGCAGGAACCCCCCGTGAAAGGGACGTGCCAGTGGTCTCAAGTAAGGGGAGCAATGGAGACCAGTGGGAAATGGATTGCGGAATCCAAAGGAGGACAAGTCATTTCAGAAAGGAAATCGCTCCTGTAAGAAAGGGAAGAGACGCGGCATTCCACGCTGTGGCTGGCTAGTGGAAAGGATCGAAAAAACCTGGTAGCATAAAACCCTGGTTCAGAATTTGATCAGGATGGAAGGTGATGTAGCTATAAACCGCTCGAGTCTGGACTGGACCAATGAATTATAAAATACAAGTAAAGTGCGGCAGTCAAGTGTACCGTGGTGGCAATAAGCTGTGAAATGTGAGACTTTCAATAAGGTCTGAAAGAACAGAGTAAGAGTTGTGGGGGCAGAAAAAGAATACCTGAGAAGCACGCACTCAACGACTCCAGTGATGGCTAGTTGGACCTACCTGATGAGATCTACAAAAGTACTAGGTCATTAGTGTAGTATGCTACTAATCAAGTTAAGAGAGGAAGTTACTGTACTCATCAGCTTAGGACCGACTCTGGAAAAAACAGTGGCGCAAAAACTAGAAAATGAATGTGGGTAAGAAACCACAAATCCAAATGAAAGTAAATTAATAGTACGAGTGATTGATTGGTTAAAAAGTGCCTTGGCGCACAGTAATCGCACCGAAAGATACAAGTAGTGTTTTAAGCAACCTTACAAATGCCAAAGAAGAGTTTGAGCGTGACAATACTGAGCAAGAGAATCCATAATAAGGCATAGAACAGCCTGGCTATCAGAGAATTGGGGAATGGGACTCGGCGTGAGATGGTCAGAGCCACCACCCACTCCATGATTTTGCATCCACGACAGGTCATAGCTATAGGATAAAACATCTGAGGGGTTGTAGATTGGCTGGATTTTATAAATTTGAAGTGGTATCTGGCAAGGGGGACCAACAAGGGCATACGGTAACAAGGAGATAGTACTTTGTCTGTACAACTCCCTCGTTCGGCCGCACCTGGAGTATGCCGTACAATTTTGGAGTCCTTCGTTTCGAAAGGATATCGAAAGGTTGGAACGCGTACAAGCCAGGGCAACCAAGCTGATTCCCTGTAACGGACATAAAAGTTATGAGGATAGACTAAGGGAATTAGATCTGTTTTCGCTGGAAACCCGTAGACTGCGTGGTCAGCTCATCGAAGTTTTCAAAATACTTCGAGGGTTCGACAATGTTGACTACCGGGATATTTTAACACTGAGTGAGAACAGAACGCGCAATCACGGCTTCAAACTTGAACTGAAGCGTTACAACCGCAATCTGTGTGGAAATTTTTTCACTTACAGTATCTGCGGGAAGTGGAACGCACTTCCAGTGGAAGTTGTCAACAGTGAATCTGTTGACCAGTTCAAGTCAAGAATAGACAAAGTCTTGAAAAGTGGCCGTTCAGGGACGCAAAACAATTGAGCAGCCATGTGCCTGCTCGATTGCCAGTCCAAAGGTACCCTCTTTGAATGGACTGTAAGTTCTCTTAGGGTACTTCCTTTCCTTGTTTATGGTAGATTAAAAAAAAGAAGCTCACAATATCATCCAACAAAAGCCTAAAAGGAGGCATGGGCTGGATGGAGGTGAGCACAGTGTGCATAAACACAATTATCACAGTCGGGTGTGCCCATAACCGTCTCACTCATTACACCCATTCGGCAAGAATGTGTAGGAGAGTAGGAAGGTTCAGGGAGCACTCCATTAAAATGCCTGTGTCATGCGAGTGAGCCACTAGATTCCCAGTCTACAGAACAGGCATTCGGTGAAGGGGGGGAGGAGGCTCCAAAGAAAAAGCTATGGTAGAAAGACGGGCAACTTTAGATTTTTAGATTCCAGTCAACCATCTCCCATCTTCTCTGCCATGTAGTTCTCAGTGAAGGGGGAGCAAAAATGCTGCTCCCCAGTCATTGCAGTCTGGCACCCTTGTCAGTGTGCCTATTTCTCTCATGTCCAAAAACTAACAAGACCATCTCAACATCCTCCCAGCTTACAGTACCTCCCCAGTATTAACAAGGAGGTTCTCTACCTGAGACGCGTGGAAGGCACAAGTCATCAACCAGACGAGTGTCTTGGATCGAGTCCACAATGGTGGAAGTGTAGAACCGACATAGAATGAACGAAAGATTGGTAAAACAATATAAACAATAATCAGCAGCACTTGAATACCAAGAAGTGAAAAACATCGAGGGGGAATGTGTGGCTCCTAGATGAGGCATCAAGGAAATGGTGCAACTCCACCACAAGTCCTCCTTAGGAGCGATGCAGCTGTGGAAAGTGGCATAGAATAGGATGCTGTAGTCGTTCGAGTATTTAGGTCGGAGTTCACGTCCCCTCACCAATGTAGATGCCTAATCCCTTTCTTCTTTTTCAGGGTGCCTGAGATGACTGAAGGGATGGTGGGGGGACTGGTATGGATGAGCGACATTATGCATTTCAATTTACCTCACATTCATTTCATTCCTTTCCTAAGGAGTATTTTTCAGCTCGTTTAATAAGAATAAGAGCTGATGAGGTTGCTAGGCAAGGATTTTGTTTGCATGCATGTGTGATTGTTTAAAAAAGATTGATGTGGATATTGAGAGTAGTTTAATTGCAAGTGACTGAAAGTCTTTTCCTTCTAGTCCCATACCCCCCCTCCCTCCAGTTTGCAGCAACCTCGTCCACAGTCGGTGTAGTGCAAAAATATGAATAGTAGTTGGAATTTTCGCACCTCCTAGTTCACTGGAAGCTATGAACCCTCTACCTAGTCCCCGAAACTGTACAGAAAGTCCTTGGAAAAAAGTGGGCCCTCCCCCCAACCCTCGATATTGGTTTATCCATCGGCCACTTGGTTATGATCAGATTTATATGTATATTATCTCTACAGTTACTTAAATAATTAGATTGAGATAATTATTTGATTGTTTTATGTAGTGGTATTTTGGGGGGGAGCGGGACCATTTATATTTTGGGGCATTGACCCAAATTCTATATTGTATGTATATACATATTGTGATAGATTTTTTTTAATTCCTCCCCCCCTTTTCTATAAAAATAAAGTTAGAATTGGATCTCCTCTCATTGTGACTGCAGGAAATTGGATCCTGGTACCACATTGGAACCCAAATAGTGACAGCCTGCTGGCTTGAGGAAGAAGAGGGGGTGACTCGTGCTTTTTTTTAAAAGCATGGAAGACATAATGGAACCAAAGAGGTGTAAAAGAGAAGGCCGAGAGTTGTTGTCTACTCCTAAACAAAGAGACTGGACATATCCCTGAAAGAGAAGGGCAAGAAGAAAATTTCAAAATCCCAGCGCCAAGACAGACACGAAAAGACAATGATGACCATCGACTCCCTGTATTTTAGTTCAAACAAGAGTAGCCTGAATGTGTAAAAGAAGCGAGACAAACTGAGGTGCATAGTAGCATACTAGTACATAAGGAAAGTGCCAAAGTTGAGTAAGTTTAGAGTGGAAGGATCAAAGGACATCGAGTGTTGAAAGTTATTGTAAGGAGAAACTGGGAGAGAATACTAGATTTAGGCTGAGTTTTGGGAAGGTAGAAATAAAGATTTCAGAGAATTAGGGTGCTTCAGCAAGAGGCTGAAGTGGAGTTGTTGAAGAAGGTTGCCCTGGAAGACACTTCCGATTCATCCTCTGTGTTGGATGAGGACTTCTAAGGCTGCCCTTCTGCCGCAAAAAGCTCACGGAGAAGGCCGTCCAAGAACCCAGTGACCCCATCCCTGACCACGACTTGGGAGTGGGAAAACCTTTCATGTTGTCAAGCTACTGCCTCCTGAAGCTTGGGGCATGATGTCTTGGATATCTCCTCCTCTTCCTCCACGGTGCATCCGATGAGGAGAAAGAACTGAGAAACTGAAGCAAGAAGCCTTCCGTGATCCGCCTCCCCTTGTTCTCCACCGGGATGGCAAACTGATTCAATGTGCTGCCACATCTCGGAGGAGAGGAGAGCTGGTGTGCTTACTGGGACCAACTTTGAGAAGCTTTTTCAAACTCCTCTTCGGCTCTTACCCAGGTCTCGAGATTCCCCTGTTCAAGCTATTCTGAGAAAGATGGGACTTCTTGGACAAGGCATCCATTGGCACCCTCAATGATGAAAAACCCATGGATGAGTCAAGCGAATCACAGAGGCTGAAGATGATAGACTTTCTCAGGAGAGTCATCCGTGACAGAGCCCACCAAACGAAGGACTATCTCGAACTCCTTCAGCTCTCTCTTGTCTACCTGGAAGGGGCCTCTGGAGCTACAAGGAAAAGAAGTACCCTAGGAGACCTTACGGTCCATTCAAAGAGGGTACCTTTGGGCTAACAGTTGAGCAGGCAGTGTTCTGCTCAATGGCTTACGAGGGGCGGTCAATAAGTGTGGCGAATCGGTAGGGCAAAACAGAGGAAGGGCGATGGCTGTTGGTGGGGGTGGTAGGACAACTTATGACAAGTCAGGACTTGCAACCGCACGGTCCTGCCTCGTCTATTTAAGTAGCAGTAGCTGATCGCAGATTGTCAGTCACAAATTTTTCAACAATGGAGAAGGTTGAGCTCCGCGCAGTGATAAAATTTTTGACCAAGGAAGGTAAGAATGCAAAAGAGATCCATGAACGCATGGTTGCAGTGTACATCGACACCGCCCCTTTCTATGCAACCATTGCTCGCTGGAATAGGGAGTTCCGCCATGGTTGTGAGTCCCTTGAAGATGACCCCCGCCCAGGGCGCCCGTCAGACGTGATCAACGAGGACAATGTGGCCCGTGTTGAGAGGATAATCCTCTAAAATCGACAGGTGAAGGTCGAAGAAATCGAGCGAGAATTTGGAATATCACATGGAAGTGTTATCAACATCATCCACGATAATTTGGCCATGACCAAGGTCTCTGCCCGTTGGGTCCCTAGAAACCTCACGCCCCCTGATCGACTTCAACGTCGTCAAAGTCCACAATGCCAGAATTGCACAAGCTGCCCTGCGCGAGTGCGGACTCAAGGAGCTGAACCATGCCTCCTACAGTCCAGATCTGGCCCCTAGCGACTACTTTTTATTCCGCCAGCTCAAGGCTGCACTGCGTGGACGCCGGTTTGGGGACGATGAAAATGTCCAGCTTGCTGTCCAGGAGTGGATTGAACAGCAGTCTGGAGATTTCTGGTTGTCGGGAATTCGAAGCCTCAGGGACAAGTGGCGCAAGTGCATTGAAGTCGAGGGTAGTTATATTGAAAAATAATAAAACACTTTTCCTCATATCTCGTTTCCTTATATCCAAATTGCAAAACTTATTGACCGCCCCTCGTACGTGCCAAAACGGCCACTTTTCAAGACTTTGTCCAGTCTTGATTTGAACTGATCAACAGAATTGCTGTTGACAACTTCCACTGGAAGTGCGTTCCAGCTACCGCAGATGCTGTTCGTGATAACTTTACCACACAAATCACGGTTGTAACGCTTCAGTTCAAGTTCCATCCCACCTACCATAAGGCGAGATGGACGGCAAAGGTTATTTATATCCTCAAGATTGCTCTGTTTTCGCAACAACTGGAGCTGACGAGGTCAGAAAAATGTGGAGTCTGGTGACTTGCCCGTTTCATCAGTCTGATTTAAGTCAGATTCTGGCATGAGGCAGCCGTCCCGAACTGTGCACCTAAGAGACCTGGAGTTCTTGGCGACTCTCCAGGTGTTTGTGGATAGAGAATTCGGGTCAATGGCAGAGAAAGCCCTCCGAAGGCACCTCTGGTACCTCTGTCAGAGCAAGGAGTGGCTCTAGCGTTCTTCGATGAATGAGTGTCGGCAAACTTTAGAGGCCATTGGGGTCTTCACTGGAAGGATGGTCACTCCCCCAAACGTGCACCATGTTCTGCAAGATCCACAAACTCGAGCCACCACCCGAGGCCTGCACCCACCAATGACTCGATTGCCCTGCTCTACTTACGGGAACTGTTCTGCATTTCTGGTGCCCCTTTGGAATTTTTCCCAACTCTGTTTGGTAATTTTCAACTGAATACCGTTCGTGGCCACAGAGACCATTCCCCGGAGGCGACCCGAAACGGATCGCTCAACCGTGCTGTGGCGGACCTCGTAGTGTGCGACAGACGTCAAAAACTACAAGTTAACTGATGCTCGATTCCGGCGAAACCCAACCTTGTGTAACAATATTGACGGAAATCGAGCTCGAGCGTTTCGTCATCGAATCCTTCCTCAGGTATGCCGAACTTCATGGAGCGCTACGTTTCTATGACGCCTACTGCAAAAATCCGGAAGAGGATTAACAAGATCCAGGGTCTTTATGCCTTTCCATTTTTACTCCTGACCTCCCATTTATTCACTTCTTGTGATCTTATCTTCCTCCTTAATTGTTTTTTTTTTTTATTCTCAATCCTCTAGGCAGCCCTTTGATATTTACATTTACCTGGCATTGATGAACCTTTTTGTATTTATCTCTTTTTGTCCATTTTCGGTCCTCCACAGTTTTTTTATAAGTCGTCATTTCATTCCAAGATTGGTTTAATTGTTTATTTTTGGCATTATCTTCTCTTTCTCTTGCTTCTATATTGCAGTTTTCTGTTCTTTTCATCCTTATTTGATAATGAATTTGAAATAAAGTTAGAAATTACTTGGAATTTTCATTTTATTTTCTTGTGGGGCTTGTTGCATATAATGGGCACACTACTATATATATATATATATATATATATATATATATATATATATATATATATATATATATATATATAATATTGAGGATAAATCCCAGAGCCACGAGAAACGGATGTAGCATCTTTTAATTTTTCACAACGTTTCGAAAACTACAAGTTTTCATCTTCAGGCTAGAATAAGTTTACAAAGTTAATATGTATAAAGAAAACTTGAAAAGGCCAACAAGACATTATTTTAAAGGTGACCAATTACAAAATATCAGTAGAAAGTACTACAAGTTAAATTAAATATGACTTGGCAACAGTTAAATTTGCTTTAAGACTGACTCAAAAATTAGTTCATAAATTTAAGGATTATTGCAGAAATTAATTACAAACTGTAAGAGAAATTGACCTGGCATTATTTAAAGATAATAAATTTAAACTTTTTTTAATTTTGTAAAGACTGTAAGAGTTAAAAACATTTAATATAAAAACGGAAAATTTGGGTACTTACTAAAGCGGATCCATCCTAGAGAGTGAATGGTAGGTTTACCAAGGGGCTAGTATATATAGGTTACATTGACGCTTGGTTTATTAAAAGGCAAACCAACTAACAAACTGTAGTTAAAATTAGTTAATTAATAATGAAATTGCACTTAAATCTTCATTGAGTGTAGGTTTATAGTGTTTTATATATAGAGATTCGAGGGTTCTTAGGCAATGTGTGTTGTTGTTAAAGGCTAATACTTTAAAATTCTCAATATAAATGTTAGTTTTACAGCTTATGGTGTGTTCCGTAATAGAAGACTTTTCATTTCTATTTAATATTTTGCTTGTGCGCCAACTAATCCCCATATGAGCAGAGAACCTAGCTCCAAGAGACCTAACAGTGCTACCAATGTAAGAGGCTCCAGTACAACTGGGACATTTAAATAAATAGACATTATCACTGCGGAACTCCCAAAGAGATAGGATCTTTACTGTTAAAGAAACTTCCTATTCATAGTTTGTTTGAGACCCATAATTGACTCTTATTCTTTACCATCATACAAACTGGCTAAATATCTAGTTAAAATACTTTCACCGTTATCTAAAAATCAGTTCTCCATACAAAACTCCTATAAGTTTAAAGAGGAATTACTCAGCAAAGTTAACGATGGATATATTGTGAGTTATGATGTTGAATCTTTATTTACTAACATTCCCCTAAACTATACAATCAGTTGAATATTAAATAAGGTATTCCATTCCCAAAATACTTTTCATGGATTTTCACGAAGCCAATTAAAAAAAAAGCGCTGGAATTAAGTCTTTCTGAATCTTGGTTCACGTTTAATAATAAAGTTTACTGCCAGATCGATGGTGTTGCAATGGGTTCTCCAATGGGACCACTTGCAGCTGACTTTTTTATGACACATCTTGAAGATCAAATGTTTTCCTCTAATTTAGATTACAAACCCTCCTTCTACCGCCGTTTTGTGGATGATTCCTTGGCAGTTTTTAATAATCCTGCACATAGCCAACTTTTCTTTAATTTTTTGAACACTTTACACCCTAACATCAAATTCACCATGGAAGTGGAGTCAAATGATAAGATGCCCTTTCTTGACCTTTTAATCAACCGAGATAATGACCAACGAAAAATTCAAACAACCATTTACAGAAAAAAACATTCACAGGACTAGGTTTGAACTACTTTAGTTTTTGTGATTTCGGATATAAAATATCCACAGTAAAAACTTTAATACATAGAAGTTTCTCGCTATTATCCACTTACCAATCAATCCATAATGATTTTATTTTTCTTAGGAAGTATTTTATAAATAATTTATTTCCTTCTGACCTATATGATAGAGTTTTAAAAAAGCTATTTGATAATCTCATTGACCCCCCTCAACCCTGCATAAAAGTTCCTAAAATGCCCATATATTTACTAATTTCAGAGATGGGTTTTTTTAAACGATACTTTTAAAAGAAAAATCCTATTTATTTTTAAAAGATATTTTCCCCAAATCCATTCGGTTCCCTCGTCATCAGCCAAATGCCTTACGGACTTCGTAACAGTGGTCAAACCTTCCAACGCTTCATGGATCAGGTTCTGAGGGGTCTTCCCTTCGTATTTTGTTATATAGACGACCTCCTGATAGCATCTTCGTCTTTAGAGAAACATTTTTCTCACCTTCGCCAGATTTTTGCACGTTTAGATGAGTATGGTATCATACTCAACACTTCTAAGTGTATCTTTGGTGTCACACAGCTCTCCATTTTGGGACACCACATTTCCCCTGACGGAATTCGTCCTCTCGAGGACAAAGTTGAAGTTATCCGGGCTTTCCCCCGATCTTCTTCGCTAAAGCAGCCTCGTAGATTCTGTGGGATGGTAAACTTTTAGCACAGGTTCATTTCCAACATCTCCCATATTATTCAACCTCTCTATGAATTGCTTTCCAAGTCCAAGAAAAACCTTCCTCTTTCCTGGTCCTCCAAATCTTGCGAGGCTTTCTCTCGCACCAAAGAGGCTATGGCTTCCGCTGTCGCCCTGGCCCATCCTTGCCCAGGAGCTCCCATAAGCGTTGCTTCGGACGCGTCCGCTACTTATGTTGGTGCGACGCTACAACAGAAGGTTGGTGACTCTTGGCAACCCCTCGCCTTCTTCTCCAAAGCTCTTCTTCCTTCTCAACAGAGGTACAATACGTTTTCCCGCGAATTACTGAGCATATACCTCTCCCTCCGTCACTTCTAACAATACTTGGAAGGAGGTGAATTCACTGTCTTTACCGACCACAAACCATTGATTGGTGCGCTCGCCTCTAGTAGCACCGCCTCTGTGCACTCTGCAATTGATACTCATCACCTTGACTTCATCCTGCAGATGACAAACGATATTCGCTACGTTCCTGGTTCTTCAAACTTCGCACCAGATGCGATCTCTCGCATTTCATCGATTTCGGGCACGCAACTCTCCCAAATTGCGGCCATCGATCACGCGACAATAGCGCTTGCCCAGGAACAAGATGATGACACGCAAACACTGCGTCACTCTTCTCAACTCGTCGTTCGCGAGATTGACTTGCCGGTCAGTCCTTCCAGGCGCATCCTGGTTGACTATTCAATTCCTGACTGTCCTCGTCCTCTCCTTCCTCTCGCTTACCGTCGGCACATATTTAACCAGACTCACGGTCTCTCTCATCCTGGCATTCGAGCAACTCGAAAGCTCATCGCACAACGTTATGTGTGGCCAGGTATGAACGCCGACGTGGAAAAATGGACCCGCGCATGTTTACCTTGTCAACGTGCAAAGGTTTAATGCCACACAAAGTCCCATCTGGCTGCTTTTCCACTTCCATCGGCACATTTTGACGCCATTCACATCGATCTGGTTGGTCCTCTTCCATTTTCGCGTGGTTGCACTTACCTTCTCACCATGATGGATCGCTTTACCTCTTGGCCAGAGGAAGTTCCTATCCCCGACATCAGAGCCACCACTGTAACTCGAGCCTTCGTCTCAGCATCGGTTGCTCGTTTTGGTGTTCCATCAACGATCATGACTGATCGGGGATGCCAATTTAAATCCCACCAATGGGATGCACTCATGTCATTACTTGGCTCCTTTCGTCTCCGTACGACTAGCTCCCATCCCCAGAGTAACTTTAAGGTGGAACGTTTACACAGGACTCTCAAGGGAAGCTTACGCTCCACTGACCCCAACATCACTTGGGTGGACAAGCTACCCTTAATTCTCCTGTGAATTCGTGCCTCCTTGAAAGATGATTTGAATTGCTCCACTGCGGAACTCGTCTATGGTACGCAGCTTCGTCTCCCAGGCCAATTCTTTTCTTACGCTGACTGTCCTCTTCCTTGCGACATACATCCTGCTGCATACGTACACAATTTAGTAAAGGCGATGTCTGAGGTAAAGCCGACCGCCACAAGAGTGCCTGTTAATCAGAAACCTTTCGTGCCAACTGAGATGGCAACTTGCTCTCATGTGTTTGTCCGTTGCGATTCTAATCGCATATCCTTGCAACCTGTCTATGACGGACCCTTTTTCGTCGTCTCCAGGAAGTCGAAATTCTTTGTTCTTCAGCTTGGCACCAAACAGGATACGGTTTCCATTGATCGCCTGAAACCAGCTTTTATAGAGGCCGTTCTCCTGGAACAGTCACTACCTTTCTCTTCCACTAATATAGGTCCAGTGGTTATCCTAGCCTGCCTTCCGCACCCAACTATTCCTTCAACACTTCCCAACCAACTAACTCCACTTCCGAACTCTTCTTCGGCTCTTTCAAATTAAATTGCGACCTTTCTTCTCACCTCTTTACTCGCAAAACCTCCACCAACCATCTCTACACCCCTAATTCTTCTTCCCAACTGCTGTCACCTCACTTTTTGTTGCAGGACCACTCGACAGCAGCTGGAGAACATCAAGCGACCAACGCGCAACTCCCGACTGTCGCCTTTTCGGGAGGTCCAGAACAATCGTCACCCGACGCTCCGGTCGTCGCTCGCGATAATCTCCCGCATCAATCGAGTGGCACTTCTAATCGCAACCTGACCCGCAATCCGAGTCAGACAATTGGCACTATAACCCATTCTGCATGTGTTGTAAGGAGGCCTCGCCGCTATATAGTCTAAGATTTTTTTTAAACACCTTGTAGAAGCTTTTCCCTCGGTGGGGTAGTATTGTAGCGGTCTATACCACTACAAGTGGAAATATTTAATCATAACAGTGTATATATATATACATACATAGTTTCCAGAAGGGTTCGTAACCATAACTTAAATCGTGTGATTGTTACGCCCGATCTCCAATGCGTTTTAAAATCAAACATTAGATTCATCCATTTTGCTGCTCAGCTCATCGGAATCAGGTCTGTAATATTTGAATAGTAATTTTTAGCTAAATATGTTCCGAAAGATTCGCGAATTAATGGTGGTTTTTCTCTCAATTACAGTCACTCCCAACTCCGTTGTAATCTATTTATATTATCCATTTATTTAATCTATTTATTGAATCTATTTATGTATCCAAATTACAATCTATTTATGTATCCAATTTAATCCATGCAATCTATTTATACATATCAACCTATATTAATATTTACCCAATCCATTTAACTATATAATCTATTTGTTCATATAATCTATTTATCGATCCACATAAATATTTATCATACATTTATAATATTTACTGATTTAACATTCAACTATAATCTAATTAATATTTGTCAATCTAATTATCAATCATCATATGTGTACTCTAATTCTCATTAACTCGTGCAAAGTTAATTCAACCGCGTAAAATTGAATCCAATCGTAAACTGTATAATCTCACTTTTTAATCCTAACTGTTAATTCCATTGAATATTCCGGCAGAACCAGGTACACCACGGAGCACGTCCCCAGCAATAATCATCCACGACAAGCTCTGGTGTAGCACTCTCGGGCTTAGTGTAGCTAGGGCACAACAAAACAGTGGAAATATGTTACCAGTAAACTATTCTGCACGGAAAACAACAACAAAAAAACTTAATTAGTGTTGCCAAAAATTAAGACATTTTGAAATAGTCCAAATATTTGGTACTGTCCGAACTATTTGCATACTACTGTATATATATATATATATATATATATATATATATATATATATATATATATATATATATATATATATATATATATAAAAGTAAAAGAACTCAATGGCGAGTATGGTATATGATAGTGAAACCACTTTATAGGAACCAAAAGTTTAATTTACTAGACTAGTTTCAGTATGTAGTTTATCATGCCCTCTTCACTCGTATACTGAGAATGCGATTGTTACAAAAGTCTATGCATACCGTACAAATCAGAAACAAATCGGCAAAAAACAGAAAATGGGGGGAAAAAGGTCATTATTCAGGGGGTGTGAGTCTAAGATCGTTGACTAAACTGTTTACGATGAGGTTACAGGAATGGAGGCTGCATTTCAATTGCCCATCTGACAAATTATAATTGGGAATTTCTCCTATTAATATGGATTCTACTATTTTTATTTTACCGAAATCTTTACAATTATATACGATTTGTGCCTTTGAATAGTCAATTTGGTGGTTGAATTTGTTAATATGATTAAAAATACTGGATGTGGTACTGCCTCGTCTGACATCACTTTTATGTTTATAAATTCGTTCTGTTAAGGTTCTTCCGGTCTCTCCTACGACCGGAATAACCTTAACATTATCAGTTCCGTGATAATAAACGGAACAAGTTCGAAAGATTGTAATCCGCCTGTCATTTTCCTGTGTAATTTTTTGCATTTATTGCTCTACTCATGTGCTACTTTGTGAGTTTCTCATATATATATATATATATATATATATATAAATATATATATATATATATATATATATATATATATATATATATATATATATATATATATATATATATATATATATATATATATATATATATATATATATATATATATATATATATATATATATATATATATATATATACAAGGTGTTTCGGAATTCTTTGAACAAACTTTAACCTAAGGTTCCTTTTGGTTAAATAAGCATAATTTACTCTATGGAGGGGTATCCAAAAATGTTTAGTTTAAAAGTTACGAAGACTTGAAATGTTAAAGTATGATTTAAATAGGGAGCAGGACCCTTCTTTTATTTTAACCTTACAAGTGGAAGGGCTCTATGAAGAGTCATTAACAAAATACATGAAAATATAATTAAAAGGATGGTGGAGTAGATGGCGAAGAGGGTGGTGCAGGTGTCAAGCAGGTTTTGGTGTAACGAGGCCGAAAACGTCCATGCCGCCTCCAGGCTGGAGCAGCTGCTTATATACCCGAAACAGCGGGCGGCTCCCTCCCGGCTCGATGGTGTTGTTCGAAGAATCCTGAGCCGGCATCGGCCCGATTTCGGCGGCTCCTTACGTGTGCTATATTAATAGCGGCGTACCTGAAAATCCTGGATATGATACCCCTCACTTGCCCCGAGCATGCCAGCGAAGATACAGATGCACTCGTGGCGGTAGTTTACACTGAGAAGTGAACGACAATCGACCAACTACAGAATAGTGGACTTGTAGATATGCACTTAATTTACGGTATGGCAAACGACAATTTTAGGAGGGCTGAGAGAATGTACATTGAAAGATATCCCAACAGACATGTGCCTGTGCGTCAAACATTTGCAGCCATACATACGAGTAGGACACTGCGTGCAACTGGATCATTCCGCGTTGCAAAACCTGATGCAGGCCGCCCTAGAAGTGTAAGAGACCCTGAGATAGAGGACGACATACTTCAACATTTTCATAATGATCAAACAACAAGCACACGCGCTGCAGCAAATGTTTTTCCTGCAAGTCACAGTACGGTGTGGCGCGTGCTGCACGACAACCTTCAATATCCATTTCACATTCAGCGTGTTCAGAGCTTAAACGCTGACGATTATCCGCCGGGTGTTCAATTTGCCACGTGTTTTTTACAAGGACAAGAACCTGATTTTGCATCAGAAGTTCTTTTCCCAGATGAAGCAACATTCACGCGAGAGGGAATATTCAACACGCATAATCTGCATTTGTGGTCCCACATCAATCCACATGGTACATGGGAAAGCAGTAACCAAAGTAGATTCTTCGGAAATGTGTGGGCGGGCATTATTGACAACTATCTCATCGCCCCCTACATCCTGCCAGAAAGACTCACTGGACGCAATTTTTGAACGTTTCTTGATGAAGTACTACGCGGGTTGCTAGAAGATGTTCTCCTGGCGCTTCGCAGAGGAAGGTGGCTCCAACAAGATGATGCACCGGCAAACTTCACGATTGCTGTTAGGAAGTTATTGGATGATTGATATCCAAACCGCTGGATTGGTCGTAGCGGACCAATCTCTTGGCCACCTAGGTCTCCTGACATGACACCCATAGACTTCTACCTTTGGGGACACCTAAAGAGTTTAGTGTACGAAACACCAGTTCCGTCCAAAGAACTTATCAGCAGGATTATTGATGCCTGTGCAAGGATTGCTGAAACTCCTGGTGTCTTCGTACGAGTTCAGCAATCATTCCACCGGCGCTTCAACGCATGCATCGCAGCAGATGGACGGACTAACCTAACTTCAAACTCTTTATTCCTACAAAGTAAACTTATTCTGAATTTAATTTTTCATTAACCCGACGACACGCTCAAACTTATAAGTCTTAGTAACTTTTACACTAAACATTTTTGGATACCCCTCCATAGAGTAAATTATGCTTATTTAACCTGAAGGAACCTTAGGTTTTTGTTCAAAGAATTCTGAAACACCCTATATATATATATATATATATATATATATATATATATATATATATTAATGTAGATGGCTAGAAGTCTTTCTTGAAGGCAAATTTTGTTGAAGACCATGGTCTTCAACGGGGGAAAAGCTGGAGGATATGGACTTCATGGAAGGGGAAATAAAAAAGAAGATCAGTGACCTAATGACGAATAAGTCACCTGGCCCTGGATGGGTTTTTACCTAAAGTGTTGAAAGAAGTGCGCGATCAAGTGTCACGCCACCTAAGCGCAATCTTCAACATGTCAATCCGGACCGAATGCGTTCCTAGAGACTGGCGTGAAGCGGAGGTGACTCCTATCTTCAAGAAAGGAGACCGTAGCCAACCGTCAAACTACCGACCTATCAGTCTGACTTCGATAGTCGGTAAACTCATGGAAAGCATGATGGTGGACAAAATGACGTCGTATTTAGAGTCAAACCTGCTACTGAGGAGTTCCCAGCACGGCTTCCGAAGGCAACGGTCATGCCTGACGAACCTTGTGGAATTCTTCCACTTCGTCTTCAGTGAGCACGATCGGGACAAGGCGGTGGATGTGGTGTACTTAGACTTTCAGAAAGCCTTTGATAAGGTACCACACCGCCGCCTTCTCCGGAAAGTGCGAACGCTGGGCATATAGTGAAAAGTAGCCAGCTGGATCGAGAACTGGCTAAGTGGCAGACGGCAACGGGTGGTAAGGAATGGACAGACTTCTGAGTGGGTGCCCGTTACTAGCGGGGTGCCTCAAGGTTCTGTCCTGGAACCACTACTATTCATCATCTACGTCAACGACATAGACGGTGACATGGTTGCCAAGATTTCCAAATTTGCAGACGATACCAAGCTTGGTATGAACGTTGCAAAGGATGGAAATACTGCCCGGCTGCAGGAAGATCTTGGGAAGATTAGGGAGTGGTCGGACACGTGGCAAATGCCTTTCAACGTGAACAAATGCAAAGTAATGCATATCGGCCACCGAAACCCCAAATCTCAGTACTTCTTTAAGGGAACTGCCCTTGAATCGGTTGACACTGAGAAGGACTTGGGTGTTACTATCACTAGCGACCTCAAGTTCTCGAAACAATGCATCGAGGCAGAGAAGAAAGCCCAAAGGATGTTAGGCTACATAAAGGTACAGTTGGGATACCGTAACAAGGAGATAGTACTTTGTCTGTACAACTCCCTCGTTCGGCCGCACAATTTTGGAGTCCTTCGTTTCGAAAGGACATCGCAAGGTTGGAACGCATACAAGCTAAGGCAACCAAACTGATTCATAAGAACATAACATAAGAAAGGAAGGAGACTGCAAAAGTCCATTCATGGCCTACACTTGGCAGCTCCTGTTCCATTCAACACACAAAAGATTTCTTACCAGAGAAAAGTCATCAACATTGTCACCCTTTACAGGAGTTCGTCAGATCTAATCTACAATATACATAAAATGCATCCAGAGGATTATGTCCATTCATGCAACCGCAAAATATAATCTCCCCACTCCTTAGAAAAATATATACATATGTACATAAAAAAAGTCAGTCCCATCTAGCAGCTTCATCCATATATTTATCTAATCTATTGTTAAAACTACCCAGAGAGGAGGCTTCTATCACATGTCTAGTGAGCCTATTCTATTCATCTACCACACGATTTGTAAACCAATTCCTCCCAATCTCCTTCCTAAACCTATACTTATCAAGCTTAAACCCATTGCTACGTGTTCTGTCATGTTCACTAAGTATAAGAACCTTACCCAGATCCCCTTTATTATATCCTTTTACCCATTTGAAGACTTCAATCAATTCCCCTCTGACTCTTCTCCTTTCCAATGTATGTAGATTTAGTTTTCTGAGACTTTCACCATAAGGTCAGTTCCTTAGCCCACTAATCATCTTTGTCATCCTTCTCTGCACAGACTCAAGCAAATCAATATCCTTCCTATAATATGGTGACCAAAATTGTACTGCATAGTCTAGATGAGGCCTAACTAGCGCCAGATACAGTTTCAGAATGACTTCAGCACTCTTATTGCTTACACTCCTCCTAACGAATCCCAATATTCTATTAGCTTTATTCTTAGCATTTAGACATTGCTTTCTAGGACGAAGGTCTGAACTTACCAAAATACCCAAGTCCCTCTCACAATCGGTCCTCCCTAAAATTCTCCCATTTAATTTATAACTATTCAATGGATTATTTCTACCTATACTAAGTACACTACATTTGTCTATGTTAAACTTCATTTGCCATTTCTCAGGCCAATTGGACAGAATGGTCAATTCCTGCTGCATTACAACAGGATCAGAATCAGCCCCAATGGCCCTACCTAGCTTAGTATCATCAGCAAATTTACTCAGGTCACTACTTATACCTATGTCAAGATCATTAATATAAATTAAGAATAGCAAAGGACCCAAAACAGATCTTTGCGGAACTCCACTGCTAACACACCCCCACTCAGATTTAACTCCATCTATACTAACTCTTTGCTGTCTGTCACCAAGCCATGACTGAATCCACCTAAATATACTGCCATCGATCCCGTGTGCTTTAACTTTGCTCAGAAGTCGTAAGTATGGCACTCGATCAAAAGCCTTACTAAAGTCCAAGTATAAAATATCATAGTTTTCATCATTATCTGCTGCTTCATACACCTTACTATAAAAAGACAGCAAATTAGTGAGACAGGATTTACCCTTACTAAAGCTATGCTGTGATTCTTTTATCAACTTATGCTTATCCAAGTGATCTCTAATATTCCTTGCTATAATAGATTCCATCATTTTCCCTACCACTGATGTTAAACTTACTGGTCTGTAATTAGACATATTTGTTTTATCCCCTTTTTTAAATAAAGGTATCACATTGGCTTTCTTCCATGCCACTGGCACAATGCCACTCTCCAATGATTTTCTAAAGATGCATGCTAGGGGCTCACTTAACACATCCTTACATTCTTTCAAAATTCTAGGAAAGAGCTCATCAGTACCGGGTGCTTTACTACTTTTGATTTTATCAATTTCCTTTGTCACTATCTCCTTTGTGATCAAGATATCCTTTAATTTCTCTTCATCATTACCCCGAAAGATCATTGACACCTCAGGTATATTTAGAGTATCCTCCTGTGTAAATACTGAGAGAAAAAAGTCATTTAGCATTCCAGCCATTGAGTCCCTATCACTCACTAATTCTCCATTGGAATCTATAAGTGGGCCTATTTTATCTCTAACCTTAGTTTTGTATAATTGATAAAAACTTTTAGGATCTTCCTTTGCCCTATTTGCCACTTTAATTTCATAATTTCTCCTTGCTACTCTAACTAACTTTTTAACATCTCTTGCTAGTTCATTATATCTCTGCCTTAAGTGATCCTCTCCATTTTTTATTTTCCTATAAATGCCCTTTTTAATGCCAATATAATGCTTAATTTTATCTGTCATCCATTTTGGGTCATTATTTTTAGTCCTAATCTCCTTATATGGAATGTAAATCATCTGACCTGTAATTAATTGCTCAATTATTCTTTCATACTCCTCTTCAATTGTAATCTCTTCCTCCTGGTGATTATTGTCTCCACTAACTGATATCATTGAATCTATTCCTGAATTGATTTCATTGCCTGGTTTCTGTACAACTGCCTCCAGGTAAGTCCTTAGCCCATTATAATTTGCTCTTCTAAAGTCAGGAATTTTAACATTGTTCATGCTACTATCAATACCATTCCATTTCATCTTGAATCTAATTTCACAATGGTCACTATTACCCAAATTTCCTCCAATCTCAGTATCCTTAATAACTTCTTCCCTATTTGTCAGAACTAAATCCAGTATATTATTAGCTCTAGTGGGTTCGTTAATAATCTGCCACATGCTTACTTCTACATGCCCGTTCAATCTCCTGCCACAGAAGATTTGAAGCTCCCTTACTAAGATTTGGTGGTCTGTATAATAATCCTATGAAAAGCTTGTTTTTACCTTCCTTTACATTTAGCCATAATGACTCTGTGTTATCATCTAATTTAATTGTACTGTTTACACAACACTGGAGATTATCTTTAATATAAATAATAACCCCTCCTCCTCTCTTCCTATTCCTATCTGTATGGAACATGTTAAAGCCCTCAATCTCAACCTCAGGTTTATAGTGATTACCTGCTAAATCAAGCCATGACTCTGTTATTGCAATTATATCAAAATTCTCTTCACTCGCTAACGCTCTTAAGAGATCTATCTTATTCCTTATACCCCGACCATTTGTGTAGTATATTTTTAAGGTTTTTTTATTATTCCCATCTTCATTGCATTGTGCTTTTTTATTCCTAGTTATCTGCTCATTCACTTGTGCATTAGTCTCCCTATAACGCATCAGTATGCCCTCTCCCCTAGCTACTCCTCTATCTCTGCATCCCTTCCATTTCCTACACCTGCCCTCTATTCCTGTTATTCCCTTACCTCTAACAGCTTCTAGTTTCCCACCTGTAAGGACCTAATCACACCATCCAGCTCCCCCCATAGAACCTCAACACCTGCCCGACTAAGATGGAGCCCATCCATCGCATACAACCTCCTATTCCCGTAAAACCCTCCCCAGACATCTACAAACACCAATCCTAACTCCTCACACAGTCCTTTCACAAATTCATTCAAACCAATTGCACGCGACAACCATTCTACCCCCACATCCAATCTCGGAAGCACACCAGAAACAACACCTTTTACCCTGCTTTTACTCATCCTTTCAACTAACCTTTTATACTGCTCACGTAACTCACATGTACCCACCTTCTTTACATCATTCACTCCCACATGCGTAATCACAACTGCATCCCTCTCACACCCAGAAACCAGCCTATCATACCTCTCACAAACATCACTTACACCAGCAACGGGCAGACAAACTCTCATTCCCTTCCACTTGCTATCACTCAACTTCCTATCTAAATACCTAATCTGAGAGTCACCCATCACTAGCACCTCAGTCATTTTCCTATTCTGTCTTGGCCTAACATTACCCTCCCTCCTGCTCTCAGTCACACTACCACCCATCCTGCTTTCATCCACAATCACACCAGGCAAATCACTTTCACACTCTTCCTCTCTCAGGACAATGAATCTGTTAGTCAACCTAACAGGTTCTATATCCCTCTCATTCACACACCTAACCTGTCCTAACTTATCTATCCTATCCATTTTCACCCACCATTCATCATCACTCACAACTTCCACACTGTTCCCAGTCCTAGCCCTATCTTCCACCCTCTTAGCACTAATCTCACCCTTCAATCGCACACTTGCATCTCTTCTCACCTCAAACACCAAATCATTCAACCTCTTACATTCCTCACTCAACCTCCTAAACTCCCCTTCCAGAAAACACATACGGCATTCAGTTACATTCACACTCCTTTCAACTACACATGCATCACACACCACATACACACTACTTTCAAACGGCATGCTCTCACCATCTATACAAAAAGCCATACTCTCAGAAATTTACTAAGGAAAAAGTTAACACTCACCCCCCAAAAAATTCTTGCTCAGGATTGCTGCCAGTTATCTTCCCCAAAAGTATTAATCACTAATGTATTTATTATACAGTGATTGATGTATTAAATAAATACAAGAAAAATTACACACCCAAATCAGTATTATATCCCAATCTTACAATGAGAATCAGGAGCTTCCTGTAAGACAACCTTCCAGAACAAAGCCAGACAGCCAACATAAAAGCCGACATAAAAGTTATGAGGATAGACTAAGGAAATTAGATCTGTTCTCGCTGGAAACCAGTAGACTGCGTGGTCAGCTCATCGAAGTTTTCAGAATACTTCGAGGGTTCGACAATGTTGACTACCGGGATATTTTCACACTGAGTGAGAACAGAACGCGCAATCACGGCTTCAAACTTGAACTGAAGCGTTACAACCGCAATCTGTGTGGAATTTTTTTCACCTACAGTATTTGCGGTAAGTGGAACGCACTTCCAGTGGAAGTTGTCAACAGTGAATCTGTTGACCAGTTCAAGTCAAGACTAGACAAAGTCTTGAAAAGTGGCCGTTTAGGGACTCAAAACAATTGAGCAGCCATGTGCCTACTCAATTGCTAGTCCAAAGGTACTTTCTTTGAATGGACCGTAAGGTCTCCTAGGGTACTTTCTTTCCTTGTAACTCCTTGTGTATTTCGCCTTAATCAATTTCCTTTGGCAACTTTCTATTCTTTTTTATTCCATTTTGTAGATGGTGGATCGCTTTTCCTATATTCATTTCTCTTTTAAATGAGTGGGTTTGGTAAAAACCAAATTAAATTGCTGAGCTTTCGATCTTAATCGATCATCTTCGGAGCGTCTTTATGTATTCTTTCCTCCTTTACCGATGAAATACGTTGGAGTTAGAATTGGGCTGAATGAAAAGAAAACGGTTTTTAGGGGATATTTATTCCTATTCCGCCTGGCTTGAGCGCTACGTTAAAGGAAACGAGCCAATCCGGTGAATAGAATTTTACAATAACTTTAATGTTCGATTCCAGTTCAACGCTTGACTGTTGATGGCCGGCTTTTCTTTGTTTATTAAGATGGCTCTTAAATGTCCAGCCTAGCATTATTTCCCTCTTTTCGTTTAATTACGGTGTTGTCAACTAGAGTATCTATCGTGAGGTTGATGTTGTGCGCGCTCTCCGTTTTATTTTTAGGCTCTCCGCTTTGCAGAGGCATGGTTAACCCTTTGAGGCTCACTGGCATGCCTGTGTGCTATAACTTTAACTCGCTGTATAAAATATTCTTATATATTATTTTTCATTCGTTCTAAGGTATACATATAATTTCAGGTTTATATTATACATATTTAATGACTAATTGGCAACTTAATTATTTTTTGACCATATTTTGAAGCACGATCAGTTGAGTCTTGAACCTATCTGAAAGTGGTTGTGTTTTTATATCATTCAGTAAGTTTTAGAAAGTGTTTTGGGGCCTACAATTTGATATTTAATAGTATAGCATCTATTCTTTGATTGGAAATTATTTTTAAAGAAATAAAGTAAATATTTAGTCCAAAACTTTTAGTAATATGTATACGGCACAAATAGGTGCCATTGTCCCTAAGGGGTAATTTCCTATATCAGAATATTAAGTTATTAATATCATCATTATTATTACTATTTTGATTATTATTATAAATGTTATTCTTATTAATATTATTCAACATTATTATTAATTTATCTTATTAATATCATTATTATATTTGTTTGCCAATACTTATTACTAAAATACATCGGTACTTTATTATTTTCAAATAATATACAAATATAATTATTCCAAAGATATTACAAATTTACATTATTTTACGAAACAATTCTCAATAGGCCTCTATTACAGATACAGGGTGTCACGGCGAAGTAGACACATTGTTCTTCGAGGAAATGAAGTCCATCAATTATTATCATGTGACCACCGTGATATCAGTGAAGATGTAGCCGTATTTGATGAGGTAGATATGGATTTTATAGAACAAGATTTAGAAGATGCTCAAAATGAAGAGCTGACTGAAGGCATAAATGTAATAATTGAACCTAACATTCCCGTCCTGAGTTCACAACAAAGCTCTGAATCCAGTAGTAGACTACTTGACTCTACTTTACATCAAACATCAAGTGAGATTGCAACTTTTAGATGGAGGAGAGTAGTAAAGGAAGAAACAATAACATCTGTTGAGAACTCTGACAATCTGGAAGCCTATGATTAGGGTAAAGCGCTTATCAATTTGAGCGATGATCCAAATCCTTATGAAATATTTAACAACGTAGCTACGTTTGATAATTTTCTAAATCAAATTCTAATTTCTTAGACTACAATGTATAATCAGCAAAAATGACACGTATTTGCAACGAACTTGAAACAATTGAGAGCGTTTTTTGGAATGAAAATAGTAATGGGATACCATGTTTTGCCATCGATAAGAGATTATTGGTCAAGTGAAACAGATCTTGGCGTTCCATTTATATCTAATGTAATGCCTTTGAAGAGGTCTGAAGAAATTAGATCTTTATTACATTTTAACAACAATGAGCAAATGAAAGCGCGAGATGATCCATTACACGATAGAGCTTACAAAGTCCGAACTGTATTAGATCATTTCAACTAAGCATTTATGTCTGCCATGAATCCAAATAAATGCCAATCAATTGACGAGCACATGATTAAATTCAAGGGTCATAATATACTAAGGCAGTATGTAAAAGGTAAACCAATCAAATGGGGTTTCAAAGTGTGGGGCAGGTATGATTCTAAATCAGGATATTTGTTCGAATTTGACTCCTATACTGGTAAAAAAAAGGTAAAAACAGAATGCGGGTTGGGCGAAGGAGTTGTTTTAAAACTTACAGAAAAATTTCAAAATATTGGTTGTAACATTTTTATCAATAACTTTTTCAATTCATCGGCGCTCCATTTCATGTTATCCAATAAAAATATAAATAGTGCAGGAACCGTACGAATGAACAGAAAAATATTCCAAGATGACAGGTACCTTCTGATAAAGAAATGAAAAGAGGAGATATCTCTTGTTTTGAATCAAATGGCATTTTTTATGTAAAGTGGATGGACAATAAAGCAGTGCATATGTTGTCAAATTTTATATCAGCATTTCCTGTTTCGAAAGTGTACCGTAGGAAGAAGGGAACTAGCGATAAAGAGGAGCTTGAATGCCCTGATGTTGTTATGGATTACAATACCCATATGGGTAAGGTCGATATAATGGACCAAAAGAAAGTAACTTATCAGTTTGACCATAGGTCAAAAGTCAAATATTACCTAAGAGTAGTTTTTGATCTTGTTGATATTGCAATAAACAATGCCTCCATTGTGTTCTGCAAATTAGAAGGGACGTCAAGAATTGAAAAAATGGATGCAAAGACATTCAGAAGAATTGTAGCTCGTAGGTTGATTGAAACTTCTCCCACAGAAAAAGAGCCCCACCATCAACCTCTGTTGCTGTCAACCCCCCAAAATCAAAATACTATCTACAATCCCCAACACCAACACATTCAATGCGAAAATCTGATTCCAGACAACGTTGCAAAGTGTGCACGAAAAATAAAATTTGAATGTGGTATCTACCTTTGTTATGTAAGTGGTAGAAATTGCTTTCAAAAATATCCTGAATAACTCTAAAGTGATACCTACGTACTTAATGTTGAATAAATACTATTTTTAGTTTAAAATATTTTCATTCAATGAAGGTTTTTCTTGCATTATATATATATTTTTAGATAAATAATTGAAATTCCCGAATAAATATCACATATTTGAGAAAATAATATACATAAATATTTTAACTGTTTTTAAATGTTTAATAAGTCCTATTACATTATAATATTGTTTTCAATCCTTATAAAATTAATAGAAAATGCTGTTATAAACAATAAAAGTAAAGATTCTTGTAAACTATAAATAATTACCCCTGAGGCTGAATGGCACACATATATGCCATGCTCTATTTCCATATGTAAGAAATTATTTAATATATTTTTGACAAAAACATCACCTACCACTCATATACATCCAGTCTATAACATTTTTCGAAAAAAAATACTGCTGGTTTTCTTATGCGCGTTAAAGGGTTAAACGTCTCGAAAGAGTGGTGGTTGTCATGCCAATAAAATTTTGAGTTATTATAAAGCTTGCAGTCTTTATCGGGGCAGATGAACTCGTAAACTATGTTGGTTGACGTTAGATTCGAGGAGTTTTGGCAGTTCTTGTTTTTCATAAGGAGATTGTTGGCTTTTGTCGTTTTATAGTATATGATAAGTTGAATTTTGTCCATTTGATTCTTAACCTCGATATTACGGTTAATAATCTCCTTGATGTTTTTTTAATCTATTTTATAGGCCGTGGACATCTGATTTCTTTAATGCAGTTTGACGTTGTTTACCGCTCATTGATTACTTTTCGTTTTATCCGTATCTTTGAAATGCTTATTTAAAAATGATTGGAGTTGTTTTTCAATCATGCTGTTCGAGAAACCGTTGTTAACGAGTATTTGTTTTACGCGTAAATTCTCTTGATGGAAAAGTTCCCACGTAGAGCAGCTTTTATATGGTGGGCGGATGTATGAGCCGATTACACTAATTTTGTACCTTTCAGGGCATTCACTATCCACACTGGGGCAGCTTCCCATATCCGTACTTTTTCTATATACTTTTGTGATATAGATACCATTGATGTTTTGTACCTCAACGTCCAAAAAAGGGAGTTTGTAGCGGCCGGTGTGTACGTCCAAAATAGGACACACACGCGAGAGTTGCTACACACATAAAGTACAGAGAGAGAGAAAAAAGTAAAGTTAGTGCCGTTATCTCTGTTTGGTCGAGGCAATCTTTGGAAAACATAATAATCAAAGCAGATCCAGAATAAACCGGTTAGCTATCACTGTTAAACAAATAGAAGCCAAGTCAGAAAGCTGTCTCCATGGCAACATGCCACCGCCCACAGAGAATTTTACCCAATAGTCGGAATGCCTTTCTTACCAATATGTTCAGCAGTAGCCAATCAAAAGTCAAGTTATGTTAATACCGACAAATCAACAGGCCGTACATATGAGGGAGGTGTGGCTTAGTTGGACGAGGAACTTGTAGGGCATGGCTTAAACTGTATATATAACTGTGTGGAACCAAAACAATAAATAATTAGATTACTGTTTTATATAGCAATATATCGCGTTATATATCGTTCAGTCTGATCTCTCGGATTGGCGTAATTCATCTTTGTATATAGTCGTGTACCTAACGCAAACAGTAAGGTGTACTCTTAAAGGCTTTATTCGTCCAGCTTCTTTTAGACCTTGCCCGCATTTGACCTCGAACTTAATTTATGTCAGAACTTAGAACTTAAAACTTAATTAAGGAACTTTTTAAAAGTGCAATAAGATCTAGTTCAATAATAATTCTATTTTTGCTTTGGTGACTTCAATATCCTGACGTTCCTCAGTCTCCCTGCTTCAAGGCCTTATTAATCGGGAAAACAGCCGTTGCGCATTCTCTTTGTTAATCGCAATTCCTCGCGATTACATAACTCCCGAAATACCGGTGTTCTACCCTGGTGTGGTTTATCCTCATCCTCCAAGCTATTTCGTCCCCGTCGCTAGCATAAGACCGCCCCTGGCTTAGGGCACCCCATAGCAATCAACAAATAACTCTCGTGTGAAATAAGGAAGGGCAACGCAAACCAACCGGAGCATCTGTATCAACCAGAGTCTTTCCAAATGATTACGCGATAACTCGGTAATCTACCACCATTACTGGCAACCAGCGTCCCCCTTCCAAGGCTCTTGGGTTGTCCTCACGATTACTTTCAAGGATCCATCATAATTAGGGACGACCTTTAAGACCCACCCCCCCTCATTAGTTTATTGCCCGTGCTCAATTCATAAGTGAATTTTAACACGGAGTTCTTCTACAATTGCTGTTTGATGTTTATCAGATGTTCTTCGTTTTGGACGTTGATGTAGATGCCGTCTACGTATTGGCAATACGCGTGTGGCTTATTTTCACTGTTGTCAAATAATCTCTCTTCAAATTGACCCATATAGTAGTTGGCGAATGTCATAAGAAAATCTGACAAATCCAACATATACGTCATTCTAAACAAAGAAGAATATAAGAACAAATTGAATACCATCCTAAGCGACACCACTATATTTAAAAGTAGGAAAAAAGATCCAACTGAAGAATTAAAAAGAAAATAAATGGACAAATAACTAAAGCTAATGCACTCGTTAGAGGACTTCACTTCCAAAAGATCATCAGCGATTAAACATCAGGATATCTGTATGAAAATGTAAAAATTTATAAGCCGAACAACCCATTGAGGCTTATCATCTCTCAAATCACCACACCAACGTACCATTTAGCTAAAACCCTAAATGAAGTAATCAAATCGTACATCTCTTCGGAGTATAGCATAAAGTCTAGGTAGGAATTTAGCAATATACTCCACTCTACAAGACCGGCAGGAGTAGTAGCATCCCTTGATGTGGAAAGTCTGTTTACGAATGTGCCTATCGCTCAGACCATCGACATCATTATACAAAATGTGTACCACCATCCTACAATGTCTCCTCCAAATCTTCACTCAAACATCTTTAGGAATATGTTACGTTCATGTACATCAGAGGTTCCGTTCAGGACACCAGGCGGTAATCTATACACGTAAGTGTCTATGAGGTCACCCTTGGGGCAGAGCTTAGCCAACTACTTAAGTTTGATGGTTTCAGTCCTCCTATCAAGCTACATATGTCGCTGCTTATCAGGTGAATGTCAGCCAGGGCAAGCCACAACTCCCTACTGCGATACCCAGTATAGCAATGCCTCTGGGCATTCCTATAATAAAAACCTCCTGGGAAACTTAAATATATATATATATATATATATATATATATATATATATATATATATATATATATATATATATATATATATATATATATATATATATATATATATATATGTATAACTGAATCACGAAAATAAGGAACGTGAGGAATTTATGAATAACGTTATAGCCACGAGGAAAATGAAACAACGGAGAACTGCGAGGCCTTTCGACTAATGGTCTTTTAGTCTGCTCAGTAAAGGACCATTAGTCGAAAGGCCTCGCAGTTCTCCGTTGTTTCATTTTCCTCGTGGCTATAACGTTATTCATATATATATATATATATATATATATATATATATATATATATATATATATATATACATCAATTATTATGTAGAATTCATATTATGCAATCCTTTAACTTTGTCAATTTAATCGTTCAATTATTTTACTTAACTTTTGTAAATTAAATCATTTTATGTACAACTTAATAATTAATTAATTCACCTAACGTAATACTGTTCCAAACAACATCTCTTAAAATTCACACACAAACAAACAAACACACGCTTTCAGCTCGACCAAATAGCACACTATTCTTTCCCATTCGACTCAAACCACTCTTCGTATAAAGGTCGGTAATCATTCCTTCTACAATTAGCCATTTACCTCCAAACAAATCATACTTTGTTAATTCCACTTTCACTCACAATTCTTTGCAAAGGACCATACGGGAGTAGGTCCTAATTATATTACTTCTCATATTGCAGCCTCTAATTCTCAGTCCATCATATTCAATATATTATTATTTCACCATATTATTCCACCATATTATTTCATATTTATTTCAAATACTTCAATTCTCTTCGCATCTTGTTACTGTAAATCATATTTTACAGTATTTTACATTGTATACCTAATCTACTTATCTCATTGTACATTCGTTGATTCCATGAATATATTTATATTTGTTTAATTGTTTTTCCTAAAACCCAGTTCATTACTTCAAAATTTATTTCGCTCTCGTCTTAGGCCTAAAACTATCAGCAGACAACTTCGATCAAACAAATTTATGGTTATGGTTTTAGAAACGCTATTTAGGCTGATTTATTAACAGAAAATAAATCCCATGAATAACTATATACTATACCAGTCACGGTGGTAACCTCCCTTAGTAAATAGTGTCAGCTTAAAAAGAATCCGGACGGAGATTCAAACTGTTGACCCACGATTGCCAGGCAAGCGCGCTAACCACTATATTAATAAGAACAAACTTTTATTGGAATTCTTTTGATATGCATCAATTTCCCAAACGTTGCTTCAACTGTAACCAATTTGGATATGTTGGTCATTCCTGCCGGCTCTCCCGTTCCTGTGCGAATTATGGTTCTGATTACTATGGTCCTAAATGCATTCGAACCCTGCGCTATGCCAACTGCGATGGTGTTTACAACGCTGCATCGAAAACCTGCCCAATCTTTTTATACAGAAAGGGTCCCTCGCTTCTGCGTCTGGACGCAAGGGAGGTACAGCAACGTACTCGAGAATCCCAAACTTCGCCTTTTGGCCGTCTTTTCTCAGATGTTTCGCACGACGTTGAACGAAACCGATCATCACCTTTGAGTTCCAACACACCTGCAGCACCCCATCACCCTTCTATCGCTAACGGCAGATGTATTCCCGTTGTTCCTCAATCCCCGGTGGCTCTAGCTGGGACCAATGCTCAGGATGAGACCCTTGACGTTATTTAAAAGAATCCTCTGTATCGACCAGTGAAGGTTCTTCGATCCGGCTCCGTGGTAAGAGGAAGGATTCCTTCACCTCGGTCGTCTCGTCAGCCACCAATACGCGGGCTGCCTCTGGAGCTGACTCGAATGAGCCTCGAGAGTCTTGAAAGGACGCTTCTCCTACTGCCTATTATTAGGTGTCCTTGAACCCGTCCCGTTCTTCGTACGACGTAGTCCCCCTCCCGGTCAAACGGTTTTCTCCCGGACACCTGCTCCACCCACTCAACCTCTTACTCACGATCCGATGGAAGCCAATGATATTCCAACATCGCCAACTGCGGTTGTTGTATCACCCTCCTCCGACATCGAAAGCGTCCTCGGTCCACCATTTCGGATCTACCGTCCGAAGATCTCTCCTCGACCTTCCATTTCCGCAGAACTATGGACCCCAGCTACAGGTCCAGGCAGTGCCTGTACTTTTCTCGTAGCCCTGGGCAATATTTGCCTTCACCACTCTTCCCAGGTTCTCTTCTCCTGCTACAGCAGCTCTTTGAAATTTGCTCTGTCCTCCAGCTCTTTGTGACACTCTTCAAACTAAATCTCATGCAACACAAGAGGAAACGATATCTACTGTGGCATCTAACCGTCCCACATAATATCCTCCATTTTACAATGGAATTATAAAGGTAATCCCCCCAATCTTTTAGAACTTGTAGATTAGTTGATATTAATGCTTTGTCACCCATATTGAGGTGACGTTGCTCGTAATGCTAAAGGTACTGTTTTAGTCTTTTATTATCTGACTTTGTCTGCGTTTTAAATACCGGTGATTTTACTATTTATCATGCCCAGTCTGACCGACTGATTTTCAGTGCTCCTTCTTTGATGACCTCTATTTTCTTTTTGGTCGTTGATCCTAGCAATCATCCAGCTATGCCTCTCAAATGAGGTTTAGGCAATTCTGAAGCCACAGGCTCATATATCAGTGAAATTTCTACTGGTAGGCATAGGAAAACATCAGAGAGAGATGACCAAGCTATCATACTACCTCAAAAAGGACCCATACAAGACAGCAGCCACAATTTTCCGAGAAGTAAATGAAACTATGTGCATCAGTGTCTCGTCGAAGACAGTATCACGCTGCCTGTAAGAAAGATCTTATGAATCTCGACCACCAGTAGTTGAGCCATTGATCAGCCCTAAGAACAAGAAAGCTACATTATCCTCCGCCACTATGTAAGTTTTATGGACAGAAGACCAATGGTCCAAAGTAGACTTGAGCGATGAAGCGAAGTACAATTTGTTTGGTTAGATGGCAGGAGGGAGGTTCCTCCGTCGAAGACCTCGAGAAAGATTATCCGTGTACTGCTTGAAGAACAGCGTCAAGTTTGGTGGACGAAGCGTAATGGTCTGGGGCATAATTTCGGCGGAAGGTACTGGCCCACTTGTCCGTTCGCAGTGCAGAATGAATGCTCAAGTTTATATAGAACTTCTGCAAGCACATGTTTTGCCCCGTAGGAGAGCTGCTTATGCTCTTTTTATGCTGGGTAATGCACCTTGCCACACGGCAAAGATGAAGAATTTCCTGGATCAGGAGGAATTAAGTACCATGGACTGGCCTGCTTAGAGCCCGGACCTCAATCTGATTGAATTTGTGGAAGAAGCTACGAGAGAAACCTAACCACTATCGAAGAACTTTGGGAAATATTAGAAGAGGAATGGAGAAAAATATCACCAGAAGAATACCTTCGGTGACTGGGGTCCTGTGGCAGAAGATGAAAGGTCGTAAATCATAGTAAAGGTCTACATACCAAGTACTACTATACTGTAACGACCTAAAATTATTTGTTGAGTAACTAATATCATTGTACCTTCTCATCTAAGTCTGTTGTGTTATCTGTCCGGATTATTTTGACCACCATAGTTTGGGAATAAAAATGCTCTTTTTCACGTAACACGCAGTTTCATCCATCGTAACATGTACAACTTATAGTCAGGCTTATTTTATATATGTAATTTATCATGCATTACTTACCATTTGGTTTAAATTTAATTTGCTTTGTGATGGAAACCTAACGTGTCCGAATCATTATGGCCGCTACTATATATATCTATCTATCTATATTGTGGGACCCCACAACATATAGGTGAGAATGGGGTGAAGGAATAAAGATCCAGAAACACTCGAGCGCTTTATTAACGTTTCGCCTTACAGCTTCATCAGAACAGAATTGCAGCGGAAAGGAAATCATTCTATTTCTATTTCCTTTGATGTCATCCCAGGAACGTGGGCTGGGTTTAAACCCCCGAGACACAGATTAATTTCACCATACATTAATGATTATTATTCCCTTGTGGGAAGTAAAAGCAACCTGTTTGTCCATGCACCACAAGGAAAGCACAAGAGAAAATTAAGTATATTGCGTACCAAAAAGTTCTGTAGCGTTGCTGAACACGATAAAGTTTAGTTCATAGAATGAGAATATTGTTTGTGAAGAATAAAAACAAGAAAAGACAAAGATCAAATCCGTCTTGGTTTATTTGCGGACGCATATTTTACCCCGGCAATGACGGGTATCTCTGCTCGTAAATGATAAAAATAAAAATAATAATAAAAACAATAAAAATAATAATTATATATACATATATATTCTCTCTCTCTTATTAGTTAACGTCCTGCTTTACGAGCATATGAAGGAATGCACGAGAATCTGCTTGCCTCGGATGCATTTCCTAGGCCGTTCGTTACCCCTTCAGGAGTCACTCAAGATGTGCAATAAGGGACAACATTATTCTTATTAACACCATTTAAATAATCCCACCAAACATTTTGTATGGAAATCATCGAAGGTGAACTTCAGAATTGATGATCGGAGTGAAAAAAGCTGATGAAATTAGATGGTCTTTGATTCGTTCTTGTAAATAATGCCGATAACAATTTTAGTAATCAATCATTCTAGCAAGGTAGACTTCGGATTAAGGCGGACTTTAACAAGTAGCAGCTTAAGCGCCCCCTCAACTAATAATCCTATCAAACTCGGACAAACACAACTAAAATATATGAACTTTTGCCATAAACAAAGTGATAGAAATACAAATGAAACCGTGCACAATAGTGGGAAAGCACCCCAAATTATCATATATAGGACCATTGACTCATTTGTAAATGGGGTTTCTTCCGTATTTTATCTTTGTTCCGGAAGACGGAATCTTCCGGCAAAAAGAACCAATTTCGAAATGTTGTCTCGAATCAGAAACATGAAGGGATGATCAGCCACAAAGGGCGGTCGGGGTGGAGGGCTTGCACTACAGAAGCCATAGGGCACAGCTGAAAAATATTTGATCTATTAATAACAAGGTAGTTTTAAAGATACATCAAAGTTCACTCTCCAGCCACGATCCAAAACTTCGAACAATTTCCAAAAAATAAAATAAAACGCAAACCAACGAAGGCATATCGCGATACGGTTATAGCGAGTTGCCCCAGACGGGTGACCAGAGGAAGTTGTTTCTCAAGTGTGATGGTTGTGCTGCAATGTAATGTAGATGATGTTTTGGTATATGAAAGCTGCAACCATGAATTGTGCGCCTCTCACGTCTAGGTGACCTTGACTTTGGTGAAGTTTGTTGCCTGGTGTACATGGTCTGTGGGCGTGGTAGCTGTGCAACCAGTAATTATTTCTAGAGGTTTGTTCTGTAGATCAGGGGATGTAATCTACCACAGTCGACCACAAGGTGGTTGCGTAACGCGGGCTGCGAATAGAAGGTGGAAGGGAGAGGTTTGTGGTCATTAGTCTGCTGAATTGATGGGTACTGATCTTGGATGGGGAGAATTTTAGCTCCTGCGTGAAGGTGGTGTATTTTGTACAGGTTGTTATAATAGAGGCTATGCTTGGGGGCGGTGGATCGAGTCCATCTACCACATTTGACGGTGGGCTGCGAATACATAAAACTCGTATTTGTAGGCCAGTTCTGAGTGGCGAAAGGAGGCGGGGAAACCCCCCTTCGCAAGAATAAAATCAGAGGGCTCCCTGAGAAAGCACAAGGGGTGGGGGGGGGGGCACTGGTTCTCAAGTAGAGCTGTCAGAGGGCAGCTACGAAGATAGTAAGAGAAAAGCCCATTTACTGGTTGGGAATGATTGTTGTTGTGGTTCCCCGAGCCCTGTTATTCCAGGAAGCCCGCACCGCGTAGGCAGGCCACCACTTCCACTGGACTTGGCCAAAGCTGCAGGATATTATTGTGTTGTCTGAGAGCTGCCAAGATAATGCAAAAGATGTGTGACGGTGTCTAGGTTAGCTTGACAGAGAGGACAAAGGTCTGTTTGGGTGTTGTCTATGCGGTGATTTGTAAGTGCTAACTGATTTTGATGACCACAGCGAAGTCGTGAAAGGTGCACTCTATCCGACCTAGAGTTGTGCTTCTGTGCAGCTTATATTTGGTGGGATGAGTTACGTATTTTGTTATGTGGAAGGTTAATGATTGCTTGTTTGGTGAGTTGTGTGTGTGCGAATGTGTTGGTTGTAGTATGGAGTTAAGAATGTTTGTATAGATTTGATGTGGTGTGCTTGCTACTTGCCTGTGAGGAGGATGGTGGTGTTTGAGTTGTGTATGACTGATGCAAGGAATTGTGTACCTCCCATGTCAAACTGTTGCTTAATTGTAAATATATTAGTTTCAGCATGTAAATGTTAGAAGGGTGTTGTTTGTGTACTACCTAGTATGATTCTAAGTGCTATGTTCTGTAGTCAGTAATTTGTTTAGTTGTTTTGGATAGGGCAGGTCTAGCATAGTCAATAAATGAACGTATGTGCTGTTTGTAGACTTGGGAATGGTAGGAGAGGATGAGGGTTAATTCGTCCATCTGGCGACTGCCTTCAAAGGTCGCTGCAATTCAAAGTTTTGTTTTTATTTATTCGTCCATCTGGCGAATGTTTTCACTTGCACATTTTACCCTAATTAAAATTCTAGCTTAGAACTAGTCAGTCTAATAGAATATTCAAACAAAAAAAACACCACCTAACAAAAACATAAATAAACCAAGGGAAAGCATGTTCAGGCATCGAGGGAGGAGGGTCTACCCCAGCGCATGAATATGCTGCATACAACAATGAGTAACAAAAATGGAAAAGTCAAAGTCCACAAGTCTGTGTACACGAATGAGTCCCGAGTACAAGGGAAAAGCGGTAGCGACGCTGCTTGTTCCGATACCAGGAGGGGTAAAGATCACACAAATTGGGACATTCATCAAAAATGTCCTGAACAGTCTGGGAAACAACGCAGTCGCCACAGAAAGGCGCTGGCGAGAGCACATCAAATGGTGGTGTGTCAAATTTGGACACATGTAGTCGGTGTGTATGACTACATGGTCTCCAGTCGTCGCGGAATCTTTAGCGCCCTCATTTCCCACATGTTCAGGAGCCTAACAGAAGATAATCTCGATATCCAACCAGCTTCGGCCAACCGGAGAGTAATGGATACCACGAACCAGGTGGTGCTGAGATGCCAATGCCCCGAGAGAACTCAAGGCACTTTATGAGTCGCTAAACTCATCACGATCCTCTCTCCGGAAAGGGGACGAATCGTTATCTCCCATAACGCGCGGTGAATTACAGGCAGATCGGCAGATCGGGCGTGAAAAGAGACGCATCACGCCTGGTATAGCCCCGCTAGCTTCAAACAGAGGGGCCCGGCGTGGAAACCGACCCCCTATTGGAACTTGCCATCCGTATGCACTGGCACGGTTTCAGCGTAACACGAAGTGTGGTACACAAAGGTCGAACGCAATATTCCCGACGCTATAGAAGCTTTGGGAGAAGGGGAATAGCGACAAATAGTCAAACGTGGTACCCTCAAGGAAGGCGTCCTGGGAAGAAGCAGGGGCGCCACCGGCCCGAGAGCTTTTCGACCTGTTAGCGACTAAGGGGGGCGCTAGGCTTGCGCGTTCAGGCGAATTATGCACTGTGCACGGCGAATCTCCCCAGCATCGATAGGTAGGCTCTCAATGGTGGAAGTGCGGAAGGCACCGGTCGCAGGCGAAGGCCAGTGAAGGTGGATCGTGTCCACCTTCCGTAATACACGCTCGGCTGCGGATGCATACAACTCGCATCGGTAGTCGAGCTTCGAAAGAACAAAGGATCAATAAAAAAAGTAGGGCAGTAGCCCTATCAGCGCCCCAAACGCTGAACGACACGGAACGGAGAATATCCATGGCGCGGGTACAAGAGACCCTAAGGCTGCGAATATGAGCCTCCCAGGTGAGGCGTCGGTCGAATACAAGACCAAGGAAACGGTGCGATTCCACCACATCCAGGCGCACTCCATTAAGAAACAAATCTGGGTCGGGGTGAAGCCGTGGATGGCGGCAGAAGTGCGCTACCTTAGTCTTGGCCGAGGAAAACTGAAACCTGTGCGCTTCGGCATAGGGAGAGACGCGGTTCAATGACTGTTGCAGTCGACGGACGCGGGGTCCGAGATTGTGGTCCCATTCTCTCGGAGAACAGGAGGGGAGTCCTGCGAGAACTTGCCCCGAATCCTTTTGACTCGCTTCTACACCTCTGCTAGAGGGGTCTTCCGGTTAAGTGAAGACACGTATGCCCGCCAAGAAGAGCGGCGGGCGTGCTTCGAAATATACCGGAACTTAGCCGTAGCCCGACGAAATTCACCGACAGTGAAATCGTTCGGGCGGCGCTTATAGCGCATGTAGGTAGGGCGCTTCTGCTTGAGGGCCGTCAAACACTCGCCCAGACCTTATAGGATTAGTAGCTAGGGAAATTAAGGGGAGATTTAATTTTCTTACGGGATGCAGACGCTCATCACTCCTCGCAGTAGCCCGCTCTGCAAGGGGTGCGTACGGTGCTGGCAGAGCCAGGTGCCGCCATTTAAGGCCATCCCTCCCGCCTGGTGACCTGGCAGCCCTTCAGCATGGCGGTTTCACCTTGGGCACGGCGTAAAAATAATAGATGGTGAAGTGAGAAGGAAAAGGGATGTGAGGAAGGTATGGGTGAGGATGAAGCAGGTTATTAAAAACCCACCATCCCAAACCTGAGCTCAGGAGTTAGGGAACATTGTCCCCTCCCCCCTCAGCCCTGATCTGGGATAGTTGGCTGAGAAGGTCAGCATCTACCCTGTAAAAATAGAGGCCGACCAGAGAGGTTGTAGGGGAGAAATACAGGCTGTCTGAAAGAAGAAAAGGCTAAGCTGGGGCCGGATGGGGCGCTGAGTCCCGTCAGCACGGCGGCCAGGAAGGCAAATCGGCGCGCCCCTTACGTACGGGGTTCACAGCCCAAGTTTCGCTGCCGTACAACATTGCACTTCGTACGCACGCAGCGTACATACGTCCCTTGGCTCGGAGGGAAAAAACCCTCAGGGTAAGGAGAGGAAGCATCTCTCTGAACCTTCCCACCCACTCCTAACCCTTGCCACGTCACTCACCCCAGCACCTTCCCCTGCACTGATCATATCTCCCAGATAGCAGAACTCTTCTACCCATTCAAACTCCACACTATCGAATACAATCCTCTCCTCTACCTAAAGTGCACTGAAACTCTCTATCATTCGGCAGCTTACCCCTAATACCACTAGATCTTTTATGCACCCACAAACCACATCCATTACACAGAATAGTTATTTCCTACCCTTCTGAGACAGACTGCACATGGCCACATACCCTCAATGATGTCATTACCACCACCCACTCTTGAAATCATCATCGTTGGTTTATCCAAATTCACTCTCAGCCCCATCGAATTCATCCCTTCCTTCCACAACTTGAACTTCTCGGCAATCGCCACTAGGTCATCAGCGTACAACAACTCGAATGGCAATCCTGTCACAGCATTTCTAGGACCATAACAAAGAGCAAGAGACTCAAAACGGATCCCTGATGCATATCAACTTTCACATAAAGTCATCACTCAATTCTCCATTTATCCTCACCTAATTTCCTAATTTTCTCATTGCCCACCTCACCACATCTCTTGGTACCCTATCAAAAGCCTTTTCCAGGTCAACAAAACTATAATTCAACGCTCTTTTCCTAGCGATGTCCTTCTCCTGGAGCTGTCTAACTAAAGGGTCTTTCAACAAGGACGCTCGAGCTTTGTCAGGCAATAGTGGCCATGTTGTTAAAGCGACATCTGGCAACCTCACTGTGAACTGTTTAGTAGTACTTGGCAAGTCACGATGGAAGGTTATAGCGTTGAACAGTGTGCAAATCATCAAATGTTATTATCAAAATTAGTGCTCCGTTCGACAAACGTTCGGCGCATTACGTGATTTCTATCCTCGCCACAATCGTCCTGCCGAGTCTAATGTTCGACGCTTGCTGGCCAAATTCGAGGCAAAAGGGTCGATCAACCATCAGCCAACACCCAGACGTCACCGAAACGCAAGGTCTGCTGAAAACATCAATGCCGTAAATGAGAGTTTACGGAAAAATCCAAGGCAGTCAATTTCTCGTCGTTCACAAGAACTTGGCCTTTCTGCGACTTCAGTTTGGCGAATTATGCGTAGGGACTTGGGTCTGCACCCGTACAAAATCCAACTTACCCAGGAACTTAAGGTAAACGACCATAGACAACGCCGTGTGTTCGCTGATTGGGCTCTAGAGCAGTTGGAAGTTGCCCCAAATTTCCCCCCCCCAAATCATCTTCAGCGACGAGGCCCATATTTGGATGAATGGATTTATGAACAAGCAAAATTGTCGGATTTGGGACGAAAACAATCCCCATGAGATATACCAGCACCAATTACATCCCCCAAAAGTTACTGTATGGTGCGGATTTTCGTCTAACGAAATCATCGGTCCGTATTTTTTTGAGAACGGAGATGGGATTGCCATAACCGTCAACAGCGAGACCTACAGATCGATGATAAGCAACTTCTTGTGGCCTCAACTGGATTATATGGATACTGACGACATGTGGTTCCAACAGGACGGCGCTACGTGCCACACTGCGCACGCCACGGTAGATATTTTGCACCAGCGATTTCAGGGCAGGGTTATCTCGCGCGGCGGCGACGTCAACTGGCCACCGAGATCATGCGATTTAATGCCATTAGACTACTTTCTTTGGGGCTACCTTAAATCGCAGGTCTATGCGATTTAAAGTCAACATAACGAACACCATCCAGCTAATTCAGCCAGATTTATGCGACAAAGTCATCGAAAATTGGGCCTCCCGAATACGTTCCACCAAGCGAAGCCTCGGCGGACATTTGAACGACGTCATATTCCACACTTAATGCCATAAAATGTACTTTCAAATTTAAAATAAATTGAGTGCGTCTATTACACACAACTTGTTTTATTTACATTTAAAAATAGAGCGACCTTATTGAAAAACCCTATATAAATAGAGCATCTGTGGTTCCTATTCCAGGCATGAACCCAAACTGCATGTTGTCAAAGTTTATCCTTTCCTTAATCATTTCTTCCTGAACACACTTCATAACATTCATAACATGATCGAGGAGCTTTATGCCCCTGTAGTTACCCATTTCTAGCGCATCACCTTTACTCTTATACTCATTCACAATCACACTCTTCAGCCAATCATCTGGTACAGCACATTCATATATGACAGCATTTATAAGGACTGTGACCTGTCACACACCGATATCTCCAGAGGCTTTCAACATCTCGACATTTATCTCAGAAACACCCACTTTTCTGAACAGGGTGTTACAAAGGACCATGACCATTGCTTCTCCAAATTCCAGAATTCGCTTGCCTTCTACAATGCTAGTGCCAAATCCACAACCTCCATGCACTCCTTCGTACTCCAGTGCCTCTGCTCCCATATGTCCATTCAGGTCTCCTCCCAGGATCACCATCTCACTCTCTGCAATGCCACCAACAACTCTGATCAACTCGTCCCAAAGCTCATCCTTGATCGCAGCATCCAAGCCTACTTGGGTCTGCATAACACTGATTACAACAGATATGATGATTACTTTATCCAAGTTCCACTTTAACACCAAAATCCTGTCATTAATTCTATGCCCACACTCTTTCCACTTCTCTGCTAATAAAACAGCGACACCTCCATAACCGTTAGCATTTCCAATCCAAAACAGTTTATATCTCGATTCCTTTCCCACACTCATTCTCACTGACCCCCCCCCCTCTCCATATCTATGTTCTTGCACACAGAATACGTCCACGCTTCTCCGCGATAGGGTCTCAACCACCTTTCCCTGTCTACCCTCAAAACTCTCCACATTAATACTAGCAATTCTCAGCCTCATTTTTTGTTCTTGTAAAATATAGAAATCTAGGAGTGGTTCTTTATACTTTCAGTCAAGCGTGTATGGTGACGTTGGGGCATATATTTTGATGCTGTACCTTTTCTTGTATCACACACACAAATTTTATGATCTCACTTAAAGCTACTGGGTGTGTTAAGGATCAAAAAGTCTTCTGAACCTCCTCATTTACACCAAAATGTAGGTTTACTTTATGGATAGTAATAATTTTAAACCTGCGAGTTCGTAGTTGAGAAAAGAGCCATTGATATGGAAAGACTAACCTGTAGCAGCAGCAGCTTCAGATCCTTCTTCATTTACCTCCAAGAAAGCTTTGTGAATCACATGAGATACAGAGAGATCTTTCCTTTCTGAGATATCAGAAAGATCAGCCACCTTTGAAGTGAACAAATCTTTCATTCCCATCTAAAAGAAAGAAAAGATTTAAGCGGTATTTTTTAATCCTGCCTTAATTAGAGAGGGAAAACCTGGCTCAGTCATAATATTTACCTGGTTAAAAGAAAGCTTCATTAATCAAAACAACCATGGCTAAAGTAACTTTTCACACCGGGATTTTATTCCCTGAGTCACAAGACAGAGCACAAACTTATACAAATCATTTCTAGGGACACACATCAACTGAACCAGGTACTCCCCAAAATCCAGTACTCTGTGTATTTGTAGGTTTATGTTTCAGTTGTGCTCCTGTACTGTGTAAAGCCAGTGGCATTTTTTCCAAAATCAACAAGGAGGCTTTTTGTATGGGATGTAGGGAAGGTACCAGTGTCGTTGGTCAAATCCACCTTCCGCAGTAGATGCTCAGATGCTGAGGACAAAATCTCCTGTGATACTCAATCTTTGATCTACATATTTGTGGTAAAACATCAGGAGGGTAGCTCTAGTAGCAACTCATGTGCTGAAGGCCACATAACGTATATTATTCATGATGCGAGTACAAGAGACCTTAAGGTTGTGAATATGAGCCTACCAGGTGAGGTGTTGGTCAAATACAAGACCAGGAATCGGTGCAAGTCCACCACGTCCAGGCGCAATGGGCATCTAAGGTAATGTCGAGTAGAGGGTCTCATGGCAGGTTTAAGAAGGCCCAATGGGTGTTCATCGTAGGCTCAATGGGTAATCATGGAAGTTTCAACGGGTGATCCTGGAAGGGTCAATGGGTGTTCATGGAAGGGTCAATGGGTGTTCATAGAAGGGTCAATGTGATGTTCAAGGAAGGGTCAATGGGTATTCATGGAAGGGTCAATGGGTGATCATAGAAGGGACAATGGGTGTTAATTGAAGGATCAGTGGGATGTTCATGAAGGATTAATGGGTGTTCATGGAAGGATCAATGGGATGTTCGATGAAGGGTCAATGAGTATTCATGGAAGAGTCAATGCGATGTTCAAGGAAGGGTCAATGGGTATTCATGGAAGGGTCAATGGGTGATCATAGAAGGGACAATGGGTGTTAATTGAAGGATCAAGGGGATGTTCATGAAGGATCAATGGGTGTTCATGGAAGGGTCAATGTGATGTTCAAGGAAGGGTCAATGGGTATTCATGGAAGGGTCAATGGGTGATCATAGAAGGGACAATGGGTGTTAATTGAAGGATCAATGGGATGCTCATGAAGGATCAATGGGTATTCATGGATGGGTCAATGGGTATTAATGGAATAGTCAATGGCTGTTCATTGAAGGGTCAATGGGATGTTCATGGAAAGGTCAATGGGTATTCATGGAAGGGTCAATGGGTGATCATAGAAGGGACAATGGGTGTTAATTGAAGGATCAATGGGATGCTCATGAAGGATCAATGGGTATTCATGGATGGGTCAATGGGTATTAATGGAATAGTCAATGGCTGTTCATTGAAGGGTCAATGGGATGTTCATGGAAAGGTCAATGGGTGTTCATGGAAGGGTCAATGGGTGATCCTAGAAGGGACAATGAGCGTTAATTGAAGGTCAATGGGATATTCATGAAGGATCAATGGGTGTTCATGGAAGGGTCAATGGGATGTTCAAGGAAGGGAAAATGGGTATTCATGGAAGGGTCAATGGGTGTTCATGGAATGGTCAATTGGTGTTCATGGCAGGGTGACTTGGTGTTCATTGAGCGGTAAATGGAATGTTCATGAAGGGTCAAAGGGATGTTCAAGGAAGGGTCAATGGGTATTCATGGATGGGTCAATGGGTATTAATGGAATAGTCAATGGCTGTTCATTGAAGGGTCAATAGGATGTTCATGGAAAGGTCAATGGGTGTTCATGGAAGGGTCAATGGATGATCATGGTGGGCTCAATGGGGGTTCATGGAAGGGTCAATGGGTGTTCATGGAAGGGTCAATGGGTGTTCATGGAAAGGTCAATGGGTGTTCATTAAATGGTCAAAGGGTGTTTATGGTGGGCTCAATGGGTGTTCATGGTGGGTTCAGTGAGTGTCCATGTTAGGCTCATTGGGTATTCATGGAAGGGTCAATAGGTGTTCATGGAAAGGTCAATGGGTGTTCATTAAAGGGTCAAAGGGGGTTTATGGTGAGCTCAATGGGTAATTATGGTGGATTCAATATGTAATTTGTCGCAGTTGGCAACTGAATTCCAAGCATAGGTGTTGATCCTCTCTTCTTCCTATCGTAGTAGACTCAGTTGTGCATAATCTGTGAAGGAAGCAATACCATGACTGAATTCAATCCTGTAAAAGATTTGTACAAGCCAAGCTGTGCTCCTTGGTATTCACGCCTGGGAGGTCCAATGCGAAGATCTCCGAGTGTTTTAGGTTCGATCTGAGGACGGTGCGCCAGGATCAGGAAGGAGTTGGATGAGTCATTGCGAAGGTACAACAGAGGCTCTGAAGTCAGAAGGACAACGTTAGGTCCCCTTTCATCGTCCAGGAGGGGCTGCGTCGAGTGCCCTGATAGAGGAGGTAGCTGCTGTAAGGCCATACAGGTGGCAGCAGGGGTAACACTCTACCATGCCTCGCAAGAAGGAGAACCCAGTCTTTAATCACATCATTCTCAACATCTGCCCCACCCCCACAACTCCCTGCACTATTTTGTGTGGGTCGTGGTTGAGAGAGAGAGAGACAGAGAGACACGCAACACATTGCTTCGAAGAAACAGGGTCCGACTCTCCGCAATCGACACATTTGGCCTCGGTGGCTCTTGCATAGAGTTCGGCTAAACCCTACCTTGCACGTCTACAGGAGCGATTCGTATGGCCGAAGCTGCGGTTGTGGCACGAATACGAGGGGCGGTCAATAAGTTTTGCAATTTGGATATAAGGAAACGAGATATGAGGAAAAGTGTTTTATTATTTTTCAATATAACTACCCTCGACTTCAATGCACTTGCGCCACTTGTCCCGGAGGTTTCAAATTCCCGACAAGCAGAAATCTCCCGACTGCTGTTCAATCCACTCCTGGACGGCTAGCTGGACATCTTCATCGTCCCCAAACCGGCGTCCACGAAGTGCAGCCTTGAGCTGGCGGAATAAAAAGTAGTCGCTAGGGGCCAGATCTGGACTGTAGGGAGAATGGTTGAGCCCCTAGAATCCGCACTCGCGCAGGGCAGCTTGTGAAACTCTGGACTTGCGGACTTTGACGACGTTGAAGTCGATCATGGGGCGTGAGGTTTCTAGGGACCCAACGGGCAGAGACCTTGGTCATGACCAAATTGTCGTGGATGATGTTGATAACACTTCCATGTGATATTCCAAGTTCTCGCTCGATTTCTTCGACCTTCACCCGTCAATTTTCGAGGATCATCCTCTCCACACGGGCCACATTGTCCTCGTTGGTCACGTCTGACGGGGGTCATCTTCAAGGGACTCACGACCATGGCGGAGCTCCCTATTTCAGCGAGCAATGGTTGCATAGAAAGCGGGGGTGTCGGTGTACACTGCAACTATGCGTTAATGGATCCCTATTGCATTCTTGCCTTCCTTGGTCAAAAATTTGATCACTGCGCGGAGCTCAACCTTCTCCATTGTTGAAAAATTTGCGACTGACAATCTGCGATCAGCTACTGCTTCTTAAATAGACGAGGCAGGAGCGTGCGGCTGCAAGTCCTGACTTGTCATAAGTTGTCCTACCACCCCCACAAACAGCCATCCCCCTTCCTCTGTTTTGCCCTACCGATTCGCAAAACTTATTGACCACCCCTCGTACCAACCCGCACGCACCGACTCACGGAGCCTGTCACTGTCGAACGGGACGAGAAGAGTCTCAAGGCTCCTCCATGTTTTCTCATCACACGTTCGACCTTAAACCGCTCCGTGGGCGGCCAGCTCTTAGTAGTCCAACACGTTCCCTCTCATAAACCATGAAGTTAATGCTACCTCCGTAATCACACTCAACGGCGACCCATTGAGGGTCTGAAGTGCACTAATCATGGCCGCCTCGGAAGGGCACGACGCATTCGTCAGAAGGGTCTCATCCGATAACGGTCACCTTCAGCTCTCTACCAGTCACACTAGCTAATCCTCTCCTCGGATGGATTATGTTGCCTCTGGCCAACATGTTACTATCTGTGGAGTGAATGACCAGAATGGGTTTGAAGCCAGCGGGCTCAAAAAAGGGTGGGTATTCTTTGAATGAGAGGCTCCGCTCAGCGTGGAAAGGGGTAGGCGGGTATGTAATAAAGAGAAGTAGAGAGAGGTAGGTTAACTAACTTGCAGGGTGGGTGATCACTTATTATCATCATACCCTGGCGCTAGGTCATACCGACATGGCATGCAAGACACTCAGGTACCATGTCTAGCGAACCAAACACTGTCCAGTTCCGCCTGGTACAAAGAGCGGGTAGACGAACGCTTTAGGGGAAAGCGCACCAACACCTTTCCTCGGCCCTATCCTGTTACAGGCTATACAGGCTACCCCCCTCCGGGGATAAGGTGCTCCAAATGGCAACTGCTCTATGGATGCTCAAGCTGCAGTTGACATCTGAGTGCACTGGCGGTGGGAAGGTGTGCCGTTCCCCCAGAAAACAGCCTACATGGGCTCGGGGAAGGTGTGTGGAAGATCTATAACTATGGATTAACTGGTGGACGTTGTGGTAGGGAGAGCGCACAATCCTCTGGATGTCAGCTGCACCATGATCACCAACATCCCTTGGCAGGGAGGAAAAAAAAGACCAGGAGGGGGTTTCAAGCAAGTACCATACAACACCACCAGTTCAGCTTTAAAACCTCACCTACACACACCCCTCTCTTCCCAAACTCTCCAACATTAAAGCAATCTCCTCACACATACATCCACTGCCCTCAATCCTCACATCAAAATAATACGTCCCCTCAGTTGGTCAGGCACAGTGGGTCCTCTATCTCATAGGTCATCGAATACATCCATAGGATTATTATATGGGAATATGTTTCCAGCTCAATGTTTTCTTCACATTTTCCTATTTGTAATCAACTTTAGTCCCATTTATGATATACATCTGAGACAGCACAAATAATATTCTCATTCACTCAATATTGTCTGGTTTCTGTCTCTTCTCCACCGCCATACTTCACCATATAAATTGTGTGCCTATGCTTTAATTATTCTATGGTTATTTTATTAATAATAAAGTGAAATAAGGTTTGAAAGTAACTAGCTTTGATATCTTTCATACTCACAGTTGAACTAGTTTATGGACTCAAATATCATGGGCTTATTTTTTTGATAATGAACTATCGTCCAAGTGAAAGCGGCTAGGCAAGGGTAATAGTAAGAATTCCTTAATCTACTAGGAAAATTCCTCAACCCTGTTCAGGAGCGCCACCCCTACAACTAGACAACTATCCATTTCTCTAAAAAAAGAAATTTCAAGAAGCCTTTTGTAAGAGCCTCCTAGCGCCGCTTACTGAGCGAGAATGCGAATGTTGCCGCGGTTGCTCGAGGAGTCGGGTCAACCGGGAGAGGTCAAGGTAAGAGGAGGAATTCGTTAATCCGCTACGAAGGTCTCCTGGAAACTGTTCTGGCGGATTAAGGAATTCTTATACCTAACCACATCATAGGCTAAAATATACATACAGTAGCTAGTGTTTGAGACAGTTCAAAAGTTTCCTCCATCTTAAACTTGGGAATGGTGACAGTCACTTCATCAATGCTTGCATCTTTATCCAAATCTTGCAAGTTAAATGAGGACAACTTCTGTTCAACATCATCTAATCCATCCTTGGCATTGGGTAGAACAATGATCATGCTGACGAGAGGATCCTGCAAAAATAACATCGAATTAAAATGAGTTTAAAAGAGCAACTATCAAATCAGTTTCAACTGTTAAAACCTACCACTTTCCCCAAATATGGGGTCAGTGCACATCAACATCACATTTTGTCATCCACTCAGGGTTCATTTCTGGGCATAAGGATCCAAGCAGGTCCTCTCACAAAGCTCCCTCCACACACATTTATCATTCTCTTGCTCCTCAGCTCAGTCTGCTCTCTCTCAAACACTGTCACAAAATCCACCAGATTTTTACATAGCCTTCCAACCCTTTGCACACAATGATACTCCCTCTCGTATATTCTCTTCACAACTTTCAGTCACAACCTCATTCACATAATAAACATCTCTTATCCACTATTCTTCGCTCTATCTCCCTTTGGCACACCTGGCAACACTCTCAAATTGTTGCACTCTCTCATTCAAGATCTTTCCTTCTCCTTCCATAGCTTAGTGCCATTCCCATAACCCAACATTGGCAGAGGCATACTCTCATACTCCCTCGCACATTCCATATTCAACCCCGCAGCATTTACAAATCACTTTGAGAATTTCTTCCCATTCAAAACCTTGTAAGAGCAATCTGGTTCATCTGTGCCACATTCATTTAAAATTTAATCAAGGAGAGGTCTTCCCTGGCAACCCTCAACAAGGGCATGGCCGCCGAAACAATAAGCAACCTCTTGGTGAGCTTAATTTAAAAACAAAACATGAAAAAGAGGAAATGCGACAGAAAGGAGAGAAGAAAACAGGCTCCAGCAGGCGCCTAACACCTAGGAGCTATATCGAAGGGAGGCCAGTCTCCTCGAAAAAATGTAAAACACTGCAGTCGAATGTGCACGAACCTATCCCGAGCATAAGGAAAATGACGTAGCGACCCCGAACGTCGCGGTACCGGGAGAGGTAACGCGCGCAATGATCCTCCTAGAGTGTAACGCAGTAAGGTTGAGGTGAGCGCTCAGTCAGATGGGGCTGCCTCGAGCGGGTGTGTCCGATTTGGAGAAGACACAAGACAACAGGAGGCCCTCAAGGCATTGGGGGTAGGTCTATGGGGAAAGTGGCGGCGCGATAACAGCCGTCTCTCATCTTCTTTGCCATGCACCATGAAGAGCTGACCTAATTCCTGCCATGTAATCAGAGTGGGGAAGAGCCACCAAACGCTGGTCGAGTCACTCAATCCAACTCTCACGGACTCTTTGGCTCCCACATTTCCCGCAATTCTCACATGTTCAGGAAGCCATCAAAAGACAATCTAGAAATCGACCCAATTGTGGTGTCACAGACCAGGGGGGGCGGGGGTATGGAGGAGGTTCGAAGGCACTCAGGGTGCTCTGAATCGCAATAAATCTGACAGATCACGTAATCTCCTTGTACGGGTTGGTGTATAGCAGCAACCAGCTTGGCTGCGAAAACCAACTCGGAAGTGGAGATGGCCATCCGTGTACAATGGCAAGGCTCGAGAGGACGTTAGGGGCTGATGGCATCTGGCGAAGGCCTAAGAACCGTCGAGGAGATCGTTCGCGGGTGCAACGAGGAGGGGCAATGGCAAACGGAGGGCTGGCGGCGTGGACAAGCGCATAAGGCACTGCAAGCGGCATCTTAGAAGAATCCACAGGAGGTTCTCAATGGCGGATGTACTTAAGGCATCACTCATCAAATAGAGAGCTTTTTTATTTAGCTCATCTGGCGACTGCCAACTAGGGCAAAAGTCACCGTAATCAGCTAGATCCTAAAGCTAGGATAGATTAAAAACGTAAAACCGAATGACATAGATAAAAACATAAACAAGATAAAAACAAAAAATAATAAAAAAAGCAACAAGAAAGAAGCGCACTCGGACGTCAGGGGTAGGACTGCCTCACATCAGCGCAGAAAAATGCGACCTACAACAAAGAGAGTCATTAGCCTCCTACAAAAAGTTATAGAGCCCGAAAGTCTGTGTACACGAACCAGTACCGAGTACACGGGACAAGCGATAGTGAACCCACTCGTCCCGAGGTAGCGTTCACTAAGATCAACCCAGACTAGGACATTCAACAAGAATTTGCCGCACAGTCTGGGGGACAAGGCAGTCTTCACAGTAAGGCGCAGGCGAGCGCTCCATCAAATAGCGGGGCGTTCCGCGAGTTTGTCTAATTCTGAGACGACAGAAAGCAACCTGATGCCATCGCGTGGCATAGGGGCGGGGTGTGTAGGTCCATGTGAACAGTCGTGGCGTAATGGCACGCAACTTTAAGTTACCCTCAGCCATCTCTCATCTTCTTTGCCGGGCAGCCCGGATTCCTGCCATGTAAAAGGTGTGAGGAAGAGCGAAACGCTGGTCTGGTCGCCCAGTCCTCGTGGACTCCTTGGCTATCTCATCGGCATGCTCATTCCCACATGTCCAGGAACCAAGAAGAAGGTAATCTCGACATCAGCCCGTCTTGACAAAACCATGGCTTTAAGGATACCGCGAACCAAGAGAGGTGAAGAACACAATGCCCTGAGAGCAATCAGGGCGCTTTGAATCGCAATAGATCACAATCCGGGTTTCGAGCCGGGCACGACGCGTCATCTCCCGCAATGAGCGGTGTATTGCAATCAGCTCGCCCGTGAAGACAGATACAGCGCCTTGCAGATCCCGGCTGACTTCAAACAGAGGGGATACGGTGTGAAAACACATCTCATCTTGGCACTTGAAGTCATACGCATACAATGGCACGGTCGAAGCGTGACACGAAGTGAGCTCTCAAAAGGTCGAACTCAACGGCCTTATCCACCGACTTAAACTCTTCGTCTGGGAGAGAGAAATCAGTCATTTCCTGAAATGCGGACCACGCGCCTGCGCCAAGCACGACCAGAGTGTGTGTGGGGGGGACGGGGGGGTGCTCTCTCTCGCATGGGTCAGGCCTGCAGAAAATGGGAAAGTGATCACTAACATGGATATCATAGACTACCCCCACCCCAAATCAGGCTTTGCATCTGGAGAGCACGGATATGGGTAAGGCAGGGAAATGAAACGTTTCGCAGGCAGTGATGCGTAACTCATCCACATTTAGGACACCCATCTGCAGCTCGTTAAGGACTTAAGAACCTGCCCCCTGGGATTGATGGAGTAGCCACGAAGCCACAGAAGTTACCCGTGTCAAATTCGGCTGACGGAAGAATGTAAGGAGATATGACAGTTGGGGGAAGTTGTCCCCCGACTGCCTGAAAATTGTGAATTCAGGACTGGGGGGGCGGCTGGATTGGAAGGCCCAGATGCGGAATGCACCCGCTCCTAAGGTGGTTGGCCCCAATGCTAGCAGATCTTTTGATGGAAGCGACTGATGGGCCCTGTCTTCCATCTGCCCCCTAAGGAAGTATGCTCTACCGAGCCACTTCAATGGGAAGCGGTCGGTTATGGGCTGCCTGCTGGCTTTCTTGGCAGACCCCTTTGAAAGTAAAGGGGACAGTCCCACTGGTAAGAGGATGGCACCCTAGGGCACCTCCAGACAAGGGAGCAAGGGAGAGTCTCCTACACCCGTAGGCACACGAGACGAGTAAGCCTCCTCTCCGGCTAAAGAGATTTGGAGGGGAGGAGGACCTCCATTTTTTCAGTGGAGCTGCCCGAAGGCAGCTTCGTCAATGGTGAAGGGGTGAGGGGAAAAGTGGAAAGAATTTTATTTGGGAGTTTTACATCATCGGGCATGGGGACCCTATTCTTTCCGCGGGAAGCAAACGCTAATCACCCCCTCGCCGTAGCCTGATCTGCAAGGGGTGCGTACGGGGCTGGCAGAGCCAAGTGCCGCCATTTTAGGCCCCCCCTTCCGCCGGGTGACTTGGCAGCCCTTCGGCATGGCGGTTCCACCTTGGGCACGGCGTAAAAAGATAGATAGTGAAGTGAGAATGAAAGGGGATGCGAGGAAGTTATGGGTGGGGATGAGCCGGCTGTTAAAAATCCATCATCCCAAACTGGAGCTCAGGGGTTATGGAACATTGTCTTCTACCCCCTCAGCCTCGATCCGGAAGAGTTGGCTGAGTAGAAGGTCAGCATCTACCCTGTGAATATAGAGGACCACTAGAGAAAGCTGTGGGAGGGGTTGTAGGGCAAGTGAGGAAGTAGGGGAGAAACACAGGCTGTCTGAAAGAAGGAGAAGAGGCTAAGCTGGGGCCGGACGGGGCGCAGAGTCCCGTCAGCACGGAGGCCAGGAAAGCAAATCGCCGCGCCCCTTATGGGGCGGTTCTTGGGCAGTGATGGGTAACTCATCCACATTTAGGACACCCATCTGTAGCTCGTCAAGGACCTGACCCCTGGGATTGATGGAGTAGTCACGAAGCCACATAAGTTACCCGTGTGAAAGTCGGCTGACGGAAGAATGGAAGCAGATATAACAGTTGGGGGAAGATGTCCCCGACTGCCTGCAAATTGTAAATGCAGGACTATAGGGGAGCTGGATAGGAGGGCCCCCGATACTCATTGCACCCCATCCCTCTAAGGTGGTTGGCCCCAATGAGCCACTCAAAGTGGGAGTGGTAAATTTTGGCCACTTTCCTGCTCTCTTGAGAATCCCCTGTGCTATTAAAGGAGGGACTGCCGCTGGTAGGGATATGGAGTTACACTACTCGAGGGCGCCTCGCCTCCAGAGAAGGGCTTATGGGGGAATGCACCGCACCTGTAGCTTTCCGATCCAAGAAGATTCTAGATGGCAGCTAAGATAAAACGAGGTAAATTAATTATAAAAGAGTGAGAAGACCACAATGTGATAGAAATGTTCAAAATGAGTGTTTAAAAAGATTCCTTTGCCAAAATGAATCAAAGACGGGTGAGGCAACGGATAGTTAAAAGGGTCGGGAAACAGAACGACCAGAGTGGCGAAATGAGGGCATTCTAGTAGAAGGTGGGCAACCGTTTGGTCCCCACCACAAATACAGCAGCGAGGGCTGATTTGAGTATCAGCCGAAACAAGAAGAACGTGAGTAAGTCTTGTGTGGCTGATGTGAACTCGGCAAAGGTCAACCTGTAAGGACCATAGTCTCTGGAGGCTCGAAGGCTAAGAGCAAGCAGACTTTTTGATATTATGTAATTTAAATGATGAACATCCACACCATTCGTTCCGCCACAACTGAAAAATATATTTTGTTATAGGAAAGAAATCTAGAAAAGGCAGAGCAGTGTTCTCCCTGGATACACAATAGGCTGAGCGGGCCAGCTGAATAGGCCTCTCGTTGCCCGTTAACCCAACAAAATAGAACCCGTTATCGGGACGCATTCTGGACCAGCCAGTTACAGATTTCTGTGGTTAAGGAATGGGAGGCATTAAAAGAGCGAATTGACTGTAAAACTCCTAGAGGGGGATAAAATGACGAAATCTTTAAAAGGTAAAATTTCGATGAGTCTAAAAGCCAAAAGAATGGCTGAAAGTTAAGCGGTAAATATAGAAGCTGCCAGCGGCCAAAAAAAGTTAAAAGCTCTGAGTAGGTGGCTGCGGCACCCACGCCATTGTCTGACTTAGAACCATCCGTAAATATCTGTCAGTGTTGTATGTGTGAGGTCGCATGCTATAGGAAAAGGCTCTTAAGGATGCCAGGGTCCACGGACGTCTTGCCAAGGCTCCACACGCTGGTACAGACTGTGAAGGGTGAAGCATGCCAACTAGGGGTCAGCGACGACGGAAGGGCGAGGACTCTTAGAGCCCCCAGGTTGGATAGATGATTTATTCGGACGTTCAAGGGGCGGGGTAAGGATGGCAACCTATCGAATGTCGCCGTTGACTCGGCAGTATACAGGCACCTGCAGAGCTATGATACAGAGGCCTGCTGTACACGACAGATATATCGCATACCGATCTGGAGTTGGTGATAGAGCAAGGGGGGCACCACACTCTCAAGGTATAGGCTGTTGACGGGAGAAGTGCGGAAGGCTCCACTGGAGAGACGAACTCCGAGGTTGCGAACATAGTTCAGCATTTTAAGGGCTGATGTGGAAGCCAAAGAGTAAATTTGACATCCATTTTCCAATTTGTATTAGACGAGGGCAGTATACAGTAACCACGGTGTTTGATGGTTACAGCACCACGAAGTGTGGGAGAGGACTTTCAAAATGCCTAGAGCTCGCAGAAAGCAGAAAGCCCGTTCGAAGACGGCCTAAGTGTGGTAACTAGGATAGCTTGGGATCAAAAGTTACGCCAAGAAACCGAAACTCAGAGGTGAACTCTATATCTACACCTTGTAGGGAGATAGGTGGCGGAACAAGAGCCCCTCTACCCCGGTGGAAATACATTGCCTTAGTTTTGCTAGTGGTAAAGCGCAATCCCCTAAATTGTGCACTTTTCGAGACCGCATCGACTGTTAGTTGCAGTCGACGCGCTGCTGATGGAAGGAGAGGTGATGAACAGTATAGTGGCAAGTCACCGAAGAACGAGGTCGCCGATACACCCTCTGGGAGGGAGGAAATGATATCATTGATCACAATTACAAAAAATACAACACTTAAAACACTGCTCTGAGGAGCTCCCTCCTCTTGTGGTCGCAGGTCGGAGTAAGTGACTCCGACACGCACTATAAAGGATCGAGATGTTTAGTTTAGTTTAAGGAAAAACAAGGTGGCAGTTGCCCAATCCTAATGGATTCTTAATGGCAGCACTGTTAAAACGGGGTCGCCCGAAAAACATCAGAAGTGGCGTCGGAGACACTCAATAAAGATGGGGAAAAGCAAAGGATTAGAAAAAAACAGTACAACATACAGAGACGCACACTTAAATTACGGGCATACAGTACGCATTCTAAAAACAAGGGCGGCTGGGGCAATAAACAAATGACATGCACCAGCCGCATGGGAGGGCACAGGATAAAAGATAAAACAATAAACCTAAACACACAAATGAAAAGAATGTATAAAAGGAATAAAACGCCACTTCGTGATAAAAATGTGAGGAGTGATGACAACCGAAGGGAGTCCTCTGATAAAATTAAGCGAAGTCGAGCAGGGAAGGCGACGCCAGAAAGGGTAGGGAAGCAAGAATTTCGAAGTGAAGCAAGGCGAGGACAAACTACTAAAATGTGAGCCACAAACAGCTCGCCACCGCAAAAGGGACAACCAGGGGCAACTCGGCCTCCACCCGAAACTAAATAGCCATGGGTAAGTCGCGTGTGCCCAATTCGAAACCTGCAAAGAGCGACCTCCCAAGACCGGAGTCGCTGAGAGCGTTTAATAAGGGACAGCTTAGAATAGAGGAACGAATCCCATTCTCTCTGTCACAAACAAAATACATACACCCTGATTACGGGGTAGGAATCCCTAAAGAGCAGAGGGGTTGTATCCGTCACCACGAGGGCGGCCGAGCGGGACAGCCGATCAGCCGTCTCGTTGACCGGGACCCCAACATGAGCCGGAGACCGAGAGAATGCCACCCTGTAACGGGAGCCATTTCTGACCAGCCAGGAGCAAATCCGAAAAACCAAAAGGTGTGTGGACGTAAAAGAACGAACTTCCCCAAAGCAGGCCGGGAATCGCTAAAAACAATAAAATCTGAAGCAGTGAGGGATAAAATCAATTGTAAAGCCAAAAGAATGGCCGTCAACTCTGCGGTAAGAATGGATGCTACAGGAGGAAGGGCGGACCGAAGGGACTCTGTAGAGGACACCGCGGCTGCCCCAGCCCCGAGGTCCGACTTCAAGCCGTCAGTAGAGATGGGACGCTGGTGTGTATGAGAACATGCATTTTCAAGAAACCGGCACTTTAATAGACGAGGGTCAGTAGACCATTTCTCGAAATACCAAAAAGCAGTACAGAGCTCAGGAGGGCGACGCCTCAACACGGAGCTGGCGAGAATGGGAGGGTCAACACCCTGAAAACACCCAGGGAGGAGAGATGGTCCCCAACCTGGAGACTTAGAGGCCGGGGTAGAGATTGCTACCGATCAAAAGATGCCGAAGAGGACGGGGCAAAAAGGCACTCATTGCATCCAAGAAGAGGGGAGGGAGACCAAGGACACCACGACCCCAATAAAAATGCATGGCCTTCGTTTTGGTGACCGAAAAACGGAAACGCTTTGATACAGCACGAACCGACACGGCATCAATTGCCAGCTTTAATCGACGGGCAACAGAATGCAAGCGGGGAGATGAACAAAACAATGCCAAATCATCCACGAAGAGGAAAGCCAAAACCCATTCCGGAAGAGTGGACACCAGACTATTAATGGCAACGGCGAAACATGTCACACTCAAAACACACCCTTGGGGAACACCCTCCTCTTGAATCCGCAAAGCCTGAGAAAGCATCCCCAATACGGACCTTAAAATTACGGGACGATAAATTTTTTTGAATAAAAACCGGTAAAAAGCCCCTCATACCCCAATCATATAACTATCGTAAAACACCATATATCCAGGTGGTATCGTAGGCCTTCTCAATGTTGAAGAACAGCGCTAACACCTGATGCTTGGAGGAAAAGGCTCGTAAAACGGAGTCTTCCAAACGAATGAGGTGGTCAAGAGTACTACGACCGCTGCGAAAACTGCACTGAAATGGAGAGAGGAGAGAGTTGAACTCCAAAAACCAAGTGAGGCCAACATGAACCATCCTCTCGAATAACAGAGGCAGTTCGCAAGAGCAATCGGGAGATAGTGACTGGGGACCAAACCATCGCGACCGGGCTTGAGAAAGGGTAGAACAACCCCACACGCCAGGAAGACGGATAGATCCCTTTGACCCAGAGAAGGTTGTAAAGGTTAACCAAAAATAACTCGGAATGGGTTTGGAGACGACGGAGGAAGTCGTAGTAGATGCAATCATCAGTGGGAGAGGTGAAGCCGCAGAGAGACAAAGCATCCCACAGCTCATAGACGGAAAAGAGATCATTTTAGGAGCAGGTGGCGCACGTGGTATTTATTTATTTTAAGGATTTATGGCCCTTTTGACGAAGAGGCACATCTGGCCTAAGTTGTAATAAAAACAAGAGATACAAAAAATAAAGCTACGAACTGCCGGGAAAAGAGGCAGTCAAATAATGTGGACATAAATATTAGCAGTTCAATTAAAAGGTTAAAAAAAGAAAGAATAAAGGGCACTAACATGCGATTAGGTAAAATCTTAAATGTAAAACTAAGGAGAGTAAAATATGATTAAAATGTAGGGCCAGCATCTTCCAGGAATCTTACTAAGTTGGGCATAACATGGGGGAGGGAATCTCCGAGAACAGAGGCAAGGTGGGGTGAAGACCGAAGTACTTTATTCGATGAGCTGAGTATTGCGGGCAGGTGAGCAAGATGTGAGGCACTAAGATGCGAGAATGACACGCCTGGCAGGATGGTGGTTCTTCGCTAGCCATTATGTGTCCTCCGTTGGTGAGGCGACAGTGACCGATTTGCAGGCGGCACAGCATAACTTGGTGAGGGAGTAGGATGATGGCCACGGTGTCCATAAGAGTTCCAATATCGCTCCCATTCTTCTCTGACCCATTTACGGATGAGAGGGATGGAGTCTCGGTGGAAGATGGATGGTGCAGTATGGAGGGCGGCCTTCTTAGCTTCTAGGTCGGCCTTTTTATTTCTCTGGATGTTTGGGTGTTCAGGCAGCCAGCAGAAGAATATGGAGTAAAAGCGTCCGGTCAAGACGTGTACGGTTTCCAGTATCTCCATGGCTACAGGGTGGCGAAGGAAAAATCGCTGAAGGGAAGTCAGCGCGCTCATAGAGTGGGAAAATATGGTATATAACCCTGAGGAACGGAGACCGAGGGCGCGCACGGCTATTTTGATGGCTACGAGCTCTGCTGAGAAGACAGATGTTGTAGGGTGGAGTGTAAGGTATGAGAAGGAAGGACCGCGGCACTTCCCGTCCATATAAATGGGTGTTTTACCGAAGTGATTGTCCGCATGCTCTTGGAACATGGCGCGTTGAGCTGCGGTTGGTATCGGATCCTTGGGGCCTCTCAGGAAAGGTTCGCAAACTTAGCACTCCTGCGAGTCCACGGCGGTAGCGTAGGTGGTCTTTCCAGGTGTCTAAGCTCGTTTTTCTAAATGTTGTGCTATACGTAGGGTGTAGGAATAGAAGTTACGAGGGTCGTGGAGCAGAGAATTCAGCGAGTTTAGAGCGCATACGGAAGGATCTGATGTAGAATCGGAGGCAATATTCATCACGGCAAGATGAGAGAGGGAGGGATCTTGTTTCAGCATAGAGAGAGAGAACAGGGGAAGACTTAAATGCTCCTGCAGCAAGGCGGAGGCCTCTGAGAGATGTAGCGAGTTCCGTTTATTCAGCGTGCTTTTGGCAGCTGAGCCATACAAGTGACAGCCGTAATCAAGCTTTGACAGCAGAAGTGATATGTGGATCTCGAGGAGAGTGCGCCGGTCAGCTCCCAAGTGTAGCTTCGATAAAGAGGCCATAAGGGCAAGTACGAGGGCACATCTTTTAATAAGGTCTTCAATATGATATCGCCATGTCATATGCTGGTCGAATATAAGACCTAGGATTTTAGCATGGGTGGCAAATTTGATCGGCGATCCAGAAATATTAAGGCTTATCCTAGGAATCGATTTGCGTCTGGTAAAAATAGCGGTTGATGAGGCCTGAGCCACTATTGAGTCAACTGCTCGCTGGAACAGAGTGGTGGCCATCGCCGCGGACGGACTCGTCTCCCAGATGGAAGTATCGTCTACATAAATGGAGCAGTGCACGGGCGCTAATATATGTTTTGAGAAAGAATTGATCGCAATTATAAAAAGAATAGTGCTAAGCACGCTTCCTTGGGGGACACCCTCATATTGTACGAGCTTCGAAGACCGGACGCCTCGAAGATCGATACAGAAAGAACGGTCCTTTAATAAGTTACGTATAAACAATGCCAAGGGTAGACGAACTCTCATGTCGTATAGCTATTGTAAAATAAAGCGCTGCCAGACGGTAACATATGCCTTTTCTAAGTCGAAGAAGATTGCGGTGACAAAGTTTCTTCTAGAGAAAGCAAGGCCAATATCATGGTCAAGTAGAGTAAGAGGGTCGAATGTGGAGCGATTTGGGCGAAACCCAAATTGGGACGGAGAGAGAAGCTCCTGTACTTCAAGATACCACATCAGGCGGGCGATCACCATGCTCTCGAGCAACTTGCATAGGCACTAGGTAAGGGCAATTGGCCGGTAATTTGTTAGATTGGAAGGTTCTTTTCCTGGTTTGAAGAAAGGTACGATAGTGATGTGGCACCATTCGTGGGGAAAAGTTCCAGAGGAAAATATCATTATAAATTGTTAAGAGGCACTGAAGGGCATCTACATGGGCGTGTTGGATGAGTGTGTATGATATTAAGTCATCTGAAAGGGTGGAGCTCTTACACGGTGAGAGTGCCCCCTGCAGTTCTTTCATCGGGAAGGGTTCGTTGTCTGGACGTTTCAAACATTACTGGTTGAGATTCTATCAATGCTTTATGTCGGTTGAATTCAGGGAGGAGGGATCCATGGGAGATTGACCTGAGCGTGTTCGCAATTAGCTGTGCAACGTCCTGGGGAGCACTGACTAGGTTGCCATTATGACGGAGGATGGGGAGGTTTGGGTGTCTTGAGGAGCCGTGTCTTCTTCGCCAGACCTTGGCTAGAGGGCTGCGGGATGAGATGGGAGGATGTATATTGAATCCAGGAGTAACTTTTTGCCTGGCGCAAGGTCCGGCAGGCGAGGGCGCATTGTCTGTATTATAGTTAATATAAGAAGACGTGCGGGGATTATCTCGAAAGGTGCCTATTTCGTTCGCGCTTAGCGGTGCTACACTCTTTGTTCCACCGGGCGACAGATAGTTTGATTCGAGCATTGCGGAGTGAAACATGTTTGTGAGCCGTTGCTAAAAAAAGCGCCAAAATCATTTTTAAGTGGAATGTACCGTCTGTTGTTTCATCAGACACAGTTATGGAAGAGGACGACGTTACAAAGGCTTCCCACAGAGTGTCTACTTGTTTGATTATTTTGAATTCAAGGACTTTTTAAAAAATAATCAAGGACGGTTTTTAGCCATTGTTTTTTTATTTAAATTAAAAAAGTGCAATAAACATTATCGGACATTGCTTATAACCCATTTTCCCCTTAAATACCCCACCTTCATCAAAGCATAACCAAAATTAACTCACCAGTGCAAAAAATAAGAACAAGGTATCCAAGCGACAGTCACACAAGTATAGCGAGCATCCATCATAAAATAAAATGCATCCAAAGCATACATATGTTCACTCACATTAGTGAGTAGATTAATTTGAATATTACTATTTTCTTAATAGACATTAAAAAGTATATATAAGGAATTTGAAAAATCATTCAATGATTTATTTTTTAAATTCAAGGACTAGGACTTTTCAAGGATTTCAAGGACAAAAAATAAATTCAAGGGCTTTTCAAGGATTCCAAGGGAGGTAGACACCCTGTCCCAATCAGCTTTATGGTAGGCCCAATACGGTCTTTGCGAGATGGGAAAAGGGGAAGTATATCTAGGGGCAGGGGGTAATGATCACTTCCACACAGATCATTAAATACTCTGATGAAGTGATCAAGGCGGCAAGTCAGCTGAGCACAGACAGAGATCTAAGGGTTTAAGGTAAGGAACTAGTGGGCTGCTGCCCAATCCAAGTGGATTCGATATGGCAGCTAAGATAAAACGAGGCAAATCATCTATAAAAGGTGGAGGAGACCACTTTGTGACAAAAATTTTAAAAACAACAGGTTAAAAGATTCCTCCGCCAATATGAATCGAAGACGGGTGTGTTGAGGAATAGTCAAAAGGGTCGGGAAACAGGACAACCGGAGAATGGTAAAATGGCTACAATCCAATAAAAGGTGGGCAACCGATTGGTCCCCACCGCAAAAACGACAGCAAGGCTGATATGAACATCACCCGAAACAAGATGGCCGTGAGTAAGTCTCGTGTGGCCAATGCGAACTCGGCAAAGGGCCACCCCCAACGACCGCATTCTATGACGACTCGAGGGCCAAGAGCGAATAGAATTTTTAATTTTGTATAGTTTGGATGATGAACAGTCATCCCATTCATTCTGCCACAGTTGAAAAATATACTTTCTTATTGAAGAAAAGTAGTCCTTAAAAGGCAGAGCCGAGTTCTCAGGGGACACAGAATATGCTGAGCGGGCCAACCGATCAGCCCTCTCGTTGCCCAGGACTCCCACATGCCCAGGGACCCAGCAAAAAATAATTCTATATCGGGACGCATTTTGGATCAGCCAGTTGCAAACTTCTGTGACTGAGGGATGGGACGAATTAAAAGATCTAATTGACTGTAAGACACTCCTTGAGTCGGAAAAAATGACAAAATCACTAAAAGGTAAAATTTGGATGAGTCTAAAGCTAAAAGGATTGCTGAAAGTTCAGCGGTAAAAATGGATGCTGCTGGCGGCAAAAATAAAGTTAAGAATTCTCCTTCTAGGTAGATGGCTGCGGCGCACTCGCCACCGTCCGACTTAGAGCCATCCGTGTATAATGGGCAGCATTGTTTGTGTGAGATCGAATGCTCTAAGAACAGGCTCTTAATGATGCGAGGCTCCACATGTTGGTACATACTGTGAGGAGAGGAGCACGCCAACTAGGGGTCAGTAAGGATGGAAAGGTAAAGACCCTTGGAGCACCCAGGTTAGAGGTAAAGATGGCAACTTATCATATGCCGCCGTTGATTCGGCAGCATACAGGCATGTGTAGACCTCTAATACAGGGGCTTGCTGTACTTGGCAGAGGTATCGCATGCAGATTTGAAGTCTATGGTAGGGCAAAGGAAGTACCTCACTCTCGCAGTAAAGGCTGTTGACTGGAGAAGTACGGAAGGCTCCACTGGAAAGGCGAACTCCGAGGTTTCGAATGGGGTTCAGCATTTTAAGGGCTGAAGGGGAAGCCGATGAGTAAATTTGACAGCCATATCCAATTTGGATTGGACGAGGGCTGTGTATAATGTCCACAATGTTTGTCGGTCGCTGCCCCACAAAGTGTGTGAGAGGACTTTCAAAATGTCTAGAGCCCGTAGACAGCCCGTTCGAAGTCGGCGTAGGTGTGGTAACCAGGATAACTTTGGATCGAGAGTTAAGCCAAGGAACCAACCCTCGGAGACAAACTCTATATCTTCGCCTTGTAGGGAGATAGATGGCGGAACAAGAACCCCTCTGCCTCGGTGGTAATACATTGCTTTGGTTTTGTTCGTGCTGTTTTGGATACAGCATCGACCGCCAGTTGTAGCAGACGCGCTGTTGATGGAAGGCGAGGTGAGGAACAGTATAGTGATAAATAATCGACAAACGGAGTTGCCGATACACCCTCTGGGAGAGACTAAATAATATCATTGATGACAATTATAAATCATAAGACACTTAGAACACTGCCCTGAGTAACTTCCTCCTCCTGGAGTTGCAGGTCAGAGTATGCGTCTCCAACACCTACCTTGAAGGATCGAGATGCTAAAAAACTTTGAATAAGTGACGATAAAAGGCCTCTCATCCCCCAGACGTATAGCTTCTTCAAGATGCCGTATCTCCATGTTGTGTCGTAGGCTTTCTCAATATCAAAAAATATAGCCAGGACTCGGTGCTTTAATGAGAAAGCTTTCTGGACCAATCCCTCTAAACGTACTAGTAGGTCAAGGGTACTATGACCTTTGTGGAAGCCACATTGAAATGGAAAGAGAAGGTGATTGGTTTCTAGAAACCAGTGTAGGCGTTCCAATACCATTTTTTCCAGGAACTTACTCAAACAGCTGGTGAGAGCTATAGGGCAGTAATGATCTGCGTCCAACCCGTCCCTACCCGGTTTGACAAAGGAAAGGATGATCCCAATGAGCCATGAGAAGGGGTAAAACCCCTTTACCCATATAAGGTTGTACAAATCAAGTAAAAAGAGAGTAGAGTGTGGATGTAGGTGCCAAATCATATCGAAATGGATCTCGTCAAGGACAGGAGAAGTAGATCTGCAAAGGAATAAAGCGCTATGTAGCTCATGGATGCTGAATAGAGCGTTATATGGAAGGTTGGATTTTGTTGTGAAGTTGAGAGAATGAGATTCTTCCTTTGATTTTTAGGATTGAAAAGCCTTATCGTAACGGCTGACACTGCTGACGGGGCGGAAATGGTCAGCAAAAGTATTGCTGACCGCAAGCCGGTCATTCTCCAAGGAGCCGTATAAGTTGAGTGTGGGGGTATGATGATCACCATAACGGCCCCTGATCTTATTAATTCTCTTCAAGATCTTAGCGGTTGGTGTCATAGAGGAAATTGATGAAACGTAACGGCGCCATGAATTTCGGCGAGCCTGACGAAGGGTTCTTTGGCGAAGCCCGCGAGCTCGGTTTCCGTCGACCTTGTTGTACAAAGTTGGGTTCTTTCGGAATCGGGCATGGGCTATCTTGTAGTTTTTGATAGCTGTTCCACACGCCGAGGTCCACCAGGGCACGGGTGGCGGGTCACCTTCATGGGATGGTCTGTGTTGCTGCATTGTAGATAGTCGATGTAAAGTATTCTACTGCCGCGTCCACTACATTGAAGGTCCCCAGGTATGAACTTGAGAAGGACGCCTCTTGGAAACCTTCACAATCTGAATGATCTAAGTCCCACTTAAGGGGCATGGTTGTATGAGGGCTAACTTAAGGGCCGACAAGACAATAGGGAAGTGGTCACTCCCATGGAGATCGTCAAGAATTGACAATCGAAATTCCGTGAAGCAATCCGGGGAACAAACAGACAGGTCAACACAGCTAAAAGAGTCCGTCTGGACATGATAAGAGGTAAGATCGTCAGTATTTAAAACACAAAGAAAGTCAGATAAGAAAAGACTCTAAAACACTGCCTTTGGCATTTCGAGTGATGTCACCCCAGTATGGGTGACGGGCGTTAAAATCTCCTAGTGATAAGAATGCGGAGGGCAACTGGTCTATAAGTTCTAAAAGGTCGGGTCTTGACAATGATAAACAAGAGGGTAGGTAAATAGAGCAAACGGTATAAAGCTTAGTAAGAAAAACCCTCACGGCAACAGCTTGGAGGGCAGTATGTAGGGGGATGGGAGAAACGTGGTGGGATGAAGATAACATGATTGACACCACCCCATGAGAGGAGCTTCCAGCAGAAGCAATAGAGTTCAAAGTGAGAAAGCCGGGTACCGGCGGAAAGGGCCATATACCCAGTTTATTCTCTTGAAGACAAATAACAGCGGAGTGGAGAGTCGTCAAAAGAATTTTGAGTTCTTCCCACTTTGGAACAACTTGACAATTCCATTGTAAAATGGAAGATATTATGTGGGACGATTAGATACCACTGTGGATATTATTTTCTCTGTTGTGGTCGATATTGTATTTGAGGTTCGTCCCAAAGAGCTTTGGAGACAGAGAGCTGGTTTTGAGGAGCCTGCTTTTGCAGGGGAAGAGATCCTAGATGGAGCAGTAACGGGCTTTTTTCGTGGGTTTTGGAGAACCGACCGAGGACCTTGATTGTAATTCGGGCTCACAACCTGGCGGAAAAGGAAGATCGAGAAGGGATTTTCGGCCGGTAGATCCGGATTCATGGGTCGAGGGTATTTTCATTGTCTGAGGAGTTGGTCCAACCACCGCAGTATGTGATGTTGGAGTATCAACTGCTTCCATCGGATCTTGGGTTGAAGGGTGAGCGGAACGAGCAGGTGATCTGAGCGAGGTGTGTGGAGCTGGGTTTATATCTGCCATCGTTTGGATGAGGACGGGACCTAAGTCCTGTGAAGGGCGGGACGGACTTAAGGGCATAGAATGTTCAGCCATAGGGAAGGAGTCCATTGAAGATTCTAGGGGTTCGGCCGAGTCAGCTCCAGAGGCTACCCGCTTATTGGTGGTCGATGACTCAGGTGAGGATTCCTTCCTCTTACCATTGGGCTTTGGGTCTCAGGGGCCGGGTGGATGAACCTTCACTGGTAGATGTTGAGGAATCTTTCAAATAGCGTCTGCTGTCTTCAAGTGTCTCACCCTGAGCGTCTCTCCCAGCTAGAGCTGCTGGAGAGAGGGGGGGATGGGGCTACATTGGTTATCTCGATGTGAGAGCGATGCTTCGACTGCATATTCTGAATGTTTCCGACGCTGCGAGTAGATGTAGGATGAAGTGCTTCAGGCTGGTCAGAACTCGAGCGTGATGGTCGGTTTCGTCTAATGTCACGTAAAACGTCAGAGAAGAGACGGCCGAGTGGTGCGGTTTGTGCTCGAGCACGCTGGCGTCACTCTCTTATTTCTAGAAGTAGAGAGTCGTGCAAAGCGAGAACTTCCTTTTCATATAAAAATATAGAGCAGAGTTTTGACGCAGCACTGTGGGTACCTCCGCAGTTGGCACAGCGAGGTGTTTTGGTACATTCGGGGCCATGGTAGTCAGAGCTACAATTCACGCAGAAGCGAGGGTGCCGACAGGCACGGCCAACATGTCCAAATTGAATGCAATTAAAGCAGCGTCTGGGTAGTTCGATGTAGGGACTTACCGGGACACGAAGGTACCCAGCTTTAATATGCTGCGGCAGTTCTTGTCGTTCGAATGTTAAAATCAGTGTGGTGGTTGGGACTCTAGTGGAGCCTAATGTTTTAGTTACCTTGTGTACGTGTGTGACACGTTGGGTATTGAGTTTACTCTGAAGGCGGGTGGGGTGGTAGTACTTTAGTTCGTTTGAACGAACGACACCTTTGACAAAATTCAGACGCGGATGGGGCGAGACAGCTATTGGAATTTCAGCTATCGAAGATAGATTTCGCACACGGTTGTGTTGAGAGTGGGATGACACCTCGACTACGGGATCACCAATACCTCTTGACCACATCCGGCGGGGTTCACCACAGCGGGACTCAAAAGATTCATTGACGTCAAACACATCGACTTTTGCAAGTGGGATGTCGGATGATGAATTCATGACAAGAAAGCGAGGATAATCAAGATCTGGGTCTACTTCGTTGGAATAGGGGTCCAACGAGCGAGGGAAGGTTGAAAGGGGAGCTAAGGAACGTTTGGCACGAGAACCCTTACGAGAAGGGGAGGTTTTTGGTTTATGGCTAGCCATTGCAAAAAGAAAAAAAACTTCGCATTCTCCCTCGGGACTCCCCACCATGGAGGCCTACAAGGGCCCGGCACTACTGCAACTATACAATCAGTTACGTCTGGTGTGTCCTCTTGGAGAATGGATACGACTCCACCACACCATCTTTAGAAACCTAAGAGGTTGCCCGAGTTCTCCTACGCACGGAGAAAAAGGGCTAACGATGGGTTTCTCATTGGGCACTCGGTAGACGAAGGCAGTGGAGATGCTTAGCCTCTTCCATCTTCCTGAAAAAACAATTCGGAATCAATACATAAGACGAGTAGAAGTTGGGTATCTTTAAGGGCCACTAGATAGGTGAAGGAAGAGGCGGAAATAAAGGGCAGTGGAAGAACGTAATAGGGGAGGAAAGAAAGAGGGGCATGTTAAAAGTCTTGTCGGCTGCACCATGGGACCCCTAAGGGGCCCGGGGCTGACCCCCCCTCGACACGAGAAGGCCAGAGCCTCTCTGGGAACAACTCCTGAAGAAAATATCTCAGAGAGGGGGGGGAGGAACAGAGATCTATGTGGGTAAAGGAGTCTGTCTAGGGATGATAATGGGTAGGGGTTTCGTCGTTAAGGACTTGTAGGTCTTGTTGTAAGACTACGTCTAGTACAACATGTCCTTGGCTGTGGTTTATGACATCGTACCAGTACTGTTTACGAGCATCAAATTCTCCAGTTAAAAGGAATGTTTTCGGGAGTTAGGAGACAAGTTCATTAGAGGAGGCAAAGATGATTGGCTTGAAAGGTGGGAGGTATATTGAGCACACAGTTAAGAGCGTAGAACGGTGAAGGTGAACAACGATGGCGTTAAGGTTTGTGCGGAAGAGGGTGGTGGTAAATGGTATATCCGTGCGGACTAGGAGGAGGTTACCATAAAATTGGGGTTGTAGAAGGCTGACCTTGGTGTAGCTGGCAGAAGAAAAGAACAGTAGTCTAGGAGCTTTGTTTCACTGAGACATATCACTTGAGGAAAAAACTGTTTTAAGAGAGCCTGCAGTAAGTTATAATTGGCCCAGAGTCTGCGGATATTCCATGCAAGATAGAAGGTTAAAGACGTTGGAATGTTAAGTTAGGCAAAAGGGCGGGAGTATGGTTAGTCAGTTTTGGTCCAGGTGTGCTCAGACAGGAGGCAATACATTATCTGTGGGTATATCAGGAGCGTGGGTTAAAGGGTTTGGTGGCGATTGGCGGGTAGTTTTCTTGGTGGTCGTCGAAGAATCTGGAGAGGAGGGTGTCGGGTTGTAGGATACTACATTGGCAGCTGTACAACCCGGGAACAGATCATAATCTGTTATCAGGGAGGTGCGGTTAGGTGGCACGAGGGGCATAAGGTAAGGTGGTGAGTCCGCCAGGTGATCACATGACTGACAAGGGTCAATAGTTGGGTCGGTCTCGGTGGTTTAATTTAAGCATGGTGATATCCGAGTGTTGTCCTTATCGGTAGACTGAAGGGGATCTGGTGTACCGATTCCATGTAGTTTAGAGAGCGAGAGGTCTACAAGATCACCCTCGTCGGGTGAAGGTATTTTCTCGTATAGTCTGCTTTGCGAGAGGCTACACGAGGCATATGATTTAATGCCACCTTTCTTCTGAAGGGCTCATTGCTCCAGGCGAGGGCGGAGCGTCATCCTCGAGTCGGGTGCGTTTATCGTTGCAGGAGCTCAAAGAGTAATCGGAGAGAGGAGGTAGGGAGCGCTTACGACCTCCACCTCCCTCACGATTGGCCTGCGGGGAACTAAGGGATTCATTGTCGGGGGCGACATTGGGTAGTGATAACCTGCGGTGAGACGGACCGGGCAGAGACTTACTCGGGGCAAGAACAGCTTCCGCATCCATCGGGCCCTTAGGAGAGGCAAGCACCTGGGTAGGTGGGGGATTGATAAGTTCATCATTGTGCCGGATCGTTGAGAATTTAGTTGTAGGTGATACATGGGTGGGTCTATGCCTCTTCGATGGTTCTTCTTGCGATTAGGGGGAGACTCATATCTTGAAGATAGGTGAACCACATGTACTTCGGGCGAGAGTGGCACTCTTCGACGGGGAGAGATGGGTTGTGCTCTAATAAGATTGGGAGGTGATATTGCTTCTTCTATTCTTTCATTGTAGCGAAGGCGTAAGTGACCGTGTTCGCAAAGGTTCTTTGGTGCGTTGTTTCAAGGGAGGGGCGATCTTTGGAGATAGAGAGGCTGGTGTCGGATGGTCAGTTCTGAGCGCCGATTTGCTAGACGCGGGTAGAGTTCCGTGAATGCTAGGAACACCACTCGTCATAGCGGGAAAGGTGGGTGTTGACACTGTGATGCCTTCTTCACGCATGTCTAGTTTTGCTTGACGTCTAGAGATACCGGATCGTAGGGACCGAACGCGGATCTCCTGGTGAAAGAGGTAGTGAGGGAACTTCTTGTGGCGGGTATGATGTGGGCCGCCACAGTTGAGGCAGTGCGTCTCTTCTGTGCAATCTGGGGCATTGTGTCCCACTTGTCCGCATCCAAAGCACAGATTCCCAGTGCTATTGCAATATTTTCCGGAGTGGGCGAATCTGCTGCAGTTATGGCACTGAAGTGTGTGTGCGTTCTCGAACTCCTATACGTGTTCCTGCAAATTTTATAAACATTGGCAGTGTTTGTTGTTTTAGAGTTATCTTGGCAACCCTAAATGGAGTGGAAGAACGAGAAGATGGCTTTTGAAAAATGCTGACTGACGCAACATTATGTTGTTGGTCGGTGAAGACTTCTTTGATGACGGAAGCGATGAATTCGTCTGTGGCGTCAACTCATGGCAAGAAGTTATCCACTAGGACCGTGCAGGTCCTGACATTAAATTCGTTCTTATTACTAGCCGAGAGTTTTAAAGGGCCGAGAAACTGCAGGCTAAGCAGGCATTGGGAGAATGACTCAGTGGTAGTTCGTACTATTATCTCCGAGTGTGAGTCAGCAATTGAGAGGTCAGGGGCGGATTTAGGGAACATTTCTTTTAAGGCATGGTACGTGTGTAAACCTCCGACCTTTTGTTCCTCTGGAACACGTAAAAATATATAGCGAGACCAAGCAGAGGGAGCTAGAATGCTAGGTAGATTTGTCGTCGGTTTTCGGCGAAGGTTGAGGTGCTGTTGAGCACTAGAAGGTTGGTTGATATTGCGATGGAGCGCCCTCGAAGTGGTTGCTGCGACGACTTGTTTGAGGGCGAGACAGAGGCTGTCGCGTAGGCCTCGAACTCGCATGGTCCGATGAGAAGTTCGTGATCGCATCCCGTGGGGAAGCAAGAGTCGGGTGATCAAGAGTTTTGGGAAAGTTTTCATTGATGGGCATGGGAGCCCTGTTATTATCGCGGAACGCAAACGCCAATCACCCCATGCAGTAGCCCGCTCTGCGAGGAGTGAAGAGGAGGCCTGTGAAGACGGCTGCCGCCATTTGAGGCCACACCTCCCACCCAGTGGCCAGGCAGCCCATCAGCATGGCGGCTCGACCTTGGGCTCGGCGTAAAATTAATAGTGTACAGAAATAAAGAAAGGGGATGTGAAGGAGGTGAAGGTGGAGGTGAAGCAGGTTGTTAAAAACCCACCATCGCAAATTGGAGCTCAGGGGTGAGGGGTCGTTGTCCTCTCCTCCCTAAGCCCCGAACCAGGATGGTTAGTTACCACAGGTGACGCACATGTGGTCGTGAAAGTTGAGGAGACCTGGCTCGCTAGCGTGGTCGGGGCTGTTAAGGTAAACGTCGTGGCTTGACTATTCATGGCTAAAGGATGTGTGCCTTTGGAACTTCCGGTTAAGAAAAAAATTGAGGAGGTTAAAGTAAGATGAAAACAAACCTACAGCGAAAACGAAAGAAGGGTGGTAGGCTTAAGACGAGCCGCAGTCAGTGAGAGAAAGAGAAGCGGCTGAGTCTGTGGTTGTCAGGCGTAATCTCACGTGGAATGAATAATATAATTTTTACGTAACTAGTCGTTAGACTATATTATACTTAATTGAAAAAAGGAAAGAGTCTAGGGCACCAATTATAACTATTTGATGATTGGTTTAATGACAAACTTGCCTAGATAGCAGCCATTAAACCTTACTATATGAATTTAAGGATAAAAATGACTTGAAAGAGAAAAGGTGATGGAGGATAACTATTTCAACCGGGAAGGTTTCAAAACACTGACGCATAAATTTAACAAGATTTATTTAACAACAAATAATATGAATATAATGTGTATTTTATTGAAATAATGTATATATATATATATATATATATATATATATATATATATATATATATATATATATATATATATATATTTTGAATATCGGGAAATGGCCGATGATTATATTGTTAAGAGGAATAAGCTATATAAAGTGGATATTATAGTGAATAAGATATAAAATATGGGGGAATTATATAAAATATAGTATAGTACTGCCACAACGTTTTTGAAGTTATAAAATCAAGAGAACTGGAATTCAGAGGAAGGAGTTACACTTTGGATATTTTTAGACCTTTGTATACACTGATGATTAATTAGGGAGCTAATTCTTACTGACCTTGATGGAGGGCTGATGAGATAAAAGTGTTCGTTGAAATGCACTATGGACTCGGAAAACGGGAAAGTCTATTCTGATTGGTTAATTTCGAATTGGGCTGTACAAAGGTTTTGATTAGTTGGTGGTTGGGAGCAGTCGTACTTTGATTTTGAGGTAACCGTATTGGTATAAAATGTGGTACCTAAATGGATCTTTGGGCGCGATGCACAATTTTCTCAGATGGTAAATTGCCAACTGCCTCTTTACGAACTTTGTAGGAGCTTGCAAAGATGGCAGCTGCTACACCGGCCATCCGAAACAAGCAAAGGCCATGAATGGTCTTTTGCAGTCTCCTTCTTTTCTTATGTTCTTATATCCAGAGTGGGGATGGCATGACCAGCGTAACGACCACGAATCTTATTGACCCGCTTCCAAACACGAGTCACCGACGTGGACGAAGAGATGGAAGATACGTACCGGCCCCAAGACCCACGGCGAGCACGACGGAGGGTCCTCTGGCGAATGGCACGTGCACGGTTCTGATCGACCCTATTCGACAAGGTCGGGTTCCGTTTATGGGAATGGGCAAACGAATAGGCAGAAATAGCTGACGCGCAATCTATCAACCACCAGGGAACGGTATCCGCCCCGCAACAGGGCACCTTCGCTGAACGAAGCGCTCAGCAGCCTCGAAAATATGAGACCGCTGAATCTCGATATCGAAGGAACCCAGGGCGGCATCGGTAAAGGAAACCTCTTGGATCCAACCCAAATTACGCGCCGCAGATCCCAACAAGGGGAGGGGGAGGCACGGGCCAGGAAAGACGGCTGACAGGACGCTCGAGAAGTGATCCTTCACGGAAAGGTCGTCCCGAATCAACCACCGGAAATCGTGGAAACAGTCGGGCGAACATAAGGACAAGTCTACAGCACTAAAGAATCAGTTTGAACATGGTAAGAAGTAAAATTACGGGAATCTAAAAGACAAAGGGAATCAGATAATAAGAGGGGCTCAACCACTCTGCCCCGGGGATTACGTGCAGTATCACCCCAAGATGGGTGGCGAACATTAAAATTACGAAGTAATAAAAACGGGATAGGTAACTGACTTGTGAGCTCTAAAAGGTCAGACCGACTCAAATTAAAATCCGGGGGGATGTCCACAGACAAAGAGTTAAAAGCTTGGAAATAAAAACCCTCGCAGCAACAGCCTGCTAGGTAGTACGGAAGGAAAGTGGCGCAGATAATAACGAACACGAAATTAAACGAGAAGCACTACCATGACACGCCCCCGGCGGGTGGGGAGGGGAGAAGGGTATGGAATTAAACACCTGGAAGTGCGAAAGCACCGGGAAGGGGCTAGTGACAAGCTTAATTTCTTGCAAAGAGAGCACCAAGGGGCAAACGCTAAAAAGCAAGAACTGGAGTTCTTCCCACTTGGGGAGAACCCCTTGACAATTCCACTGTAGGATGACAGACATTACTGTCGTCTCGACACCAAAGTCAGGATTCTAGTGACGGAAACCGTTGAAGGTTCCCGACGACTAGAAGACCCAGAGGGGACATAAAACAAATCGCGAAGAGCCCGAAACGCACCAGGCACGGACTTGGCAGTGTGATCGCCAGGAGGCGACAGCTGAGAGCAAGACCGAACCCCCAACATGGACGGCAAGGAAGATCGAGCAAGGACGGACGAAAACTAAGATGAGAAGATGGAACAGAAGGTGAAGGTGGAACATGGACAGAGGGTGAGAAGGGAACAGGGTCAGAAGGAGATGAAGGAACAGGGGGAGGAGGCAAGGGAGACATGGAAGACTGAACAAAAGTAAGGGGCGAGGAAGAAGGAACCGGAGTAGGAGGCAAGGAAGACGGAACTGGGTGAACTTCCGCCCTCACAATGACATCGGTGATGTCAACAAGGGAGGCCAGCAGAGACCGGGAAGGAGAAGGCATCAAAGCGGAGGGCGCCCCAACAATCGACTCGGGGAAAAACCAGCCAAATCAGAGGCAGCTGGCTTGGACTCCGAACGGGGTGAGGAGGAACCCTTCAGTTTGCGCTGAGGCAAAGGAACGGAAGGAACAGCGGGGGCAGACGGTCCGCGACAGAGGAAAGAACATGAGAAAAGATTAAAGGCAAAGGAGCAGGCGCAACGGAGGAACCGCGGGGAGGGACCGAAGACAAAGGAGCAGGAGCAACAGAGGGACCCCGAGAAGGCAATTATTATTATTATTGTAGAAGATTATGATCACCGATCGACGCTAAGGTGTCCGTCTCAACGAACGGTTTACGGGAGTAGGTTACTGATGGATGAGGTGTGTACAGGTGATGGAAACGATTTGTGGAGGGTTAGGTCGTGGATTTGAGACCGGCAGCGGACAAGAATGATTATATGGCATCCATCGAGAAATGGGGGCTTTCAGCCAGAATCATATTTAGGTGTTCACTGCGGGGGTAAAGAGATAAGTAAGGGAAGAAGCGGCGATGGATGGCGGAGTACCGGGTACAGTCTACCAGAAAGTGGGAGACCGTAAGCCTGAGTCGGCATGTATTGCAAATAGGATGGGGCTCACGGAACATGAGGTACCCGTGGGTTAGGCGTGTATGGCCAAGACGGAGACGGGTCAAAACGACCCAGTACCCAAGGGTGGGTTTAATCTGATGGAGCTTGGCGAGAGGTGGAGATTGACAGGAGGTAAGCCACTGTGTTGACATTAGCTTTTTGAAGTGAGGAAAGATGGCAGTATGAGGGATAGGAACAGGACGAGTTAGATCAGAGGCCGACCGCGCAGCTCGATCGGCTGCCTCATTGCCAGGAACTCCGACGTGCAAGGGAACCCAGCAAAAGGTGATCGGCTTTTGCGAGGAAACAGTGGCTTCGTGCAAGAGTTGACGGATCTTGCGGACAATAGTTTGAAGAGTCGCTCATAGCGCATGTAGGCATAACGCTTCTGTCTGAGTAACGTCTCACACTCGGGAGACCACCACGGGAGTGGTCGGCGTGCAAAACGGCCAGACGTTCTGGGAATAGTAGTCAGGCCCGCGGCGATGAGGTTGCCAGAGAAGAACTCAACGGCCTCATATACCGACCTAAACTCCTCGACTGAGATAGAGAATTTAGTCATTTCCTGAAATGCAGGCCACCGCTCCCGCGCCAAACACCACCGAGGTGGGCTCTCAGGTGTCAGCTACCCTGAAAATGATATTTGGATGAGAAAGTGATCATTATCATGGCGATCATCAACCACCCCCCAATCAAAATCAGGCTGTGCATCTGAGAACACAGAGATAGATCAAGGCAAGAAAATGAAGCAGTTCTCGGGCAGTGATGCGAAACTCGTCCACATTTAGGACACCTATCTAAAGCTCTTCAATCAGATCAGCAAGGACTTGTCGCTTGGGATTTATTGAGAGGTCTCCCCAGACAGAATGTCTGCCGTTCAAATCTCCAAGCAAGAGAAAGGGCATCGGCAACCGTGCCACGGCGCGGCAGAAGACCCCCGCGTCGAAGTTAGCTGACGGTGGAATGTACGCAGAAATAACAGTATACCCTCTATCCAGGTAAAGCTGCACAGCCATTGCCTGAAAAGAGGTATCTAAAGTGAAAAGAAGAGCGGAGACATCATGCCGGGTGTAAACCCCGCATCCCACAGCCCGGCCCCCATCTCGTGGTAGTGGGCTCGCAAAACCCTTATACCCTGGGAGGGCGGGCAGGGGGCACGCGCCTAGAATGGTCTCCCGCAAAAAGATAGCTAACGGGGAACGGGACGAGACGAGACGAGCGTCCGCATCTCCTCCCAGTTGGCCCCGAGTCCACAGCAATTCCACTGAAGAAATATGGTCTCCAGGCCTAGTTCGGAGACGTGGGAGCCCTCTTCGAATAGAATACCCTCACAGGAATGGCCGTACGCTTCCCGGAGGCAGAGCCCCAGGCACTGTTGGCCGGACAATGCGCTGAAGGCGGCGCCTTCACGGACTTATTGGGGGAGGTGGGGCTCGCCATGCGAGTCTTTTCGTCCCTCCGCCTCGAAACCTTAGGTGGGCGTCGCGGCTTCGTGGGAGAGGGGCCCTCTTTTCGAGGACCCACGCTCTCCGAGCCACTCTGCCCACCACTAGGCGTAAGCGAAGGAGGCGTAAGCGAAGGAGGCGAAGCTCCTTTGTTGTTCTCCTCCGAAAGGAGGACAGCTTTAGGAACCACGGAAGATGGCCTGGCGACCAACTTAAGGGGTGTTGCCTCCTGTGAGTCTACCAACTCGGTGGAGGCGCGTGGCCGTTTCGTCTTACGAGAAATGGTCACGCTGGGGAAAAGGGAGGGGGGGGGTAAGCCCTGGTTTTAGCCGGGGCTGGGTGCGAACCCTTTGTGCCGCTAGCTTTACTAGGAGAGCGCCTGGGTTGAGTAGAACCCGCAAGAGGGCTCCGAATGAGCGCGGAAACAACCGTGCTCGTTTGCCTGGATAGGTCAGGAGCAGAGTGTGTCTTTCTAAGCATTGAGGCGTAAGACGTCCCAGGCAGAGCCGGGCGCGCCAGGACCAAGTCCTTAGCCTCACGGAATGAGAGTCGATCCTGGGCTTGAACGGCCAGGATTTCCCTCTCAAGGAGGTACGCACCACATTGCTTCGAAGCAGGGTGCGGCTCTCCGCAATTGGCACACTTGGCCACACATGATTTAGACTTATCGTGTGCGGCCTTGGACCAATTTACATATACTTCGGGTGAGTCCGACTTTCCACATCTACATGAATGATTCGTATGGCCGAAGCGGTGACAGTAATAGCACCGCCGCAGCAGTAGCACGAATGCCTTCACGCGTTAGCGGTACCAACCGGCACGCACCAACTCAGGGAGCTTGTTACAGTCGAACGGGACGAAGAGTGTAGGGGGAGGGGGTCTCGAGGTCCATTCCTGTTTTCTCATCCCACGTTCGAACTTGCCCGCCCCATGGTCGGCCGGCTCTAAGGTGATGTCCTCTATGGTTTAGTCAAAGAGTTCTCTCGCATAAAGTGTTGCTTTCACAAAGTTCATGGTAGAGTGTGGCGTCACACTCACCGGGGTTCCATCAAATGTCCGAAGAACACTTATCTTGGCCGCCTCGGAGGGATCTGCCGCATTTGCCAGGGGCTCCGCACTCGGTGGAGCAGAGGGGCCGGATGGAGAGGAGCCCCGAGTATTTTTTCTGTTTTAGGTGAGGAGGGCGGGGAATGAACCTGCTTCTACCCTCCGCTGGCAGGGCCCCCCAGGCCAAATGGACCAGCCTCAGCTAGGTCCTACTCCGAGATGGAAAGGTCCTGGCAGTCACAGGGGCACCAGTCGGAGGAGATCCCTCCCCTCCTTGTACTGCCTCGGAAACCCTAGCCATTTCAGGAGGACCTTGCATAGGGGTGGACTCGAGTTCCATGCAAGGCCCTGCCATCTGAGGCTGGGTTGCCTAGAGGACCATGTCTATCTCAGCGGGGACCTCCAGTTGGCCATCCCCCCCCAGGACATCGCAGGTCCTACTGGCAGCAGTGTCTTTAGTCTCGTCTTGGGAGGCACAGGCCTTGACTCCGACAAGGTTCAATATTCTTGCCAGCAGGTCTTTTGAGGGAAGCGACCGAAGGGGCCTGGCTTCCCTCTCTCCCTAAGGGGGTTTGCCCTACCAAGCCGCTTTAATGGGGAGCGCTCGGCTATGGGCTGCCTGCTGGGTTTCTTAGCAGTCCCCTTGGAAAGTAAAGGGGGGACTTCCGCTTGTAAGAAGGAGGTGCCCGAAGGCATCTCCAGACAAGGGGGTGAGCGGGAGTTCCCTACACCCGTAGGCGAAGGAGAGGAGTAAGCCTCCTCTCCAGTTAGAGAAATTTGGAGGGTCCCCTGCGCAAGCACAGGTGGGGGACCTCCATTTTATCTGTGGAGCTGCCCGATGGCGGCTCCAACGATGGAAAAGGGAAAATTGATGGGAGATTTTTTTTTCTCATCATTGAGCATGGTGACTATTTTTTTTACGGGAAGCAATCACTTATCACCCCTCGTAGTACCCGCCCTGCAAGGGGGGCGTACAGGCCTGGCAGAGCTAGGTGCCGACATTCAAGACCACCCCTCCCGCCTGGTGGCCTGGCAGTCCCTCAGTATGGCGGCTCCATCTTGGACACGGCGTAAAATTGATTCGGTGTGAAGAGAAAAGGAAAAGGGATGTGAGGAAGGTATGGGTGGAGATGAAGCAGGTTGTTAAAAAAACACTATCCCAAACCGGAGCTCAGGGGTTAGAGAACATTGTCCCCTCCCCCCTCAGCCCCTATCCAAGATAGTTGGCTGTGAAAAAGGTCAGCTTCTACCCTGCGTAATTAGAGGCTGACCAGAGAAAGTTGTGGGAGAGGTTGTATGAAAAGCGACGAACTAGGGGAGAAATACAGGCTGTCTGAAAGAAGGAGAAGAGGCTAAGCTGGAGTTGGACGGGGCGCTGAGTCCCGTTAGCACGGTGGCCAGGATGGCAAATGGCTGGGCCCATTACGGGGTCGTGGATATGAAGGGATTAGGCGACAGGCCTGCGAAAATAGTCGCCCACTGCTTTCCCTAGAGGAAAACGAGAGAAAGTCAAGTAGGGGAGTTTGGAAAGAGAGGTAGAAAAGGGTGCGCTGGAGCCGGGAGGGCACGCAAAAGCCTCAGCCTGCAGCTGCATGATGGTCATCCAACCCTCAACACACATCCCCTTGCGGGGGCAAGAAGGCAAAGGATTGAGACGACCGGGAGGATGACGGCGCGAACCTGCCTCCCGGAGAACGTCAGAGAATAGACGGCCGGAGGGGGAAGCTGCCCCCGCATCCTACGACGGGCCTCACGGAGGTCCAGCCTGAGGGAGTACCGAAGAGCCAGGACCTCATTCTCAAAAAGGAATACGGGGCAAGAACCTGAAGCCGCGGTATGGGAACCTCTACAATTGGCGCAGCATTTATGATTCCCACAAGAGCCATTGTACGCCAACGCACAGGCCACACAGCGACGAGCCTGCCTACAATTGCTGCTCATATGGCCAAACTGATGGTAATTAAAACAACGTCTGGGGAGCTCGACATAACGGGACACGAAGATAACCAGCAGGGAAAAACTGGGGCAGATCCTGATGCTCAAAGGTGACAATGAGGGTACTCATAGGAATCTTAGCGGGACCAACAGACTTAGAAACCCTATAAACGTCTGTAACCCTCTGGTACGAAAGATAATCCTTTAGTCTCGAGACATCATATTGCAGTAATTCGTTGGAGCGAATCACTCCCTTAACAAAATTAAGGCGAGGGTGGGGCACAACCAAAAACGGGACCTCTGAAAGGCAGGACAAATCCAGCACGGTACCACACTGCTCTCGCGGATACCTCAACCACTAAATCGCCACTACCACAGGCCCACATACGGAGGGGCGCACCACAGCGGGACTCAAACTACTCATTCAAATCAAACACGTCCAATTTAGAAAGCGGAGACCCCGAACTAGAATTCAGCACCAGAAAACGAGGGTAATCCAAATCAAGATCCATCTCTTCTGCGAAGGGATCTAACAAGGGCGGAAAAGAGGACTTATTGACAGGTGTAGTACGAGAACCATCTGGGAGAGAAATATTTTTATTATTATCCATATAAAGTAGAAAATAAAAGGGGGTGCGTAGTCACTGTCTACCGTCGCCACACCTACTCGGAGCGCCGGCCCAACCAGGAGGGTAAGCCCGTTTTAAAAATGGCCGGCCAGCCTCGGAAACTTACCGGTTAGGAAATCAAACACCCCCAAGAGCACCACTCCGGCTCAGGTACCCACCAACCAACACAGGAAGGACTCAGCCATGGGGTCGGGCCCCCTGACGGAGAGCTCTGATACACTGAAATCACCAAACAAACGTAGATGGAAGGACGATGCAGGGTGAGAGAGAATTGGTACAGAAGACAAAGTATGGGTTAGCAGATGAAAAAGAATGTCAAGCTGGGGCCGTATGGGGCGCTGAGTCCCGTCAGCACGGCGGCCAGGAGAGCAAATCGCCGTGCCCCTTACAGGTTTGGCCCCATTGGCCACTCCTAATGGGAGTGGTCATTTTGGGCCACTTTCCTGCTCTCTTGAGATAGTACGGAGTAGGTAAGGAGATAGAGTTAATCGAGGGCACCTCCAGAGAAAGGGGGTAAGGGAAAATCCACCGTACCTGTAGGCCTAATAATAATATCCAGTAAGAGTAAGACATAATAACCATAATACATATTAATAATAAAACATCCTGGTTTTACCCTTCTCTGATTGTTTGATTGACCTTCGCCATCTTTTAACCTTTATCATTTCTATTAGTTTCAAATATGAGTCGACTATTAAGAATATCCTGCTTCACAATAATTGTAATAATATTGGTGGAGTTTATTCAGTTGAATGTTCTGTTTGTCTAAGTAAATAGTTTGGACAGACAGGAAAGCATTTATCTGTCCATATTGATAAGCATAAATACAGTTAGGAGAGCTGAAAACAACAGTACCATTTTTGTTCTTATGTCCGAAAATGAGCCCGTAATTAATTGGAATTCAGCAAAATTGATTTGTCGCTCAAATGACGCAATTAAAAGAACCATTGTTGAATGTTCATTTAGAAGTAGATGCGATAACTTTAACATTTCCCCTCGCCTTTTTAACATTGATGCTGTTATCCCAAAACTTATTCTTAAAGAAATTAGTTTTTACTTTTGTTCTTAGTTTCGTTTGCACCATTCATTTTTATGGGTACCCGATTTGTCAATTTAATTATCTCTTTGGTTTTGTATTATTGTTTTATTACTCTCCCTCTCTCTCTGTCCCCCGCTCCTCTCCCGATGTAACTGCTTGCTTCTCGTGTCTCTCTTACTCTCCCTCTTCATGCTATCTCCTTTTCCGTTAATCGTTTTAACCCCTTTGGCTTTGTTCTTGACCCTTTCTGCCTCTTGGTTTGACCTTGCTACCTACTTCCTCGTTGGTGATTTCATGTCTTGGAGGCGGTCTTTTTTATTTTTAACTGTCTTATATATACCCTTATTATATTATTTTCACTTGTAGTTATCCTTGAGTATGAACTGAATAAAGTTTGAAAGTACTCGGAAGCACCTTTTCATTTTTCCTGCAGGACATTGAATTCAGTGCAAACCTCACATGCTAATTTATGAGTTATTTATTTCATACTAATAATCAATAATATAACCATAATATATAATAATAAAAAAGAATCATAAATATAAAATAATAAATAGTACAACTAAATAATGATAATAACTAATAATAATAATAATAAAAAGGTAAAGTAGTGTTGAGGGGGGGCGAGGAAAATGCGAACCAACATCTTTTCCAGGCCCAAGCAAGTCAACACAGTGACAGCAGGGCTTCCCTAATTTGCACTCAGGCTGAGACGATGTGTAGTGTAACAGGATACATAAGGTACCCCCTCCCCAGGGGGTCAATCTCGGAGGGCCACAGTTCCCAACTGAGAGGCAGGGTGACAGGATGTCCGAGATCCATTGTGGTACACCCAGAGACGGGACCCACCGAGACATTTAGTTGGCCTAGTCAGTAAAGCTCACCAGCCATAAGCAGTACAGTCTTATGCACTCGATAATGGCTACAGGGAGATGGTCAGCCCCTTATACCCAGGGAAGGGGTTAGTTATCGGGGCAGAAGCGATCTCCATATTAATTATGACCAGGACTCCTCAACTCTTGCAGACATTAAAGGGCGTTGTTTAAAGAGGTTCCAAGGCCACTCTTCTGACATGCCATGAGGTAGCTGGCCAGGTCCTTCTGATATGCCATGAGGTAGCTGGCCAGGTTCTTCTGACATGCCATGAGGTAGCCTGTCAGGTCCTTAAGCTTGGAGAAAATAAAGAAGCTTAGTTTTGAAAAAAAGTGGGTGCCTATGATGGACATGGAGAAAGTGCACCAGCTTCCACAGCTCCGGTCACAGTGCAAGTGAACCCAGTGAAGAAGGTGTTCCCTCTTTTCACTCAAGATAGGTCCATGACATCCGCCTCAGCATACCAGGTGTAAAAGTCTACATGTGGTGATCAGTTTATGTAATAGGCAGGCTACTGGCACCAAGTTGCAGGATTCAATAGGCCCAGCAAGAAACTCCACAAAATGGACGTGCGGTGGTCTCAATAAATCCTAATGAGCAGGAAATACAAAAAGGGCGAACGCAAGAAAAAATGTCAAGATACCCAAGTCAAAAAGAGGAAATGAACAAACAAACATTTCGCGCCTCAGGATAAAATTATCAGAAGATGTAAGTCTACAGAGCACCTGAGTAAACACAAAGTCCAAACAAAGGAAATTATAACAGTTCTGTAAAATCGGGTCATATAATAGCTAGATTAGCTGGAAGATGTAAGCAAATTGTGATACACAGCCATGCAAAACTCTGCCCTTAGGGGAACTAATGAGCCCCGATGATTTGTCCCGGAGTTAAATCTAGGCCACGCCCCGATGGAAATGAAACTATATATATATATATATATATATATATATATATATATATATATATATATATATATATATATATATATATAGGCAAGCAATGAGAGAAATAGGGAGTTAAGAATTAAGCATTATAATTGTCATTAAGTATTGTCATACCCACATTAGCATTTACGGAACCCCTTTTAAATTCACTGTCTTATTGCTCCAGAATTTTTACTTGGTGTTTGAGTATATATAGACTGCTAGTCGCCCACAAAGTAACTTCTTGACATGCCACTTTCCCCGTTATAGGCCAATATTAGAATGAATATATATTTTTGCAATGTCCTTCTTTACCTCGATTACCCTAAACCTTCAAACCTTCAGTAAGCCCAGACAAATAAGGACATTGGGAAGAATTAATTTTTGGAGTCAGAAACTTAATTCCCCATTTATATAAACTGGTAACCTCCTTAACTAGTATCCCTATATACACATGGTACACCCTCCTCAGGGACCTCAATACTTAAACTTTCGAATTGTTCAAGGGGACTATCCGGATATCACACCCCTCCTCATTGACACCTCTAAATATTACTCTTTTCTGTATTTACTTTTAGACCTATCCTCTTATACACCCTGCCAAAAGCATTTGCCAATCAATTTAACACCCTTTTTCCTTTAACACTTCCCTCAGTACTCCATCCATAATATGGTGACGGATCACCTCACTATTGTGTTGCCCCCATCTATACTAAACCTCTTTACTTGTCATCTTTTAGTCTGAATACACAACTTACCACATAAATACCATTCACACAACCAAAATAATTTTCTATAATTTTAATGGAGAATATGAGAGTAGAAGGGCAGTGAAAAATATAGCAAATCAATCTACACAACTTTTTTTCATTCATTTGAACTGTTTAGACAGTGAACTCAGTAAAAAAATATATAAAATACGGTCAACAAATGGAAAAATCAACCTTTACCTTATAGTTCAGAGTTAGGATTGAAGCAGATAATTCAGAATTATAAGATATTCTGAAGTTTTTCTTCACAGTCATCATTGGTATTTGAACATATTTCTTAGGTGTGAGCCAAAAAGGCTTCTTTTGTGTATTCTGAGGATTGAATTGATACAACCAAAAGCCTTTGAAATATATTGCATTGACCAGGACCATGCACGTTAATGAGTCAAGAATACCTGGTGAAAAGATTACAAGTATCTTTCAGCATTTTATTTACATAATTAGGCATGGGGAAAAAAATGAAGACAGCAGCTATAAGCCATTTGAAGGGGGTTTATAAAGAAAATGGTAAAGTTATAGTAGATGAAAATATGTTGAAGATATATAGCCCACATAGAAAACTTCAATACTAAGATCTGAGAAGAGATACGACCCTCCTAAACCTGCCACTATTCCCTAACAAATGCTCCTCCACTTATAGGGAGATACTTTTGAGAGAGCATTTTCTACATCATCTACATCATCCTTCATCACACACAACTTTCACCCAAAATGGGGTTGTGCACATCGAGAGCCCCCCAAACCCGCATCTTTATCAAATACAAAACCACTTTTTTCTATGATAAATTGCCCCATAATAGCAATGGAGTGTTTTGCTCTAGCATCATGTCAAGTCAGGGTTTTCTTTGGGCAGAAGGAACCAAGACTGCCTTCCCCCCTCCGCTTCATAAGCCCTAATCCCTGCTATCCATCATCAACTTGGTCATGAGCCTTCTTTCTCTCACATTCATTTATGGAATCAACTCAAGTTCTAAGCAGTCTTTGAAAGTTCAAATATTATACCAATGTCATCAGATGAATAAAAGAAAGATCATTCGGGTGTAAATCGTGCATCCTGCTGTCGGAGCGCCACCCTGTGGGAATTGGGTCGCAAAATACATATCCCGAGGGAGGGTGGGAAGGGGACGCGCACCCAGCAAATAAGAGACGATCCTAAGCATGAGCGGCCAAGATTTCCTTCTCCAGAAAATACGCTCCACATTGCTTCGAAGGAGCGGGGTGCGGCTCTCCGCATTTGACACACTTGGCCACACACGATTTGCACTTATCGTGTATGGCCTTGGAGCCACTTACAAAGACTTCCGGTAACCTAGACTTTGTGCTTCTACAAGAGCGATTCATATGGCCGAAGCGGCGACAATAGTAGCACCTCCGCACCGACTCAGGGCGATTGTCACAGTCGAATGCGACGAAGAGCATAGGGGTGGGTCTCGGGGCCCATCCCTGTTTTTTCATCACACATTCAACTTTGACCGCTAGAGCTCTCCTCTGATGGATCATGTTGTCCTTATCCAACAGTAGAATGAATAACGAGGAGGCGTTTGAAGCTAGCGGGCTCGAAAACCCCAGGTAACCTATGAATGAGGGGCTCCGCTCTGCGCACTCTTGTTCTTTGGGGGAGCACTAGAGCCGGACGTGCCGTTCTTGGTTTTGTCGCATACCGAAACGGCAGCGGCTCTGTCCGTCCCAGTGGCTCCCGCGGAGGGAGAGGAGCCCTTAGTCTTTTTTGTCTTAGGATTTCTTTTCTTTTTAGGAGAGGTCGGTAAATGAAACCGCTTCTCTCCTCTGGCGGTAGGAGAGCCTAGGTCAGAATGACCGGCTTTGCCAAGATTCTTCTCTGAAATGGAGAAAGTCTTGGTTGTCACAGGGGCACCAGCCAGGAGAGGAGATCCCTCTTCTCCCTTTGGATCCTCGGGGACCCGAGCCATCTGAGGAGAAGCTTGCACAGGGGAGGAATCAGGTTCTGTATTTGGCACCTATCCCGGGTTCGATCGCATGGAAGATCCTATCAGCTGGGGCTGGGTCACAACAGGGATCATGTCCAGCTCAAAGGAGGCCTCCATGTGAACATTCCCCCCTTCCCCCAAGACATCACAGATCCCATTCAAGGAACGTTTTTTCTCATCTTGAGCTGGCGAACTGGCATCTGTCGGGGAAAAGAAGGGGGCACGTACAGTGACCCCTGTAAGCTGATAAGGCATAAGGCATGAGTGCAGTTCATTGGGGGGGTGGCGGCACACAGACCTACAGGCCCTGCCATCCCTTGCCCCATATGGGGATTGACCCTATTGAGTCGCCTGCATGCTTTCTTGGCAGTCGCCGGTGAAACTAAACAAGGGACTGCCTCTGGAAAGAGGGAGGCCCTCCAAAGAAGGGGGCGATGGGGAGTCCCTTGCACCTATAGGCCTAGGTGAGGAGTAAGCCTCCTCACAGATAAAAGGAATTTGAAGGGGCCCCTGATAAATCACAGGGGCGAGCCTCATCATTGGGCATGGTAACCCTATTTATATCACATGATGCATACACTAATCACCCCTCACAGTAGCCCACTCTGCGAGGGGTGAACACAGGGCTAGAAAAACCAGCTGCTCCCCTTTAAGACCACACCTCCCAGCCGGTGGCCAGGTATTCCTTTGGCATGGCGGCTCCACCTTGGGCTGGGCATAAAATTGATAGACAGTGATAGGAGAGAGAAAGGGTATGTGAGGAAGGTGAGGGTTGGGGTGAAGCAGGTTGTTAAAAATCCACCACCTCAAACCGGCGGTCAGGGGTTTAAGGGCTTTGTCCTCTTTCCCTTCAGTCCCCATCTGGAAAGGTTGGGTGAGAGAAAGCTGGTCGGTGTCTACCCTGTGAAATTAGAGGCCAACTGGAGAAAGTTGTGGGAGAGGTTGTATGGATAGTGTGGAAACAAGATAAGAAGAAAGGGTGTCAGAAAGAAGAGGCTAAGCTGGAGCCGGACTGGGTGTTGAGGCCGGTCAGCATGGCTGTCAGTAAAGAAAATTGCTGTGCACCTTATGCAGAGCCCATGCAACAGCTAAGAAGGGGTAGTTCTATTGCAATTTAATGCAAGATGCATTCGAGTAGGGTGGTACCACCCCAGGATTGCATACAGGTGGGGTGGTCATACTTTGTTGTGTCCTTTGTAGTGTGGTGAGGTGAATGGATAGAAGATTTGGTGCCCCAAAATGTGGAGGAATAGGCAAGTGAGGTATGGGTATATGAGGTTGATAGATTACTTGTATTGTAGTTCCTGTGAGTGCTCAAGTCTATTCATTTTTGTTCGCTTTGTTTACTTTCTCATGTATTGTGGGAAATTTAGCCTTGTATCTAGTGTAATGGTGAGCAATACAGGTGCTTTATTAAAGGGGGGGTGACATATTTTTAAGTGATAGGAGGGTGTCTGTTGTATTCCCACTTGTGGGTGGTAAAAAGGGTGAGAGAAGATTTTAAAAGTAACTTATTGGGTTCTGTTGCAGCTAGCTTGGCGAGGTGTTGTGTGTTATGGGTGTTGTGTAGGATTGGTGATGTCATCTGTGTAGCTGGAGTCGTTGGAATTACTGAAGGTGAATGTTCTGGTGGAAAAGGTTGAATTTTTTTTTTTTTTTATGAGCTCATCTGGCGACTGCCTACTTGGGCATTAGTCGCCGTATTAAAACTGGCCTAGTTCTAGGCAACTTTAAAATAAATTAAAGAGAAAAAAAAACAAACAAAAAAAACAAAAAAAAACAACACCCCAAAAGGGGGAAAGGAAGCAAGCTGGTGCGTCGGGGAGAGGTCCCCCCGGCGTAGGAGCGTGCAACTAAAGGAAAAAAACAAACAAAAAACAAAAAAAAACAAATGCAAAAAAACAACAAAAAAAACAACAACAAACAAACCTTGCTTAAATAATAGGGAGAAGGCCGGCCTCTCCCAAGAAGTCAATAAGTCCACAAGTCAATGTGCACGAATCTGTCCCGAGCACAAGGGACAGGCGGTAGCGACCCCGCCCATCCCGGTACTGGGACAGGTATCGTGCGCGAAGATCACCCAGACTGGGACATTCGACAAGAATGTGCCGAACAGTCTGGGGGACGACGCAGTCGTTGCAATAGGGCGCAGGCGAGCGCTCCATCAGATAGCGATGCGTCACACGAGTGTGTCCGATTCGGAGACGACAGAAAGCAACCTGAAGCCGCCGCGGCATTGGGGGATAGGTCCATGGGAACAGTCGCGGCGCAATGGCACGCAACTTTAGGTTCCCTTCGACCGTCTCCCATCTTCTTTGCCAAGCAGTCCGAAGAGCTGCCCGTATTCCTGCCATGTAGTCGGTGTGAGGAAGAGCGAAACGCTGGTCCGGTCGCAGAGTCCTCGCGGACTCTTTGGCGCCCTCATCGGCGCGCTCATTCCCCGCAATTCCTACATGTCCAGGAACCCAGCAGAAGACAATCTCGACATCTGCCCGGCTCGCCAAAACCGTGGCGTCACGGATATCGCGAACCAGGGGATGCGGAGATTCCAATGCCCCGAGAGCACTCAGGGCGCTTTGTGAGTCGCTATAGATCACAATCCGGTCTCCGAACCGGGCACGTCGCGTAATCTCCCGTACCGAGTGGTGTATTGCCACCAGCTCGGCCGTGAAGACAGACGCAGCGCCTGGTAGAGCCCCGCTGACTTCAAACAGAGGGGATACGGCGTGGAAGCCGACCCCCACTTGGGACTTGGAGCCATCCGTATACACTGGCACGGTACCAGCGTGACACGATGTGTGCTCCAAAAAGGTCGAACGCAATACTCCCGGCGCAGTACAAGCTTTGGGAGCAGAGGCGTGGCGACAAATAGCCAAATGTGGTACCCTCCAGGGTGGCGTCCTGGGCAGAACCAGGGGCGCCACCGGCCCGAGAGCTATATCTAGCTCTCGAAGGAGTTTCCTGGCCCGAAACCCAAAGGGCTTAGGGTATGACTGGCGTCTCTCGGCGGCATAGGCACCATCGAGATCAGCTGCGGATGCAGTGAGAGCTGTTGGCGACTGAGGGAGGCGCCGGGCTCGCGCGTACAGGCGAGTGATGCACTGCACGCGGCGCAGAGCGAGTGGCATCTCCCCAGCATCGACCAACAGGCTCTCAATGGGGGAAGTGCGGAAGGCACCGGTCGCAAGGCGAAGGCCGGTGTGGTGGATCGAATCCATCTTCCGCAATAAACGCTCGGCTGCGGATGCATAAAACTCGCATCCGTAGTCGAGCTTGGAACGAACAAAGGATCGATAAAAAAGTAGGGCAGTAGCCCTATCAGCGCCCCAAGCGCTGAACGTCACGGAACGGAGAATGTCCATGGCGCGGGTACAAGAGACCCTAAGGCTGCGAATATGAGCCTCCCAGGTGAGGCGTCGGTCGAATACAAGACCAAGGAAACGGTGCGACTCAACCACATCCAGGCGCACACCATTAAGAAACAAATCTGGGTCGGGGTGAAGCCGTGGATGGCGGCAGAAGTGCACCACCTTAGTCTTGGCCAAAGAAAACCGAAACCTGTGCGCTTCGGCATAGCGAGAGACGCGGTTCAATGCCTGTTGGAGTCGACGCTCCAGAGTTGGCATCTAGGCCGCGCCAAAAGAGATCGAAAGGTCGTCCACGTAGAGCGTAGCGAGAACATCTTCCGGCAGCACCGAGGTGATGCCGTTGATGCTCAGGGCAAAGAGTGTGACACTGAGGACACTTCCCTGCGGGACACCCTCTTCCTGCTCCTTTGGGCCGGAGAGAGCTCCCCCCACCCGTACGCGGAATCGACGATCTCGCAAAAATTCAGATATAAACATTGGGAGGAGTCCCCTCACCCCCATCGTGTGGAGAGTCTCCATGATACCGTATCGCCATGCGGTATCATAGGCCTTCTCTAAATCGAAAAAGACCGTGGCGTATTGCTGTCTACGAAGGAAAGCCTCGCAGACTGCATTTTCCAGTCGGAGCAGAGCATCCGACGTGGAGTGGAACTTGCGGAAGCCGCACTGTGCGGAAGACAGATGGCCTCCGCTGTCCAGGAAAAAGGCTAATCTAACATTTACCAATCTCTCCATCAACTTGCACACGCAAGAGGTTAGAGAGATTGGGCGGAAACCGGTCGGAGTAGAGTGATCTCTCCCCGGTTTGCGAAAGGCGAGCACAGTAGCGATTCGCCAGGAGTCTGGGAGAAGACCTTCCACCCAGATCCTGTTGAACAAATCTAACAGAAAGGCCATGCCTCGCTCACCCAGGTGTCTAAGCATGGCGTACGGGACATCGTCCGGACCATGGGCGGTGTCCGCGCACGAAGCGAGAGCGGAACGCAACTCACTCACAGTAAATTTGTCGTTGAAGGGTTCTCCGCCTCTGGAGGTAAAGTCCAGCCGGCGGCCTTCCGCGACATCACGACGTGCATTGAATGCTGGCGGAGCAGCATCACGGCTAGAGAATGCGGAAAAAGCGGTCGCTAAGGATTCCGCCACGGACGCGGGGTCCGAGATTGCGGTCCCATTCTCCTGGAGAACGGGAGGGGGGTCCTGCGAGAACTTGCCCCGAATCCTTTTGACTCGCTTCCACACCTCAGCTAAAGGGGTCTTCCCGTTAAGTGAACACACGTATGCCCGCCAAGAAGAGCGGCGGGCGTGCTTCGAAATATACCGGAACCTAGCCCTAGCCCGACGAAATTCAGCGACAGTGAAATCGTTCGGGCGGCGCTTATAGCGCATGTAGGCATAACGCTTCTGTTTGAGGGCCGTCTCACACTCGGCCGACCACCATGGGAGTGGTCGGCGTGCAAAACGGCCAGACGTCCTAGGAATAGTAGTCAGGCCCACGGCGATGAGGTTGCCGGAGAAGAACTCAACGGCCTCATCTACCGACCTAAACTCCTCGACTGAGATAGAGAATTCAGTCATTTCCTGAAATGCAGGCCACCGCGCCCGCGCCAAGCACCATCGAGGTGGTCTCTCAGGCGGCAGTTGCCCTGAAAATGATATTTGAATGGGAAAGTGATCACTACCATGGAGGTCATCGACCACCCCCCAATCAAAATCAGGCTGTGCATCCGAAGAGCACAAAGATAGGTCAAGGCAAGAAAATGAAGCGGTTCTCGGACAGTGATGCGTAAACTCATCCACGTTTAGGACACCCATCTGAAGCTCTTCGATCAGATCGGCAAGGACTTGTCCCCTGGGATTTATGGAGTAATCTCCCCAGAGAGGATGCCTGCCGTTCAGATCTCCAAGCAAGAGATAGGGCCTCGGCAACCGTGCAACGACGCGGCGGAAGTCCCCCGCGTCGAAGTCAGCTGACGGTGGAATGTACGCAGAAATGATAGTATACCTCCTATCCAGGTGCAGCTGCACAGCCACTGCCTAAAGGGAGGTATCTAAAGAGAAAGGAAGAACGGAGACATCATGCCGGGTGTAAACTGCGCATCCCCCAGCCCGGTCATCCCGCGGTGGTGGGGTCGCAAGACCCTTATACCCCGGGAGGGCAGGGAGGGGGCACGCACCTAGCATGGTCTCCTGCAAAAAAATAGCTAACGGGGAACGGGACGAGACGAGCCTCCGCAGCTCCTCCCAGTTGGCCCGGAGTCCACGGCAATTCCATTGAAGGAATATGCCCTCCAGGCCTAGCTCGGAGGAGACGCGGGGGCCCTCCTCGAATTGAAGACCCTCACGGGAATGGCCGTACGCTTCCCGGGGGCAGAACCCCGGGCGCTGTTGGCCGGACAAAGCGCTGAAGGCGCTGTCGCCTTCGAGGACTTATTGGGGGAGGTTGGGCTCGCCATGCGAGTCTTTTCCTCCCTCCGCCTCGAAACCTTAGGCGGGCGTTGCGGCTTCGGAGGCGGGGGGCCCTCTTTTCGAGGAACCACCGTCTCCAAGCCACTCGCTCCACCTCGGGGCGTGGGCGAAGGAGCCGAAGCTCCTTTGTTGCTGTCCTCCTTTCGGGGGACAGCTTTAGGAACCCCGGAAGATGGCCTAGCGACCATCTTCAGGGGTGTTGCCTCCTGTGAGTCTAACGACTCGGTGGAGGCACGTGGCCGTTTCGCCTTACGGGAAACGGTCACGCTGGGGGAAGAGGGGGGAGCCCTGGTTTTAGCCGGGGCAGGGTATGAACCCTTTTTGCCGCCAGCTTTACCAGGGGAGCGCCCGGGTTGGGTAGAGCCCGCAGAAGGGCTCCGAATGGGCGCGGAAACAACCGTGCTCGTTGGCCTGGATGGGCCAGGAGCAGAGGGTGCCTTCCTAACTATTGAGGCATATGACGTCCCAGGCAGAGCCGGGCGCGCCAGGACCAAGTCCTTAGCCTCGCGGAATGAGAGTCGATCCTGGGCCTGAACGGCCAGGATTTCTTTCTCAAGGAGATATGCACCACATTGCTTCGAAGAAGCAGGGTGCGGCTCTCCGCAATTGACACACTTGGCCACACACGATTTGGACTTATCGTGTGCGACCTTGGAGCAATTTACACAGACTTCGGGTGACCCCGATTTTGCACGTCTACATGATCGATTCGTATGGCCGAAGCGGTGACAGTAATAGCACCGCCGCGGCAGTGGCACGAATGCCTTCACGCGGTAGCGGTACCAACCGGCACGCACCGACTCAGGGAGCTTGTCACAGTCGAACGTGACGAAGAGTGTAGGGGTGGGTCTCGAGGCCCCTCCCTGTTTTCTCATCACACGCTCGACCTTGACCGCCCCATGGTCGGCCAGCTCTAAGGTGATGTCCTCAATGGAGTAGTCAACGAGTTCCCTCGCATAAACTACTCCTTTCACAAAGTTCATGGTAGAGTGCGGCGTCACACTCACCGGGGTGCCATGAAGTGTCCGAAGAGCACTTATCTTGGCCGCCTCGGCGGGATTCGCCGCATTCGCCAAAAGGCTCCCGTCCGAGAAACGGGTTACCTTCGGCTCTCTACCAATTGCACTAGCTAATCCTCTCCTCTGATGGATCATGTTGCCCTTGGACAACATGGTGCCATCAGTGGAGCGAATAACGAGGAAGCGTTTGAAGCCAGCGGGCTCGAAAACGCCAGGTAACCTCTGAATCAGGGGCCCCGATGTCATCGAGGCTCCGCCCTGTGCACTCTTGGTATTAGTCTTCTTTGTCAGGGGCTCCGCAACCGGGGGGGCAGAGGGGGCGGATGTGCCGATCTTGGCTTGGTCGCTTGCCAGAGTGGCAGCAGACCCATCCGTCCCCGCAGCCCCCGCGGATGGAGAGGAGCCCCGAGTCTTTTTTGTCTTTTTAGTCTTTTTCTTTTTCTTTTTCGGAGAGGAGGGCGGGGAATGAACCCGCTTTTCACCTCCGCCGGCAGAAGTCCCCAGGCCAGATGGACCAGCCTCAGCCAGGTCCCTCTCCGAAATGGAGAAGGTCCTGGTTGTCGTAGGGGCACCTGTCGGAGGATATCCCTCCCCTCCTTTTACTGCCTCGGAGCCCTCAGCCATTTGAGGAGGACCTTGCATAGGGGCGGATTCGGGTTCGGTGCTTGGCGCCGAGCCCGAATTCCCCCCCATGGAAGGCCCTACCGTCTGAGGCTGGGTCTCCTCAAGGACCATGTCTATCACAGGAGGGGCCTCCAGTTGGCCATCCCCTCCCAGGACATCGCAGGTCCCCTTGGCAGTATTGTCACTAGTCAGGTGGTGTGGGGAGGCACAGGCCTTGACCCCAGCAAGGTTTAAAATTCTTGCCAGCAGGTCTTTTGAGGGAAGCGACCGAAGGGGCCTGGCTCCCCTCTCCTCCTTAAGGGGGTTTGCCCTACCGAGCCGCTTGCACGAGGGGCGGTCGGCAATGGGCTGCCTGCTGGCTTTCTTGGCAGTCCCCTTAGAAAGCAAAGGAGGGACTGCCGCTGGAGATAGGGAGGTGCTTGAAAGCACCTCCAGAGAAGGGGGTGAGGGGGAGTTCCCTACACCCGTAGGCGTAAGCCTCCTCTCCGGTTAAAGAGTTATGGAGGGTCCCTTGCGCAAGCACAAGGGGGGGGACCTCCATTTTCTCGGTGGAGCTGCCCGAGGGCGGCTCCGTCGATTTTCTTGGGGAAGTTGGGGGTTGGGTTTTTGGGGGTTTTTTTTCATTCATGGGCATGGTGACCCTCTTTTTATTACGGGACGCAATAGCTCATCACCTCTCGCAGTTGCCCGCACTGCGAGAGGTGCTTACAAGCCCGGCAGAGCCAGGCGCCGCCATTCGGGACCACCCCTCCCGCCTGGTGGCCTGGCAGTCCTTCGGCATGGCGGCTCCACCTTGAACACGGCGTAAAAAATATAGGTTGTGAAGAGGAGAGGAAAAGGGATGTGAGGAAGGTATGGGTGGGGATGAAGCAGGTTGTTAAAAAAAACCCATCCCGAACCGGAGCTGAGGGGTTAGGAAACAATGTCCCCTCCCCCCTCAGCCCCGATCCGGGGTGGTTGGCTTAAGAAGAAGGTCAGCATTCTACCCTGTGAAATTAGAGGCTGACCAGAGAAAGTTGTGGGAGAGGTTGTATGAAAAGCGACGAGGTAGGGGAGAAATCGGGCTATCTGAAGGAAGGAAGAGAGGCTAAGCTGGGGCCGGACGGAGTGCTGGATCCCGTCAGCACGGCGGCCAGGATGGCAAATCGCCGCGCCCCTTACGGGGGGAAAAGGTTGAAGAAGGTGAGGGAGAATATGGATCCCTGTGGACCTCTTGGCTGTGAAAAAATTGCCAATAAATTTTATTTTTGGAGTCTAGTGTGGTGTTTAGTATTTTGTTGATGATGTGTCTTGCTATTATGTTGAAGGCTTTGCCATTACTGTCCTGAGTGGGAGTGTGGGTTGGTTTAAGCCTTCTTGTATGAGATGGGTAATGTTGGTTAGTATAGTAGTTGAGTGTAATGGGCAGAAACTGTGTTGGTAGGCATCTAGTGGGATATTCAGGTTTATTTTGTTTAGCACTAAACATTCCAAGATATTAGAAGGGGTGCAGAGTGAGGCAATTTGGAGGTAAAAGGAAGGTTCAGTAGGTGCTTCGTTTGGCTTGAAAATTGCTCTTATATGAACAGATTCTAGACATTTGGATAAAGTTAAGCAAGATAAAGTGGTTGGAGATTTGTGTGAGAGCATCAATGCCTTTTGAACCAAAGTGTTTTAGGACCAGAGGTAGTAGAGGATTTTTCCTGCTGAAGCATCCGGCATACCAATTCTGTGGTTGGTTTCTAGGTGAGTTGTGGTGGATTGAAAGAGTGTAAGTGTTTGTTTATGGTTATGTGTGACAGGGAGTTCTGTTGATGATTTTTGCATAGTGTTGTTTGAGGGAGTTTACTTATCTGATGAAGTTGACCCTGTTTGTGTTTGTGTGTGTCTTGTTTGCTGCTGTTTGAGTTGGCAAATCCCTGAATAGTTTATGAGGGTTTTTGCTGTCTCTTTTGTGCTTTAATGTGCCCAGGAAGGTTTATCACTTTCAACTCAGTTGTTGTTTGATTAATGCTTGGATCTTTAATGTTGTTGTTCATGTTTTGGGTTTGTGGTTGTTTTCATAGGCAGGCCATGGTTTTTGTGAGCTGTTGGATTTCTGGGAAGAAGTTTGGGTTATAGTGCTTTATGTTTCCAATGGGATGTATTTATCAATGGCTATTGGTGGCTTGGTTAGCTGAGCAGATGGAGGGAATGAGGTGTTGAAGGGTTAGCAAGTGGAGGTAGAAAGGTTGCTCAGGATGAATAAGTGGTTTAAGTGTTCTGTGATGTGGGCTTTTCTATATCTTAGGAACCTAGCTAGGTAGGGTCATGAGCAATAAAGTCACCTGCAAAGAAGATGAATTACTCTCATAAAAAAAAGTATTTGAGGCTATTAAGTTCAAACTAATTGGGCATGGCTCAATCAATACCTTTAGTTATTTATCCTTAAATTGGTTATAAAGAAATCTGAAGTCACAAATAATTTATTCCTACCAGGAGAAATCAAATTTTTGATTTTGTCATTGGTGTCTTTTTCTACTGCATCATTAATCTCTTTTCGTACAGCTTCTGCTGATTTATAAAAATCAACGAGTTTGAAAGATGCCAAAAAATCCTGGCTCATTGCAGAAATGAACTTCTCTTGGACAGTGAACTGGTCTGATACGTAAATTTTGTTTGATGTCCTCAACTCAAATTGTTCGTGTTGTTTCTGTCAGGAGAAAAGGTTTCAAAATAAACTTATTAGGATGCTGCAAGTGTAAGGTCTTAAGTAAAAATCCACCACCAAACAGGAGCCTAGAGAAGGGGGTGAATCACCAGTCCCTTGCACATTGGTAAAAATCATCGGGATCACTGGTCTGAGAATAAAGGCAAACTCTGAGTCCGGGATCTTAGAGGTTTAGGGTATAATTGGTATCTCTTATCTTTGTTTTATTTTATGCTCTCTTCTGAAAAAACCTCACAAACAATGTCCTACATGGATATAAGTAGGTAACCAATTTAAAAAATTAAACATTATGAAGGCTGGCCCCTTCCCAAAACTCAATCACATCACAATCCAGTGTTTAGGACTGCTTCCTAAGGACTTGGCACAGGTGGTAGCAAACCTACCAGAAATGTTCTAGGACAGGATCTCCTCATGAAACTCCCCCAGATTAGGACATTCAACTAAAAGGTGTCAGACCAGCTGAGTGAACAAAAATTGGCCTAATGCCATTGATAGGCAGGTCCACATGAAATATCATGGTGCAATAGAATACAACTTCAAATTCATGTCCACTGGCTCTCACCTTATTTGCCATGCAGCCCCAATATAAGACCTGATTCTTTCTATATAGTCAGAAGGAAGAAAGGAGCAAAATGCCAGTCTGGACAGATAGCCTGGTCGCCCTCATTTATGCAAACCTTACAAGTCAAGGAAACTAGAAGAGAAAGTCAAAATTCTCATAACTCACATTTACTTTTAAAAGCATCATTTCAGTGACCACCATTGATGGTGTGATTACCAAATAGTGTGTTTAGCTTATTTAAAATATATTGGGAACAAAGGGCTGGCAAAAAAGAAAAAAAAAACAATAAACTGAAAAGTGATAAAAACAGTTAAGATACAACAACCAAAATTGCAAAGGTATGCTCTGGTCCCCAAGCATGCAATTGGTACCAAACAACAATATACAGTGAAGGCCTATCTCCTCCCAAATTTCAGTAATAGCACACTCAAGATTGTATGAATTGGCACACCCTCTGGAGACCCAAGTTACCAAAAAGAAAGTGGTGCTCTCTCTCTGGTCATCTTTTGCATCTCTTTTAAATCTCCCCCTATCTTTTTTGCACCTGTTTAGATCCAATAAAGGGTGAAAGAGGGTGTTAAACATCTTACCCATATGTCCAAACCTCTCATGCAAAAATTTTGCCATTCCAAATATACCAGAAACTGAAAATACTGCAACCTACACAGCATCATCTATTCCTCACTCAAAATAAACATCTTTAAATATCACTAACATTTGAGCAAACATTTTAAGCACACCCCTAACATACTATCCTTCAACTCACACACCATGGGACATGACTCTTACACCATTCAATATCATCATCTATCAATAGCCCTTCACTCCTACCAATATTTGCTAGCCCTGTAAATCTAGTCAAGCATACAAGTTCACCCTTTACACAACCTTTCATCCACATCCACTGAAATCACATTCCCTTGCAAGAAGTCACTAACAAACAAAAAGCAATAATTAACTTATTCTCATCTAATGCAACAAATTCATGCATCATATTCTCTAACTTTCCCATACTTACTGCAAAGCTCCCCTCTTCCAACGCAAGCATGTTTCTATTTCCCAACCCAAAAATTGTGAGCGCAATGCCTTGTCTAGGAATATTTCAACTCACTTTTTCTACATCACAGCACTTTACCATTCAACAAAGAAACTTGTGCATTGGTAACACTCATTCCACAATGTTTTCTTATTTATTCTTAACAATATGCAGTCTCCCTTCAATCTCATGTTCAAACACTAAACTCACAGCTTGAATACATTCAATAAACACCGCAGCAGCATCCACAAGTGTTAAAATTGGTAATGCTTCATACTATACATACACTCAGATATGACACACATAGCAAACTCATCATTCCTCTTTCTTCTATACACCTTCCTATAGTAAAAAAATTTAGAAGTTTCCATCCTGTTTTCTTACAGGCACAACTAGGATATTCCATGCACAGTCACCTGGCTCAATCACACTAATTTTCTCCAACTCATCAGATGAATGAATAGATGGTACAAGTGCCCTGATACACACCATGTTGATCAGGCCAAAATTACTAAATTTTTTTCCCTCTTATTTTGATGGGTTAAAATCTAAAATATGAAGATGGATGGATGGGAGGAAGTGAGTTGAGGTGATTTGCAGTGAAAGAGACATTTGTACTAATAAGGATTATTCCATGCACTCTCACTTGCTCACTCATACTGATTTCCTCCAACTCTTCAGATTGCTCTTCTATATCTTGAGGAACAGGGGATGGATGAATGACTAGATTGTATAAGTCCCCTGATGCACATTTCATGGTGATCATGCCAAAATGACTATATTTTATTTTTTTGCTTCTTTTTTGCATGGGTTAAAATCTAAAATATGAAGATGGATGGATGAGATAAAGTGAGATGAGGTCACTTGAAGTGCAGTGCATGAAAGTTGTAATAGGATGTGTACTAATAAGTTAATTATGAAAAGCAGCTAAAATGGAAATAAAATAAAGCCAATTACAACACTGCTTTCTTTTCTCTCCCATCTTCACAACACAATACACACAACTTGTAAAGGAATTCCCACAACACAATACACACAACTTGTAAAGGAATTCCATTTTTTGTAGATAGTGTATAATACAGCAGCCAGGGTAGATATTATCAGCTGTTAATGCCAGTGCGAGTGTGGTACTTATAGTACATGTAGAGAGAACGCTTCCATTTGAGGGCAGCCTCACACCCAGCTGGCTACCGCAGAAGCATCAATATGCAAAACAGCCACACATTCTAGGAATACTAGTTAGGCCCACAGTCATGATATAATTGGCGAAGAACTCAAGGGCCTCATTCACTGACCTAAACTCTGCAATCTTACACTTCTCATCGCATACATAGCCAATTACAACACTACTTTCCTTCCACTCCCATCTTCACAGCACAATACACACACAATTCTGTTTCAAGGAATCCTGCCAATGGGTATCTATAAGGGTGGGACAATAAAAAAAAAAAACAGGTTTTATTCCTGGGCGTTTTTTTTTGCTTTTTCAAGTAAAATTTGAAAAAACCCGGGTTTGGGGGTTTGTTTTTTTGGGGGAAAATTACTTTTGTTTTCAAGAAATGAATGCTACTTTCATTATTTTATTCAAAATTCATATTTATGTTTATAATTTCAACAAATATATATCATATTAAGGTTATTTCTCTGATACTGACACATAATAATTCATCTCTCCTTCTACAGGTTATGGCTATCATGGGTACCCACAATTCTCCATCAGTAATCTGTTCTTACTATAATATAATTATTAAACAAATTAATTATTATTATAAAAATAGAGATAGCTATTCTTTTTCTATGCTATTCTACTAATGCTTGTAGCATTTGTTTTTTGAAAAAACAGGAGATTTGAAAAACCCAGAATAAGACCCAGGTTTGTTTTTTTTTTCAAAATTTTACCCTTTTTTTCCAAGAAATAAATGCTAGTTATTATTTTATTCAAAATGCATATTTATGTTTATAATTTCAACAAATATGGATTAAATTAAGGTTATTTCTCTGATAATGACTCATAATAATTCATCTCTCCTTCTAGAGGTTAAGGCTATCATGGGTACTCACAATTCTCAATCAGTGATCTATTCTTTCTATAATATAATTATTAAAATAAGTAATTATTAATATTATATGAAAATAGAGATAGATATTCTTTTTATAATGCTTGTAGCATTTGTTTTTTAAAAACCAAAGATTTGAAAAACTCAGAATAAAACCCGGGTTTTATTGGACTTTTTCCAAATTTGGGGTGGTTTTACCAACCCTGCTATCTATATCCACATATCTCTACCACTGAACAGTTCTCTCTGCCCCAGGGCAACGAAGGTTCCACCTGAACACTGTTTGGAGTCAAAACATACTTCCTTGCACCTCTTCCTTTAGAGGAGTGCCCCCTGGTGCCCTTGGGCTCAATAGCAATTGTCACATCAATATTTATGTCTATTTCATTATTCAGTCAGGACCAGCCTGGATAAAGGCAGGTTGGCAAACCACTACTACTGCATACCACATAGCTACCTGTTATATACCTATATTGGTATTTGTACCTACTGGTCCATCCCATTTGATTCCTATTCTGTTTGTGTCTTAGCTTTCTAAAGTTAACGTGTCTCATTTGGAACATAGAATTTATATGATTGTTCTCAATTTTACATCATTAAAATACATCCATCGCTAGCTTAGTTAATCCTTTGCTTATTACCTGCAGCTGTGTACCAAAAACATCCCCCATGATTGGATGTCTGAACTAGAGTTCTGCATCTGAGCCGAATCAATGGTGAGATTTATAACCTCTTTTGAATTTATTATTATAGGATACTCGATTCCTTAGTAGATTGCAAGTTTGTGAAAGGAGGATCTGTATCATGGTGAATGAACTGTGAAAAACTGAAGGGAAAGAATAGAAGTAAAAGATTCTGTCCCAGGTCAGTAACATTGTGAAGCAGCAAATGATGTAATATGAATGAGGATTTTTATACACTTTCTAAATTCTCACACAAAGAAGAGATCACACGATAGAGGCAGTTCAAAAACTTTATTGAGAATAAAGGAAAGAAAAGTCATTGTTCCACCCCTCAAATCCAAAAGGAAGAACATTTGTTTCAAAATAAAGGCCTTTGAAAAAACAAACAAAAGAAGCTTTCAACAAATTTAAGAACCACCATTGGTAGCTCTCGGAGGAATTAGTAACCTTTGTTTTTTTCTAATTCTCAGTTTCAGTAGATACCAAGAAACTTACTGATTGCAACCTGGAGATGCACTCAAAGAAAAACAGGAGGTTAACACTGTGTATGTGACCCTTCAGAGAGAGAAAAATTGAAAAATTGTCTGCAAAATCTGGTAGAGAGTGTAAGGACAAATGCAAAGATTATCAACTAGAGCTGCAGGGTCCTGTTGCAAGATTAAAAACATCTCCCTACCATTTAAAATATCACTTTTAGACTCCACTTCTAGTACACAACCTGCTAAACTAAGGTCAACATCTCAGACAAGTTTATCATAAAGACTTCAGCCTCCCAAAAGGCCATTTTTGATGAAGTAGTTGCTAGAATGATATTTGCAACAAATTCTCCATTTCATCTTGTGCAGCATCTGCAGTTTCAGAAGATGGTTGAAACACTGAGACTAAATTAAACTCCACCAAACAGACAAGAACTTGCTGATAAATACTTGCCCATGATTTATGATAAGGAAAATGGAAAGTGTGCAAATGATCTGAAAAATGAAATTGTATGTCTTGCATTCGATGGATGGTCTAGCATTTATAATCAGCTCATTATATGCATTACTCTGATGATACCAAATGCTCAGATTTGTTTAGTTAATAGAATAGATACATCAGGCCATCCACACAGTGTTCAATTATTTCTAAAACTTACAGAAGCTTCTCTCAAAATGTCTGAAATTGATTTTGGTTTTGTCATGTTGGAAGTGTTATGACAGACAAGCAGCAAATGTTAACAAGATGTGAAGACTATTGGATGAATCTACTCAACAAAACATCCTCACCTATGGATGTGCATCACACCTAAATCTACTACCTCATGACCTAGATATTGATAATGTAAAAAAGCATGAGGTTAATATAGTAAAATATTTTTTAAACAATCATTATGCTGCTGCAAGATATTGCCAGGAAGGTGGTTAATTTCTAGTCATGCCCCAGGATATTAGATGGAACACTAATCAGACTGTCTGAAAATCAATATAAATAACTGAAGTTTCAGACGAAATCACCTCCTTTCCAGTCATTCAAGTTTGCTGACTCTGTGACCAAAAGCCTGTCAGCTTGTGAATGGTGGGAGTCTCATGGAAGTTTCTTGGGAAGAGACATCCTCTCAGCAGTGTGTCAACTTCTGAGTGCCATAGCCTCATCCTCTGGGTAGAATGAGTCTTGCCATTCTATGGACTAGAACATTTGAAATTGAGGAACCCCCTTAGCACTGAGAAGGCAGCAAAACTTGTTTTACTTTTTACATCAATGAATTGCCACACATCTCCTCATGGTCAAGATTATGCTTAAATTTTGGTTATTTTTCATTTCTGTTTAGATTACTTGCTTGTTATCAAAGTTAGTTTAAACAGTTTTATTCAAGTGGAGTTCATTATTGTATATTCTATTGCAAACAAGGTATTTTCTTTTATTAAACTAAGGGTAATAAACGTTATATTTTATATATATTTACACTATTATGGCTATCTGATTACTTCCACAGTTAAACAAGAATTTTTTTTTTATAATCAATTTAGAAATTCAACTTAAATTGAAATTACTTGATAACTGCTATAGGGTATTGTTTAGCATATTTATAACCAAAAATAATTAGATTACCTCTATAAATTAAAAACACATATAACTTGAAACAGTAATATGGTTCCCTGGTCCCTGAAAATAACATTACGTAGGAAAATAGTAGAGAGAGAATCTATTGGAAGCAGTGAATCATGAAGATCTGCAAAGTCAACAGGGAAATTAAGGATACTGATATATAGAATATGATATCCAATCTTGAGCTAAAATAATTAATTTTGAACTCAAGGCAATCATTTGTTTAAATTTGAGTTTTCAAATAAATGTAAGGTTATAATTTAAATCATTGATTTTTCCCCCCCCAAAATCTTTCAATTAGAATCATGATTTAAATCAAACAACCTGGTGAATATACTTAAATTTATAATTTGGCCCATTGGGAAAAATGCTTGGACAACTTGGGACTAGACCAATATCTACATTCACTGTCACTATGTGTCGAAAATAGCTCAACTTTTATTCACAACATACCCAACATTTGCCCAAGTTTACCAAATCTGCAGATACAGGGAGAAGTCAATCTCTTGAAAAACCCTATTAGGTCATCAGCATCCATCAAGGAGGTTAGTCTTACAATACAAAATTGAAGGAAAACTATTGGGTAAGGTTAAAGTTCTATTTAATATCACTTTTTACACATCTAATTTGTAAAACTGCTGCCCAATTTATTCTTACCTTATATTCATTCATCAAATCGAAGAATGCTTTTTGTATAGTTGACTTTTCAGGGGGAAGATGCATTACATGCTTCATTTGAGATTCAGTCTGATTTTTGCTTCCAATATAGACCATAGATAATGCAGTTGCAATGCTAAATGGTGAGAAAAAAAGATTTCCATTTTTTTTCTTTTGAGAGAACCTGAAATCATTTAACTATCATTAAAAATCCTGGGGAAAATAAAAATGCCAACTTGTTTTTAAAATGCAAATAAAACTATAATTGACTTGAGTAAAATAATAGATGAGTTTCTAAAAAGTCATCTGATAAGAAAAGTGCTAATGAAGATCTGGAAGTTTAATCTAGGTCAATCCTATTTAGAGGATGTTTAATCTTTTGTTATAATTTCAATCTTATTAAGTCTCTAAGCTCTTGATAAGGTTTGCAAGAAAAAAAAAACCTTCCTGACTATACATAACATTGTCAATAATATCTGTTTGAAAGCTAGATGATGTATAAATACAATGCTTTTTATTCTGCTAAATGTGCACAATTATCAATTAAAATCACTCAAGCCACAAATAGTCATGGTATCAAATAGCAAAGGTAGGCATTCTGCAATTTAAGTCCACCAATTGCTAATCCAGTGGAGTAACAAAATTTTTTAAAAATGCCAACAATGAATCTTCTGGGAAATTCAAGAATATTCTTGAAAGTGTTGAGAAATTTCGAGATTAGGATTGCTAGATGTCCCAGATTTCACTTCTAGAAAAAAGGCTACCCTATTCTAGATGTATGATGCACAGCCGGTCAGCGTAGCACAAAGGTGGCAGGCTGCCCAGCTTGCATGGGTGAGAATATTCTAGAACTGTCTGTTGTGCAGCTGGCCTGTCCCAGCATCCTATGTGGGAGGCAGTCTACATTAACTCACAGTATTTGTATTTGATTTACTTAGATATTGTCACAGTGATTTACATTTTTAAATGGAACAATTTAGGATGCCATCGCCTTGCTCAAACTGGCTTGGCAAAGCAATGAGCCAGAGTGAGGAGGAAGAGGCCCCCACGAGGTCATTCCTGACTGATGATAACTTTGAGAAGCTAGTATTTGGCAATGGAAACATGAAACTCTTGAAGGGAAAGTGGTTGTGCCAGGGAAAGGAGGAGGAAGACAACAACAATGACTAATGACTGTAATGAGGATTCTGCATTTGATGATTTAAAAGTTATTTATAAAAATGTATAAAATAAATAAATATATAAATTCTAAGGTAATTTTATTGGAAATTATCTTTTTAACTACTAATAGAGGGTTAGCGGACTGTTGCAGTCTTTACTAGTGGACTAAAAAAAATTATTAGTGTTAGAATTACAGGATTTGCAATAGCGGATCAGCAAGGCCAAAAACATTGTGAATTAGTGATTAACAAACAAACTAACAAAAAGTTAGCAGGTACCCACCAGTAGCAAATAGAAAACTAGATAGTTTGGAGGTCCATCTTCTCCAAAAAATCAAAGCCCTTGCAATTTGCACTGCAATCCTAGTGCTGATTTTTTTTTTTATGAACCTATCTGATGACAGCCTATTTGGAAAAAAGTCGCTGATAGTGAACCCTGCCCCTCCCAATAGCAGGACATCAAATGTGTGCGAAGAATACCCAGACTGGGAGATTCAACAAGAATGTGCCTGAACAGTCTGAGAGCCATGTAATAAAGTGCACTTAATGGCAGTGTGCCTCGTGACTGTGCCGAATGCAAAGATAAAAGAAAACAACCTAACAACATCATGTCATTGGCAGGTAGGTTCATCTGAAGTTGTGGGGCAATGGCACGCAACTTGAATTTTTTCTCATCCATCTACCATTTCTTTGCCAAGCAGCCTAGACTTCTGCCATATAATCGATGTGAGGGAGAGTGAAATGCTGGTCTGGTGACTAGGTTCTCGCAAACTTATTGGCACCCTCATTCCCCAATATTCCAACATATTCAGGAACCCAGCAGAAGATAATCTCAATATCCACCCGGCTTGCAGCAACCGTGGCATAACGGATATTGTAGTAGTTGTAGTTAGGTAGGTATTCGCCTTCCCTGACAACAGCAAATACTTATTCCCTTTCTTCTTTTTTAGGGTGCCTGGGATGACTGAGTGGTGAGCCAGCGATTCAAATGGAGGACCTGATGGACTTCCATCGTGCACCCCATTCATTTCCTTATTCTGAAGAGGTGGATTGGCAGTCGCCAGATAGGCTCCTAAATTTTTTTTTTAAAAAGGTGGATTTTTCAGCAATTGAAATAAAGTTGGAAGAAAATACATATAAAAATTCATTTTTTAAGTGAAAAAACCAACCAAAACTGGTGTGAATAAGAAAAGTGAACTGGATAAAAGACCAGTTGAGTATTAGTCTGTGTGAGTGGGTGCGATATTATGTATGTTAGTAGTAGCGATGTTTGAGGTTGGCAGTGAATCTTTGACTAAAATGCCTTTCCTTTTAAGCTCCTTAAACTAGTTAGACCAAGTTGTGAAAAGTGATTCAATGGGCAAGGACAATCGGAGCTACCACATTCTCAATCTTCAAGGGGTAGTGGAACTATTGCACCTCTCAGTTCCCAGTAAGCTCAGAACACTCCACTGACCACTGTTCCCCATTTACGGAACCATATGGAGTAATTTTGAAGAAAGCAGGTCAGCTTCAACCTCCCATTTTCTCACTTATCTCCCATACCGAGTGGTGTAGTGACAACTCAGCAGTGATGACAGACACAGCAACTGGTATAGAGCCCCGCTAACTTCGAATATAGGGGATACATCATGGAAGCTGACCCACTCCTGGGACTTGTAGCCATCCATATACACTGGCATGGTTCCAGCATGACACAAAATGTGCTCCAAAAAGACCAGACACAATACTCCCGGCACTATGGAAGATTTGGGAACAGCGGCCTGGCAACAAATATTGAAATGTGGTACCCTCCAGGGTGGTTTCCTGGGCAGAATCAGAGGCACCAATGGCCCAAGAGCTACACTGAGCTCTGCAAGGAGTTCACTAGCCTTAAACCGAAAGCGATTAGGGTAAGAATGTCGTCTCACAGCAGCATAGCCATTGTTGAGATTGGCTGCAGATGCAGTGAGAGAAGTTGGCAAATGAGGAAGGTGCCTCCTCCCATGTACAGGCGCATAATGCAGTGTATATGGCACAGAGCAAGTGGTATCTTCCCACATCAACAAGTGGGCTCTCAATGGGGGAAGTGTGGAGGGCATCAGTCACCAGGCAATAATGGTGTAGTGGATTGAGGCCACCTTCTGCAATACACACACTGCTGCAGTTGATGGAAAAGCAAGACAGTAGCCCCTATCAGCACACCATATGCTGAATGTCCCAGAATGAAGAATGTACATGGTGTGGGTAGAAGAGACGCTAAGGCTGCGAATATGAGCCACCCATGTGAGGCATCAGTCAAAAACAAGACCAAAGAAATGGAGTGAATCCACCACTTCCAGGCGAACCCCAATTAAGAACAAGACAAGGCATAGTGGAGCCATGGATGGGGACAGGAGTGCCGAACCTTAGTCTTGGCCAAGGAAAACCTATATCTGTGCACTTGGCATAGCGAGCAATGTGGCTGCTCAATGCCTACTGGAGTCTATGCTCCAGTCAGCATCTGGGCCGCATTAAATGAGATCAAAAGGTTATCCAAGTAGAGCGTAGCAAGAACATCTTCTAGCAGCACCAAAGTGATTTTGTTGATATTCAGGGCAAAGAGTGTGACAGTGATGATGCTTCCCTCAGGACCTTCCCTTCCTGCTCTAGTGGACCAAATAGAGCTCTGCTTACCATATGTGGAATTGACTATCTCACAAAAACTCTGAAATAAATATTAAAAGGCATCTTCTCATAACTATCATGTGGAGACTCTCCATGATACTCTAATGCCATGCCGTATCATAGGCCTTCTCCAAAGTGAAACACACTGTGGCAGAGTGCTGTCTATGAAGGAAGTCTTTGCAGACAACATTTTCCAGTCGGAGCAGAGCATCCAATGTGGAGTGGAACTTGGGGAAGATGAACTGTGCAGAAGACTGGTGGCCTCTGTTGTCCAGGAAATATGCTAGTCTAACATTTACCAATTTCACATTAACTTGCATACACAGGAGGTTAGAGAGATTGGGTGGAAACCAGTCGAGGTAGAGTGATCTGTCCCTCATTTTCAAAAAGCATCCACAGTAGCCATTCACCAGTTGTCTGGGAGGCTACCCTATGCCCTGATCCTGTTGAACAAATCTAAATTTAGGTCAAGCCTCGCTCACCTAGGTCTCAAAGCACAGCATAGCGGGACATCATCAACCAGGGGCTGTGTCTGTGCAATAAGCAGGAACAGAAAGCAACTCACTCAATGTAAATCTGTCATTGGAGGGTTCTTCTCCTCTAGAGGTAAAGTCCAGTTGGTAGGTTTCAACAATATCATGATTTTTTTTTTTTTTTAAATTTAAGGGGCTATCTGGCGACTGCCGACTTAGGCATAAGTCGCCGTAAACAAACAGCCTAGTTCTAGGCTACTTCAAAAAATGGAACAGGGAACAACAAAAAAGAAATAACAATAACAAAACAATAACAAAAACAACAACAAAAACAACAACAAAACTTAAGCCTGGTTAAAAAAAAGGGAGAAGGCCGGCCTCCCCCAAGAAGTTAGCAAGTCCACCAGTCAAAGTGCACGCACTCGTCCCGAGTACAAGGGACAGGCGGTAGCGACCCCGCCCATCCCGGTACCGGGACAGGTGTCGTGCGCGAAGATCACCCAGACTGGGACATTCGACAAGAATGTGCCGAACAGTCTGGGGGACGACGCAGTCGTTGCAATAGGGCGCAGGCGAGCGCTCCACCAGATAGCGATGCGTCACACGAGTGTGTCCGATTCGGAGACGACAGAAAGCAACCTGAAGCCGCCGCGGCATTGGGGGATAGGTCCATGGGAACAGTCGCGGCGCAATGGCACGCAACTTTAAGTTCCCTTCGACCGTCTCCCATCTTCTTTGCCAAGCAGTCCGAAGAGCTGCCCGTATTCCTGCCATGTAGTCGGTGTGAGGAAGAGCGAAACGCTGGTCCGGTCGCAGAGTCCTCGCGGACTCTTTGGCGCCCTCATCGGCGCGCTCATTCCCCGCAATTCCCACATGTCCAGGAACCCAGCAGAAGATAATCTCGACATCTGCCCGGCTCGCCAAAACCGTGGCGTCACGGATATCGCGAACCAGGGGATGCGGAGATTCCAATGCCCCGAGAGCACTCAGGGCGCTTTGTGAGTCGCTATAGATCACAATCCGGTCTCCGAACCGGGCACGTCGCGTAATCTCCCGTACCGAGTGGTGTATTGCCACCAGCTCGGCCGTGAAGACAGACGCAGCGCCTGGTAGAGCCCCGCTGACTTCAAACAGAGGGGATACGGCGTGGAAGCCGACCCCCTCTTGGGACTTGGAGCCATCCGTATACACTGGCACGGTTCCAGCGTGACACGATGTGTGCTCCAAAAAGGTGGAACGCAATACTCCCGGCGCAGTACAAGCTTTGGGAGCAGAGGCGTGGCGACAAATAGCCAAATGTGGTACCCTCCAGGGTGGCGTCCTGGGCAGAACCAGGGGCGCCACCGGCCCGAGAGCTATATCTAGCTCTCGAAGGAGTTTCCTGGCCCTAAACCCAAAGGGCTTAGGGTATGACTGGCGTCTCTCGGCGGCATAGGCACCATCGAGATCAGCTGCGGATGCAGTGAGAGCTGTTGGCGACTGAGGGAGGCGCCGGGCTCGCGCGTACAGGCGAGTGATGCACTGCACGCGGCGCAGAGCGAGTGGCATCTCCCCAGCATCGACCAACAGGCTCTCAATGGGGGAAGTGCGGAAGGCACCGGTCGCAAGGCGAAGGCCGGTGTGGTGGATCGAATCCACCTTCCGCAATAAACGCTCGGCTGCGGATGCATAAAACTCGCATCCGTAGTCGAGCTTCGAGCGAACAAAGGATCGATAAAAAAGTAAGGCGGTAGCCCTATCAGCGCCCCAAGCGCTGAACGTCACGGAACGGAGAATGTCCATGGCGCGGGTACAAGAGACCCTAAGGCTGCGAATATGAGCCTCCCAGGTGAGGCGTCGGTCGAATACAAGACCAAGGAAACGGTGCGACTCAACCACATCCAGGCGCACCCCATTAAGAAACAAATCTGGGTCGGGGTGAAGCCGTGGATGGCGGCAGAAGTGCACCACCTTAGTCTTGGCCAAAGAAAACCGAAACCTGTGCGCTTCGGCATAGCGAGAGACGCGGTTCAATGCCTGTTGGAGTCGACGCTCCAGAGTTGGCATCTAGGCCGCGCCAAAAGAGATCGAAAGGTCGTCCACGTAGAGCGTAGCGAGAACATCTTCCGGCAGCACCGAGGTGATGCCGTTGATGCTCAGGGCAAAGAGTGTGACACTGAGGACACTTCCCTGCGGGACACCCTCTTCCTGCTCCTTTGGGCCGGAGAGAGCTCCCCCCACCCGTACGCGGAATCGACGATCTCGCAAAAATTCAGATATAAACATTGGGAGGCGTCCCCTCGCCCCCATCGTGTAGAGAGTCTCCATGATACCGTATCACCATGCGGTATCATAGGCCTTCTCCAGATCGAAAAACACCGTGGCGTAGTGCTGTCTACGAAGGAAAGCCTCGCAGACGGCATTTTCCAGTCGGAGCAGAGCATCCGACGTGGAGTGGAACTTGCGGAAGCCGCACTGTGCGGAAGACAGATGGCCTCCGCTGTCCAGGAAAAAAGCTAATCTAACGTTTACCAATTTCTCCATCAACTTGCACACGCAAGAGGTTAGAGAGATTGGGCGGAAACCGGTCGGAGTAGAGTGATCTCTCCCCGGTTTGCGAAAGGCGAGCACAGTAGCGATTCGCCAGGAGTCTGGGAGAAGACCTTCCACCCAGATCCTGTTGAACAGATCTAACAGAAAGGCCATGCCTCGCTCACCCAGGTGTCGAAGCATGGCGTACGGGACATCGTCCGGACCATGGGCGGTGTCCGCGCACGAAGCGAGAGCGGAACGCAACTCACTCACAGTAAACTTGTCGTTGAAGGGTTCTCCGCCACTGGAGGTAAAGTCCAGCCGGCGGCCTTCCGCGACATCACGACGTGCATTGAATGCTGGCGGAGCAGCATCACGGCTAGAGAATGCGGAAAAAGCGGTCGCTAAGGATTCCGCCACGGACGCGGGGTCCGAGATTGCGGTCCCATTCTCCTGGAGAACGGGAGGGGGGTCCTGCGAGAACTTGCCCCGAATCCTTTTGACTCGCTTCCACACCTCAGCTAAAGGGGTCTTCCCGTTAAGTGAACACACGTATGCCCGCCAAGAAAAGCGGCGGGCGTGCTTCGAAATATACCGGAACCTAGCCCTAGCCCGACGAAATTCAGCGACAGTGAAATCGTTCGGGCGGCGCTTATAGCGCATGTAGGCATAACGCTTCTGTTTGAGGGCCGTCTCACACTCGGCCGACCACCATGGGAGTGGTCGGCGTGCAAAACGGCCAGACGTCCTAGGAATAGTAGTCAGGCCCACGGCGATGAGGTTGCCGGAGAAGAACTCAACGGCCTCATCTACCGACCTAAACTCCTCGACTGAGATAGAGAATTCAGTCATTTCCTGAAATGCAGGCCACCGCGCCCGCGCCAAGCACCACCGAGGTGGTCTCTCAGGCGGCAGTTGCCCTGAAAATGATATTTGAATGGGAAAGTGATCACTACCATGGAGGTCATCGACCACCCCCCAATCAAAATCAGGCTGTACATCCGAAGAGCACAAAGATAGGTCAAGGCAAGAAAATGAAGCGGTTCTCGGACAGTGATGCGTAAACTCATCCACGTTTAGGACACCCATCTGAAGCTCTTCGATCAGATCGGCAAGGACTTGTCCCCTGGGATTTATGGAGTAATCTCCCCAGAGAGGATGCCTGCCGTTCAGATCTCCAAGCAAGAGATAGGGCCTCGGCAACCGTGCCACGACGCGGCGGAAGTCCCCCGCGTCGAAGTCAGCTGACGGTGGAATGTACGCAGAAATGATAGTATACCTCCTATCCAGGTGCAGCTGCACAGCCACTGCCTGAAGGGAGGTATCTAAAGAGAAAGGAAGAACGGAGACATCATGCCGGGTGTAAACTGCGCATCCCCCAGCCCGGCCATCCCGCGGTGGTGGGGTCGCAAGACCCTTATACCCCGGGAGGGCAGGGAGGGGGCACGCACCTAGCATGGTCTCCTGCAAAAAAATAGCTAACGGGGAACGGGACGAGACGAGCCTCCGCAGCTCCTCCCAGTTGGCCCGGAGTCCACGGCAATTCCATTGAAGGAATATGCCCTCCAGGCCTAGCTCGGAGGAGACGCGGGGGCCCTCCTCGAATTGAAGACCCTCACGGGAATGGCCGTACGCTTCCCGGGGGCAGAACCCCGGGCGCTGTTGGCCGGACAAAGCGCTGAAGGCGCTGTCGCCTTCGAGGACTTATTGGGGGAGGTTGGGCTCGCCATGCGAGTCTTTTCCTCCCTCCGCCTCGAAACCTTAGGCGGGCGTTGCGGCTTCGGAGGCGGGGGGCCCTCTTTTCGAGGAACCACCGTCTCCGAGCAACTCGCTCCACCTCGGGGCGTGGGCGAAGGAGCCGAAGCTCCTTTGTTGCTGTCCTCCTTTCGAGGGACAGCTTTAGGAACCCCGGAAGATGGCCTAGCGACCATCTTCAGGGGTGTTGCCTCCTGTGAGTCTAACGACTCGGTGGAGGCGCGTGGCCGTTTCGCCTTACGGGAAAAGGTCACGCTGGGGGAGGAGGGGGGAGCCCTGGTTTTAGCCGGGGCAGGGTATGAACCCTTTTTGCCGCCAGCTTTACCAGGGGAGCGCCCGGGTTGGGTAGAGCCCGCAGAAGGGCTCCGAATGGGCGCGGAAACAACCGTGCTCGTTGGCCTGGATGGGCCAGGAGCAGAGGGTGCCTTCCTAACTATTGAGGCATATGACGTCCCAGGCAGAGCCGGGCGCGCCAGGACCAAGTCCTTTGCCTCGCGGAATGAGAGTCGATCCTGGGCCTGAACGGCCAGGATTTCTTTCTCAAGGAGATATGCACCACATTGCTTCGAAGAAGCAGGGTGCGGCTCTCCGCAATTGACAAATTGGCCACACACGATTTGGACTTATCGTGTGCGACCTCGGAGCAATTTACACAGACTTCGGGTGACCCCGACTTTGCACGTCTACATGAGCGATTCGTATGGCCGAAGCGGTGACAGTAATAGCACCGCCGCGGCAGTGGCACGAATGCCTTCACGCAGTAGCGGTACCAACCGGCACGCACCGACTCAGGAAGCTTGTCACAGTCGAACGTGACGAAGAGTGTAGGGGTGGGTCTCGAGGCCCCTCCCTGTTTTCTCATCACACGTTCGACCTTGACCGCCCCATGGTCGGCCAGCTCTAAGGTGATGTCCTCAATGGAGTAGTCAACGAGTTCCCTCGCATAAACTACTCCTTTCACAAAGTTCATGGTAGAGTGCGGCGTCACACTCACCGGGGTGCCATGAAGTGTCCGAAGAGCACTAATCTTGGCCGCCTCGGCGGGATTCGCCGCATTCGCCAGAAGGCTCCCGTCCGAGAAACGGGTTACCTTTGGCTCTCTACCAATTGTACTAGCTAATCCTCTCCTCTGATGGATCATGTTGCCCTTGGACAACATGGTGCCATCAGTGGAGCGAATAACGAGGAAGCGTTTGAAGCCAGCGGGCTCGAAAACGCCAGGTAACCTCTGAATCAGGGGCCCCGATGTCATCGAGGCTCCGCCCTGTGCACTCTTGGTATTAGTCTTCTTTGTCAGGGGCCTCCAGTTGGCCATCCCCTCCCAGGACATCGCAGGTCCCCTTGGCAGTATTGTCACTAGTCAGGTGGTGTGGGGAGGCACAGGCCTTGACCCCAGCAAGGTTTAAAATTCTTGCCAGCAGGTCTTTTGAGGGAAGCGACCGAAGGGGCCTGGCTTCCCTCTCCCCCCTAAGGGGGTTTGCCCTACCGAGCCGCTTGCACGAGGGGCGGTCGGCAATGGGCTGCCTGCTGGCTTTCTTGGCAGTCCCCTTAGAAAGCAAAGGAGGGACTGCCGCTGGAGATAGGGAGGTGCCCGAAAGCACCTCCAGAGAAGGGGGTGAGGGGGAGTCCCCTACACCTGTAGGCGTAGGAGAGGAGTAAGCCTCCTCTCCGGTTAAAGAATTATGGAGGGTCCCTTGCGCAAGCACAAGGGTGAAGACCTCCATTTTCTCGGTGGAGCTGCCCGAGGGCGGCTCCGTCGATTTTCTTGGGGAAGTTGGGGGTTGGGTTTTTTGTTGTTTTTTTTCATTCATGGGCATGGTGACCCTCTTTTGATTACGGGACGTAATAGCTCATCACCTCTCGCAGTTGCCCGCACTGCGAGAGGTGCTTACAAGCCCGGCAGAGCCAGGCGCCGCCATTCGGGACCACCCCTCCCGCCTGGTGGCCTGGCAGTCCTTCGGCATGGCGGCTCCACCTTGGACACGGCGTAAAAAATATAGGTTGTGAAGAGGAGAGGAAAAGGGATGTGAGGAAGATGTGGGTGGGGATGAAGCAGGTTGTTAAAAAAACCCATCCCGAACCGGAGCTCAGGGGTTAGGGAACAATGTCCCCTCCCCCCTCAGCCCCGATCCGGGGTGGTTGGCTTGAGAAGAAGGTCAGCATTCTACCCTGTGAAATTAGAGGCTGACCAGAGAAAGTTGTGGGAGAGGTTGTATGAAAAGAGACGAGGTAGGGGAGAAATCGGGCTATCTGAAGGAAGGAAGAGAGGCTAAGCTGGGGCCGGACGGAGTGCTGGATCCCGTCAGCACGGCGGCCAGGATGGCAAATCGCCGCGCCCCTTACGGGGATCAACAATATCATGATGTGCATTGAATGCTAGTGGAGCAACCTTGCCCCAAATCCTTTTGACTCACTTCAACACCTCTGCTTGATGGGTCTTCCCATTAAGTTCAGACACAAATGCCTAAAATCAAACTCCAACTGAATAATAAAAAGAATAATAAAATAATAAAAATGTGATAGTAATAACAATGATGCTAATAATTATAACAATCATAATAATACTAATAATAATGTGATGATGATAATAATAATGATGCTAATAACACTGTCCAACATGATTTTGCTACAGAAATGAGAAAGTAATTTTTTATTGTAGTTTTTTGTGTAGATTACAAAAATTACCTTTATTTTTTCAGGAAATGACTTCAGTTTTTTGTAATCTGCACATTTAATTATTTATTAATATTTGATTATTCAGTATATAGAGGCATGAAATATCTGTTATTTTTATTTTATTTGACAAAAAATACAAAGATAAGTGGAAACAAAAAGCTTATTCATCAAAAGAAATTAATAAGTCCTTTTAATACATTTCAGAGTGTGGTATTATAAAAATATATTTAAAAAAATAATGAAGATTTAAGATTTTTTCAAAATTGCTGAAATTTATTCAATAGACATATATTTTTAGAATATTTAGGCTTCTTTTTATGTACAACATCTTGTCTGTCTCTGTGAAAAGTCTAGTAAAAGTCAGCAAGCATTGCAGGACTCCATTTTCCTTTATAATGATTTTCTATAGTAGCAATATCTTGGTGGAATCTTTCACCATGCTTATTGCTGATGTCTGCTGGATTCTCTGGAAAGAAAGACAGATGGGGATGCAAAAAATAAAGCTTTAGTGACATACTAATTCTCAATTCATTATGAGACCTAATCAAATTCTGAACAAGAATGTGGTAATTTTCTGATTAGTGCCTTTCAAGGAGACCATTACATACACCTTTGAAACTATGCCAGACCTCAAATTCTGGCTTGCTCATTTAGACCTCAAACTCACTATCTACCATAAGTTGTAGAATCTGAGGTCCAACAAAGATTGCTTCTTTAATTTTAGCATCACTAATCTTAGGAAATTTTGTTTTTAAATATAAGAAGGATGACTGGTCATGGTTTAAGGCTTTCACAAATTGTTTCATTAAACCTAATTTTATGTAAAGTGGTGGCAAAATTATGTTTTCCTAGGGAACCAATGGTTCACGTATGACATTATGACAACCTACTTTTGTATCTTCTTTTAAAGTCCATTCTGAGCGTATGTAATGTTCTCCCTGAGCTCTACTGTCCCAATGGCACAAAACACACATGAATTTTGTGTAGCCTGACTGCAAGCCATTTAAAATGGCTACTACATTAAGGTCAGCACATATCAACCATTTATGTTCACTGTATTTAATGCTTTTAAAAATGAAATCTAAACTCTCATAAGTTTCTTGCAAAATAACAGAGTGAGCTATTGGTATCGATGGTAGTTTATTTCTATTATGCAGAAGCATGGCTTCACTACTATATAAAGAAACATCAATGAAAAGTCTCCATTGACTGGGTTCATAATATATATCTAATTCTTCAAAGAGACATGGAATATTATTACAGTAGCATAAATTGTTGTCAAATGAAAAATTTGTCTTGTAAATTGTTTGATTGAATGCGAAACTTAGTAAAGTAAACATCTTCTGCTACTAATTTTTTTTCTTTTAGTTTCAAGGCTATTAATTCACTCTGTTGCTTTGTTAAGTTTAGATCCCTTACAAGATAATCTAGATCAAGTTGTGAGAAAGGTTTTGGAGTAGTATCAACAGTTTCAGGAACATAAATTCTAGTTTCTGGTTCACATGATTCCATATCTGATTCATCACAGTTAGACAAAACAATTTCTGCAGGTGGTTCAGGTATTGGAATGTCTTTTGAGTGAAGTATAGGCTGAATAGCAGATCTAAGTTTGGGATATACCACAGCTGAAGTGCACTTCGTTGTTTGACCTAAAAGTATGGAAATTATATGCATAAAATTTAAAGTTATGTACATATATCTGATTACAATAAAGTGGTTCTAAACTTAATAAATTTTAAATTTTAAAAATAATAATATTACAGTATACTACTTCAAAATAAAGGGACAGTGGACAATATACAATTACTTACTTTGTATGTCTACCAAACAGAAATAGCAGTCAGTGGCATGATCTTGGGGATCTCACCATACCAGTGGAAACCAAATTGAAGGCTTTTTATTTTTCCTTTAAACCATTTTTATTAAGAATTAAAGCATGTTGTGCAACATATGTGGTGCCCATGGTTTATCTTGGTGCCTTCTGTATATCCCCCATCATATCGTATCACCATATGGAATCATAGGCCTTCAACAGATTGAAAAACACCATGGTATAATACTGGCTATGAAGGAAGGACTCACAGACGGCATTTTTCAGTCAGGGCAGAGAATCCAATGTGAAGTGGAACTTGCGGAAGCCAGAAGACAGATGGCAGAAGACAGATGGCCTCCACTCTCCAGAAAAAATCTAATCTTAAATTTACCAATTTCTCCATCAACTTGCACAGGCAGGAGGTGGATCATCATAATAATAATAATTACTTCTAAAAAATAATATTAACCCTTACACGGCCAATCTTATTTTCTTGAAATTAGTCTTGGTACAGCATTATGGAAAATAATAATGAAATATTTAAATCCTTTATTATGAATCAAATAATATATTTTAATTGCAAAGAATTATTCTATTAATCTAACCTAAAAATTATTAATAACCTTCTAGATATTTAGAATTATGATTGGAAATATCTGCTTGTTGCTCAAAGTTATTTCTTGTTAACTGAAGAAATTAATTATTACATTTTACTTACTGCCCTTTAGGCAGTGCCATTTTATAGAAAATGTTGCTTATATTTAGGAATAACATTTATATATAAAAGAATTTTTAAAATTCAGCCCCCAAAAATATTCACTTATTTTTGTGCTGAATATGCTTTCTCCTCTTAGTCTGCTTTGAATAACATGTCTTCACATAAGTGAAGACCTCAGAAAATGGCTGTTTAGATGTCTGTGACCATAAATCAGCCCTTTTTTTGTGGTCACCTAATGGTGTGGCCTAGAATGGAGTCAAGTTACTCTCATTCATAAATCTCCGTTTCCAAACAAAAAAGGACAGACCTAAGTCATTTATGTATTTTAATTAGATGATTAATCACTAAAATGAGAGTTTGGCAAAAAAAAATGAAGAATTATCATAATAATCAGGGCAAATACGAGTTTAAAAGTGAAAAGCCACAAAAGGCCCTCGGACGATTACATAGTACTGAATCGAGGATGTATGAAGGCTCTGGCATGTCCAATGGGTTAAATAAGAATAGCATACTAATATTAATTAATACTAATCATAATAAATAATTATAATACATAATAAATTATAAAATAATATAAATATTAACATAAAATTAATACTAAATAATATTAAATAATAATTAAATAATAATAATGATAACACTAATAATAATAATTAATAATAATCATAATAAATACTAAAAATATAAAAATCATACTAAATGATAATAGAATAAATAATATTACTAAAAAAAGGTAAAGTAGTGCTGAGGGTGGGTGAGGGAAAATGCACCAACAACTTTTCCAGGCCCCATCAGAGTTCAAATCAACCCAGTGACATGGGTTCCCCAATTTACACTCAGCCACATACCCGAGTGTAAATTAGGGAGCCAAGTGGGACATGCTACACATGGTACCTATAATTGATAATGTTTTTTATAGAAAAGTGATGGTATAAATCTTGCAATTGTTTTTAGACCTTCCTTTGACAATAAACACTTTGTTTAAAAGAACTTTACATACATCCTAGTTAACCATCATGAAACTAAAGGACCAGGCAGAAGTATTATAAGTGATGCCTGCATGTACAGAAAACTTCTATTGATACCTTCTATTTTCCAAAGTAACATCAATTGATGATGTTCTTAGTTTAGATACTATAAGCTGCAATATTTTCCCTCAGTTTTTCTAGAAGGACCTATATCAAATACTTGGTAGAGAATAAATTGTGGCTAAATAAATTTAGAATGAGATGTTTAATCTACCACAGGATATCAAATTCATTTTCTAAAACAGTCTTACTTTGAAATATTGGCAAGACAATATTAAGGGATTTATTTTTCTATCACCTAAATGAATGGAGTAAAATGCAAAGAACTATGAGCAGATTATCATTTTTATAGAAGAAAAAAGAAAAGATTTTTCATAAACTGATGAACTAAGTACAAAAGACAAATAGTTATTTAAATCTATTTAGATCCATACAGCCTAAAAAAAGCAAAAGTTCTATCTATTATATTTTAAAAAAAAATAAAAACTCACCATATATAAGTCACTTGTAAATTTATTTTGGCTAATAGCCATGGCTGAAATAGCTTCTTTATGAGAATATTCTGTCAAATTAGCCAAACTGAGTAAAAAGTTAATAAAAATTTAGATATCCTGAAAAAAGCAGAGGAAAATTAAATCTTTTGATATACTGGAGTTTTTATCCCTTGGATTGAATATACAATCACAATTTCATGAAAAATGGTCATTATTTTGGGGGTGAAAAGAACTTGACATTACCAATGATATCATTTCTACTGTTGAAAAAGTGAGAGAAATGGCAGATAAAAGAAAAAGGTGGGCATCAGAGAAATATTAGTAAAATAGGCTAAAAATAAGAGACTATAAGAGTGGAGAAGAGACTGGATATGATTGCACCTCCAGTTGCCTTAGTATATACAAGTGGAGTGAATAGATACAGGGTGAAATAGTGAGGGGTGCCTAGTGTGGTGAGTTGCCTCTAACAAAGCAATTATTAGTAAGGGGGAAAATTGAGAGGCTTATGGTATGGCATCTAACTAAGGGGATCAGGTACAGGATTTCCAACAGTGTGACTGGCAGAGAGGATGGGGTGTAAAAAAAAGAAAGCCAGTAGCCACAGGTCCAGGATATATGATATTAAGAGTAAAGTTTGAGTGACAAGAATGGAATAATTCTTGTGGCTCTTCTCACCAAAAGAAGTTACTCTGGGTATTGGACATCAGTACAATATGGCTTTCTAACTGTTGAAGCCCATTTCTGCTTATAAGTTCCTTCATGCCAGTGCCTACACTAGTGTGCAAATTAATCCACACATGAGAACGTGCTGTGATTATTTCAGTTTATATGTTAATTAGGCAAAAACCTATTAAAGTTTGTATTCTTTCTTTTTAGAAAATAATATCCATCTCAATCCCCAGAACTGAGTACAATCAGTAATAAGTCAACAGCTCTCCTATAATAAGACTGTTCATATATGGTTTTATTGATTAATACTTAAATTTGATGATGGATGTTAAACCTAGGAATCATGCAAATATTGTAGCTCTATAAAACATGTTAGTTTAACTATCAGAGATTGCCAAAAAATTAAGCCTAGCAACATCAACTGTGAGTGATATTGTGAAAAGAGCTAGGCCTCACTGGTAAATATGAAGCACTAATTGAAGGAAAATGTGGAAGAAGATGCAAGACAGCATTGCATGCTGACAAGGTTATTGTAGTGACATGATCTATTATCCATTGTTGTGATTGATTAGTCTTGTTGTCGATAGTTCAATACTAGGTAGCCTTTCAAGGTCCTGTAGCGATACCCAGTTAGAGTAGACATCAACCACTCCAAGAAGAGAAACAATGACCTACTTACAACAAAATTATGTGTACAACAACTGTACCCTACCTGTTTCTATTATAATCTCAGTGTATATATTATACTCTATTTACTAACACCTCACCTAGAAACACTTTTATTGTGACATTACTTACAGCTGACTTGTCACATCATCTATGCTGAATGTTATTACTTATTGTTGTTCATGGTCTAACTATAATTGATACTTTCTGAATTATAGTGACAACAAGCATTGAAGATTTGTTCATTCTAGTGTTGGTAGATTATTTTTGTGTAAAATTTCTACTTTAGTATGTTGCTTTTGCAAGTAAATGTCTCATAGGTTCTAATGACAGTTTTGATGCTGGAGTCAAAGATTTTGATGAAAGCAGAATCGGAGTTAGCAGTAGTAAATGGCATCATTTACTGCAACTGTTCTAACACAAGAACATATCAATGTGAGGTGTCAGGATTTGCTGCCAGGACAATAAGTTGCCTGTATCTATGACAAGTGGTGGATTGGAAATGAGAGTGAGGTATCTAGAACACCAAGATGTGTATATAAACTTTATGCACCCTCATGAGCCAGGCCAGAATTTTCACTGACCTCTAAAAAGAAACAAGTGTTGGATGCTAGAAGTCCACATACTCTGCATTGTTTCTACACCAACTCTCTTGTCCCTAGAAAGAAACTACAGTTTGCCTTAGAATATTAAAATTCAGGCAGACTTCATCAAAATGCAGTACTAGGAATGTGCACAGCATTGACTTGGGATCCATAAGAAAACACTTCAGCTGGGAAACCAACTAGATACCCAACAACAGGTTTTGGAGCCTCAGCAAGAAAAACTCATTGGCTTGGGAACCAGCTAGATACCCAGCTACAGGCTTGGGAATCCTGGTAAGAAACCCTCTTTGGCTTGGAAACCTCAATAAAAACCCATTTTGGCTAGGCAAATGACTAGATACACATCTACAGGTTTGGGAATGTGTAGATGGAAGGCTGTGGTGTGCCAGCATGACTTTGTACCATGCTACAACAGCAGAATGATGTTGTCTTAGCTATCAGACAATTTTGTTGACCACATCACTTCCAGCATCTGGCTTCTCTACTCCCAGACTGCAGCCCCCTGAACTATTGTGTGGGGCATGGTTAAAAGAGTCCTCGGAAGTCCCTGTCAACCACCAAGGTAGAACTTAGCACCAAGATCACTACAGTTTGCATCCAGTTAAACAGGGGGTCTGTCGAGAAGGCCTGCAGCAGGTTCCAACACCACCTGGAGGCTGTGATTGAGGAAGACAGCAATTTCCTTCAGTCTTTAACCTGTAACTTTGATAAATATATCTGTATAAATGAACTTTCTGAAAATTAAGCGACAAATTACCCAACACACACTGTATGAAATAGCTGTTAGTACTGTACATTAGTCAATGCACTGCTACTTGATTTTATGTATCTTTTCAAACTGATAAAGTGGGAGAAGGTTGTAGAACAAAATGGTAACTATATAATTGATTAAATTAAAAAAAATCTTATTTTTCCTAAGTGGCACAAACTTTCTAGACGACCTAATACATTAGGCTACATATTTTAATATATGGGTTGGTTAAAAAATTACAGCCAAGATAAATAAACTTCCACATATGAAAAAACAAGTTTTAAGCTTTAGCCATTAAACTGGATCAACTAGCCCTTTTAGCTAACTTGGTTGGTGTGCATCAGGGATCAGTTTTGAGTCCCTTGCTCTTTGTTATGGTCCTGGAAGTGCTGTCAGACAGAGGCAGATTGAGGTGATTAAATTATGTGGAGAGGATGGAGAATAATAATTGGGTGAAGGATGTTAGGAGTTTAGAAGTTGGGGGTGTAGTTGCCAGCGGGAGACCGAGGAAGACGTGGAATGAGGTCATACAGAGGAACCTCAGAAAAATGAGTTTGAATAGAGAAACAGCAAGAGATCGAGCAGGATGAAAAGCCACCATTAGGTAAATAAGGCCAGCACATGCAAGCATGTATGGAGCCTTCAAAAATGATTATGATGATGATGATTTAAATCATGTTTGTTTAAACATTTGCCTAGTATTATATCAGAGTATTCTATAAGTATAAAATACAAATAAAAAATATTTTAAAAGGAGAGAAAAATCAAGCATGCGGCTGCACCATGACTTGTGTACTAATTGTAATGTCCTGTTACTTTATAGGGTTGGCGAGATGGGCAGAGGGTAGGAGGAGGCTTTGTTGGGTTTAATTTAACACTTGCAGTTGCATGACTCATGTACTAATAATTCTACCTTACTCTTACTTTATAGGGAGGGAAGAGAAGGGGGTTTAGTTGGTTTAATTTTCTGTTTCTCTGGCCATTTGGGTATTTCTGCACAGAATTAGCAAAATCTTGCCAAATTTATTATGAATCCAGCTGGCTACTTTCAAAATCTAACTATCTAGATTCTTAGGGTAGATATTGAAACACATGCAACCTTCAATCTAAACATAATGAATAAAAATATAATCTGTAAACTTTTTTTTTAATCATACTTATTAATGTATGCTATGACATAAGATATGTTAATTAGCTGAACAGAATGAAAAGGGCAATGAATTAGATATTAGTAGGTAACTTGTGAATATATACAAGAAATGTTATTGATGGTAAATTAGCCTTTCTTCATCCAAAGATGAGTTTTCAACAGAGAAAGAATGAATTTCAATGATGGTTCCAGGATATACAGAAAGAGTTGCTTGAGTTTAAAGTCTGAGAGAAAATTGAGATGTGGTTAATTCCTCAATATCAGATGTGAGCTGATCAACATCACCTTCTGGCGAATCTGAACTTCAGAAAAGGAACCACAAAAGTCAATCTCTAAGCCAGGCTAATCCAAACTAAAACAAAAGGGTGAAAAAACCCAAAGAACTCAGCAACAAACAATAAAACTCTTCATAGCAATCCCAGGTGTAAGAGGGAGGCCAAACTCTCACAGCGGCCTGAGCATGCAGTGAACAGTTTAAATGATATTGAAATCTTCCACCTCCAAAAGTCAATTACATCCCAATTTAGTGTGCAGCAGACAAGACAAAGATATTTGGATGGGAAAGTGATCACTACTGTGAAGGTCAGTGACCAAGTCCCACCCAATAAAATTAGGGTATACATCTGAAGAGCAGAAGGATAGATTGAGACAAGAAAATGAAGTCGTTCTTAGAATGATGTGTGAATTCATCAAACACTTAGGACCCCAATAACCAATTAGGTCAGCAAGAACCTAGCCATTGGGATTGATTATGTAATCTCACCAGAGGGTCTGCCTAATGTACAAATCCCCAAAGAGAAAGTTCCTCCACACCCAGTCTTGATGCATTGGAAGTCTGCCACATCAAAGTTTCCTAACAGTGGAATATACACAAATAAAAGTAGCTGCACTGCCTGAAAAGGGATACACCAAAGGCACAATTAGTAAAGTCTGAATAGTATGAAGTTCAAGTTATTACAAATTATAAAATGTTACCAAAAATCATTTGAATGAGTCAAAATCTCAAATTGACATGAGTTTTGGCACCTCATCTCCCATACACAATTCTTGTAAAAAATTTCCTACTTTTTGCTGAGTTCTTGAGTAAACATATGTTTGTGCTACTCCAGTTGTCATCCATAATTCAAATTTTTTATAAGCTGCCACTATCAAAATCATGGATAAATGAAAAGACTTTTAGTACTAATAATGCAAGTGCAGAGAAAAGGTGTTTTTAATTAGAACAAAATATAAGGTTGGTTATCATGAGATGCATGATAATAAGAATTCTAAAATAGGGCAAGAAGTTGGAATGTATGAGGATATTGTAGTGGTAAGTAGTAGTCTTCCTCTCCTCCCCAAATGTCTAATCCCTTTCTTCTCTTCCAGGGTGCTTTGGATAAATTTCTTATTTTTTATATCGCATCTGGCGACTGCCTTCCGGGGCATAAGTCGCCGTACTCAAGCTAGACTAAATCTAGGGTATATTAAAAATCGAATTAAAAAAAAACAAAACGAAAATACAAACAAAAGCAAAAGAAAAACAAATAAATTGAAAAAATATAGAGCGAGCTCAGTGGATGAGGGAAGGCACGCCCTCTCCCAGGAAAGAAGACCGTGAACCATAGTTTAATATTAAATAACGGGGAGAAGGCCAGCCTCCTCCAAAAATTCTAAAAGTCCACAGGTCGGTGTGCTTGAACCCTTCCCGAGTACAAGGGACAGGTGGTAGCAACCCCGCCCATCCCGGTACTGTGACAGGTAACGTCCGCGAAGATCACCCAGACTGGGACATTCGACAAGAATGTGCCGAACAGTCTGGGGGACGACGCAGTCGTAACAATAGGGCACAGGCGAGCGCTCCATCAAATGGGGATGCGTCACACGAGTGTGCCCGATTCGGAGACGAGAGAAAGCGACCTGAAGCCATCGCGGCATTGGGGGATAGGTCCGTGGGAACGGTCGCGGCGCAATGGCACGCAACTTTAAGTTCCCCTGGCCCATCTCCCATCTTCTTTGCCAAACAGTCCAAAGAGCTGCCCATATTCCTGGCATGTAGTCGGTGTGAGGAAGATCGAAACACTGGTCCGGTCGGCGCGCTCATTCCCCGCAATTCCTACATGTCCAGGAACCCAGCAGAAGATAATCTTGACATCCGTCCGGCACGTCAAAACCGTGGCGTCACGGATATCGCGAACCAGGGGATGCGGAGATTCCAATGTCCCGAGAGCACTCAGGGAGCTTTGTGAGTCGTTATAGATCACCATGAAGACAGACGCATCGCCTGGCAGAGCTCCGCTGAGTTCAAACAGAGGGTATACGGTGTGGAAGCCGACTCCCACTTCAGAATTGGAGATCTGTATACACTGGCACGGTTCCAGCGTGACACGAGGTATGCTCCAAAAAGGTCAAACGCAATACTCCCCGCGCTGTACAAGCTTTGGGAGCAGGGGCGTGGCGGCAAATAGCCAAATGTGGTACCCTCCAGGGTGGCGTCCTGGGCAGAACCAGGGGCAGAACCAGTCGTCCACATAGAGCGTAGAGAGAACATCTTCCGGTAGCATCGAAGTGATGCCGCTGATGCTCAGGGCAAAGAGTGCGACACTTAGGACACTTGCCTGCGGGACACCCTCTTCCTGCTCCATTGGGTCGGAGAGGGATCACTCCACCCGTACGCGAGATCGACGATCTCGCAAAAATTCAGATATAAACATTGAGAGGCATCCCCTCGCCGCTATCGTGTGGAGAGTCTCCATGATACCGTATCACCATGCGGTATCATAAGCCTTCTGCAGATCAAAAAAACAACGTGGCGTAGTGCTGTCTACGAAGGAAGGCCTCACAGACGGCATTACCAGTCGGAGCAGAGCGTCCGACGTAGAATTGAACTTGCGGAAGCCGCACTATGCAAAAGACAGATTGCTTCCGCTGTCCAGAAAAAAAGGATAATCTAACATTTATCAAATTCTCCATCAACTTGCACACACAAGAGGTTATAGAGATTGGGCGGAAACCAGTCGGAGTAGAGTGATCTCTCCCCGGTTTGCGAAAGGCAAGCACAGTAGCGATTCACCAGGAGTCTGGGAGAAGACCTTCCACCCAGATCCTGTTGAACAAATCAAACAGAAAGGCCATGCCTCGCTCACTCACGTGTCGAAGCATGGCGTACGGGACATCGTCCGGACCATGGGCGGTGTCCGCGCATGAAGCAAGAGCGGAACGCAACTCACTCAGAGTAAACCTGTCTTTGAAGGGTTCTCTGCCTCTGGAGGTAAAGTCCAGTCGGCGGCCTTCCACGACATCACGACGTGCATTGAATGCTGGCAGAGCAGCATCCCGGCTAAAGAATGCGGAGAAAGCGGTCGCAAAGGATTCCGCCAAGGACGAGGGGTCCGAGATTGCGGTCCTATTCTCCTGGAGAACGGGAGGGGGGTCCTGCGAGAAATTGCCCGGAATCCTTTTGACTCGCTTCCACACTTCTGCTAGAGGGGTCTTCCCGTTAAGTGAAGACACGTATGCCCGCCAAGAAGAGCGGCGAGCGTGCTTCGAAATATACCAGAACCTCGCCATAGCCCGACAAAATTCACCGACAGTGAAATAGTCCTGGCGGCGCTTATAGCGCATGTAGGCATAACGCTTCTGTTTGAGCGCCGTCTCACACTCGGCCGACTACCACGAGAGTGGTCGGCGTGCAAAACGGCCAGACGTTTTGGGAATAGTAGTCAGGCCCACGGCGATAAGGATGCTGGAGAAAAACTCAACAGCCTCATCTACCGAACTAAACTCATCGACTGAGATAGAGAATTCAGTCATTTCCAGAAATGCAGGCCACTGCGCTAAGCACCACCGAGGTGGGCTCTCAGGCGGCAGTTACCCTGAAAATGATATTTGAATGGGAAAGTGATCGCGCCAATGGAGGTCATCGACCACCCCCCAATCAAAATCAGGCTGTGCATCCGAAGAGGACAAAGATAGATCAAGGCAAGAAAATGAAGTGGTTCTCGGGCAATGATGCGTAAACGCATCCACATGTAGGACACCTATCACAAGCTCTTCGATCAGATTGGCAAGAACTTTCCCCTAGGTAATCTAACCAGAGAGGATGTCTGCTATTCATATCTCCAAGCAAGAGAAAGGGCCTCGGCAACCGTGTCACGACGAGGTGGAAGTTCCCCGCGTCGAAGTCAGCTGACGGTGGAATGTACGCAGAAATGATAGTGTACCTCCTATCCAGGTGAACCTGCACAGCCACTGCCTGAAAGGAGGTATCTAAAGTAAAAAGAAGAACCGAGACATCATGCCGGGTGTAAACCGCTTATCCCGCAGCCCGGCACACATCTCGTAGTAGTGGGGTCGCAAACCCTTATACCCCGGGAGGGCGGGCAGGGGGCACGCGCCTAGCTTGTTCTCCTGCAGAAAAATAGCTAACGGGGAACGGGACGAGAGGAGCCTCCGCAGCTTCTCCCAGTTGGCCCGGAGTCCATGGCAATTCTATTGAAGGAATATGCCCTCCAGGCCTAGCTCGGAGGAGACGCGGGGGCCCGCTTCGATCAGAAGACCCTCACGGGAATGGCCTTACGCTTCCCAGAGGCAGAACCCCGGGTGCTGTTGGGCAGAAAATGCGCTGAAGATGCGGTCGCCTTCGAGGACTTATTGGCGAGGTTGGGTCGCCATGCGAGTCTTTTCCTAACCCTGCCTCGAAACCTTAGGCGGGCGTTGCGGCTTCGGAGGCCCTCTTTTAGAGGATCCACCGTCTCCGAGCCACTTATCCCACCACTAGGCGTGGGCGAAGGAGCAGAAGCTCCTTTGTTGCTGTCCTCCTTTCGGGGGCCAGCTTTAGGAACCCCGAAAGATGGCCTGGCGACCAACTTCAGGGGTGTTGCCTCCTGGGAGTCTAACGGGTGTTGCCTCCTGGGAGTCTAACGACTTGGTAGAGGCGCGTGGCCCTTTCGCCTTACGGGAAACGGTCACGCTGGGGGTAAGGGGGCGAGCCCTAGTTTTAGCCGGGGCTGGGTGTGAACCCTTTGTGCCACCGGCTTTACCAGGGAAGCGCCCGGGTTGAGTAGAACCAGGAGAAGGGCTCCGAATGGGCGCGTAAACAACGGTGTTCGTTGGCCTGGATGGGCCAGGTGCAGAGGGTGCCTTTCTAACTATTGAGGCATATGACGTCCCAGGAAGAGCCGGGCGCGCCAGGACCAAGTCCTTAGCCTCACGGAATGAGAGTCGATTCTTGGCCTGAACGGCCAGGATTTCTTTCTCAAGGAGATATGCACCACATTGATTCGAATTAGATTGGTGTGGGTCTCCGCAATTGACACACTTGGCCACACACGATTTGGACTTATTGTGTGCGGCCTTGGACAATTTACACATAATTCGGGTGACGTCGACTTTGCACGTCTACATGAACGATTCGTATGGACGAAGCGGTGACAGTAATAGGACCACTGCAGGAGTGGCACGAATGCCTTCACGCGGTAGGGGTATTAACCAGCACGCACCCACTCAGGGAGCTTGTTACACTCGAACGTGACGAAGAGTTTAGGGGTGGGTCTAGAGGCCCCTCCCTGTTTTCTCAAAACACATTCGACCTTGACCCCCCCATGGTCGACCAGCTCTAAGCTGATGTCCTCTATGGAATAGTCAACGTGTTTTGTCGCATAATCTACTCCTTTCACAAAGTTCATGGTAGAGTGCGGCGAAACACTCACCGGGGTGTCATCAAGTGTCCGAAGAGAACTTATCTTGGCCGCCTCGGAGGGATCCGCCGCATTAGCCAGAAGGTTCCCGTCAGAGAAACGGGTCACCTTTGGCTCTCTACCAATTACCCTAGCTAAAGCTCTCCTCTGATTGATCATGTTGCTCTTGGCCAACATGGTGCCATCATTGGAGCGAATAACTAAGAAGCGTTTGAAGCCAGCGGGCTCAAAAACGCCAGGTAACCTCTAAATGAGGAGCCCCGGTCTCACCGAGGCTCCACCCTATGCTCTTTTGGTCTTAATCAGGGGCTCCACATCCGGGGGAGCAGAGGGGCCGTACGTGCCGATCTTGGCTTGGAAGCTTACTGAATCAGCAGACCCGTCCGTCCTCGCAGCCCCTGCGGATGGAGAGGAGCCCCGAGTCTTCTTAGTCTTTTTCTTATTTTTTTTTTATGTGAGGAAGCGGGGAATGAAACCACTTCTCTCTCCGCCAGCAGGAGCCCCCAGGCCAGATAGACCGGCCTCAGCCAGGTCCTTCTCCGAGATGGAGAACGTCCTGGCTTTCGCAGGGGCACCAGTGACTCGAGCTTGTTGCTTGGCGCCGAGCCTGGATTCGCTCTCATGGAAGGCTCTACTGTCTGAGGTTGGGTTGCCTCAATGCCATGTCTATCTCAGCGGGGGGGCCTCCAGTTGTCCATCCCCCAAAGGACATAACAGGTCCTAGTGGCAGCGGCATCATTAGTCATGTCTAGGGAGGCACAGGCCTTGAGCCCCCGCTAGATTTAAAATTCTAGCCTGCAGGTATTTTGACAGAAGCAACTGAAGGGGCCTGGCTTCCCTCTCCGCCCTAAGGGGGTTTGCCTTACCCAGCCACTTCATTGGGGAGCCATCGGCTATAGGCTGCCTGCTGGCTGTCTTGGCAGTCCCCTTGGAAAGAAAAGGGGGGACTGCGGCTGGGAAGAGGGTGGTGCCCAAAAGCACCTCCAGAGAAGCGGGTACAGGGGAGTCCCCTACACCCATAGGCGAAGGAGAGGAGTAAACCTCCTCTCCGGTTAGAGAAATTTAGAGGGTCCCATGCGCAAGCACAGGGATGCGGGGACCTTCATTTTATTTGTTGAGCTGCCCGAGGCTGGTTCCAATGATGGACAGGGAAAAATTGGGGGGAGAAAATTTGTTTTTTCATCATCGGGCATGGTGACCCTCTTTTTCTTATGGGAAGCAAACACTCATCACCCCTCGCAGTAGCCCACTCTGCAAAGGATGCATACGGGCCTGGCAGAGCCAGGTGGCACCATTTAAGGCCACCCCTCCCACCTGGTGAACTGGCAGCCCTTCAGCATGGTGGCTCCACCTTGGGGACGGCATAAAAAAAATAGATAGTGAAGTGAGAATGAAAGGGGATGTGAGAAAGATATGGATGGGGATGAAGCACGTTGTTAAAAACCAACCACCCGAGACCGGAGCTCAGGGGTTAGGGAGCATTGTCCCCTCCCCCTCAGCCCTGATCTGGGATGGTTGGCTGAGGAGAAGGTTAGCATCTACCCTGTGAAATTAGAGGCTGACCAAAGAAAGTTGTGGAAGAGGTTTTATGAAAAGCGAGGAAACAGGGGGGAAACACAAGTGTTCTGAAGGAGGGAGAAGAGGCTAAGCTGGGGTACTTTGGATGAAGAAAAGGAAGAGAGAGGGTGATCCAGGTGGGGGAATCAATACACTTCTAGCATGCCCCTCTTTCATCTTTGTCTCTCCTTACAGCCAAAATTTTCAGCAGTTTGTGAATAAATTATTAAAAGTGAAGATGATAAACTTTATAATAGTGTTCATGATTCTTAAGTGAAATGAAGGAGAGTTAATTGGACAAACGATAGGTGAATGTAGCCTGTGTGAATGGTTGTGTGTGTGTATGTAGGTTAGTATTAATGATGTTTGAGTGTGGCAGTGAATCCCACTGCAGTAATTGGTACTAGCGTTTCACATTCTCCAACAAAGTAGTTGGAATCCACATGTCCCAGTTCCTTGACTATGGAACACACCAAGAAATCCCTAGAAGAAAGCGGACCTGCATCCCTTTCCCTCATTCATCCCCCCTCCTTTTGTGTGATAGGATCCAATATATATTTATTCTTTGATGGATTTATTTCATTTCAGCATTGGTCAATACATTTTTGCTCTTTTGTATTTGTGTGATTTCTAAATTGTGTTGGCCAATATTCAGTTATAGGGCTCTATATATATTTAATATTTGGTTACTGTACATATATTTTTTTGTGTGATCTATACTTCTGCATTGGCAATATAGTTTGAAACTTTGCGCTTCTTTGCAGCAGTAAAAGAGAACAAAGTTCATGGGGAAACTTAAGAAACATTTCTTGCAGACGTGAAAATGAAATAAATAACAAAAGAATTCAGAAGCATTTCAAACCATCAAAACTATAAAACAACTGCTTCTGGATATTGGTCTAAACATCGAGATAATAATAGTTTTCTTAAACTTTATCACAAGATACAAAGAAATAAAAAAACAAACATTCAAACCAGCTTGCTAAAATATTTTTGAGCATACAAATCTGCACCCAGGGAGCTCTAAATAACAGCAGACACATATTTTTACTTTAGGGTTTGTGACTTGAGGTAGCATAACAAATGTGGCAGTGGCATCGTAATCTGCTGGAGGCCTTCTCAATAGTCACCATGTTTAATTGGGTGAAAGTGATCCTAGACTTAAGATCCACCTTGGAGGTGTTCCCGGACTTCTTCATCTCTCAATTATTTGGGTGCGCACCTGTGTGTTTATTTTCTTGTAATTAAATTGTAATTATATTTGTAATTTTCTTGTAAAGTAAAGGACTGTATATCAAATTGTGTCAATTCTTCCTCAGGGTTCTCAAGGTTCATAAATTCTAGGTTGGAATGTGAGATTAGTGTTGCCTTCGGCCCGCTACAATATGGTCTTTAGTTTTATTCAATCTGTTTCTGTAATTTTGCATTGTCTTACCCCATCCACCCTTAACCCAGTTAGTCATATCGTATGTACTCCTCAGCAATGTATTCTTTGTGTTCATAATGTTTTGTTCAAATCCAAACCTCACTTCATATCCCTCACTACCACAGATGAGGCTCCCACCTCGCCCTCAAATGTAACATTAGGGGCACATCCTGGAACTCCAAGCGCTCTTCTCCAAACAGAATTCTTTATTCTAGTTGATCCAACTCCCCTAATGTCCAACCCACCGCTGCAAAACCACTCAACATACTAGGCAACACGACATTCTTCCAATAGGTTTTAACAATCACTAGTTTATTGCATGACCTCGCTATTAAAGAATATGTAATTCCACCCATCTTTCTTGCCAACTCCAGATGCTGCTTATAATCATATTCACCACCATTACAAAGAGTTGAGGGATCAGATGTACCCTTGTCTAATGCTGTTCTTTATCTTCATTATACCCATATATTTATTTCAGTTTCATCATCTTCATACAATTTAACCACAATATTAATTATTTCCGGATCAACCTTATAAAAGATCAGTGTATCCATCAATATCTGTCTACTAATACTATCAAATGCCTTAGCGAAGTCTATCTCTATAATAATTAATATCTCCTTCATCCTTGCACTTTCCCTAAGACAGTATTGCAGAAGAAAGAGATTATCCTCCAACCTTCACCCAGTGGTGAAGCCAGCCTGTAACTCATTTATCTCATCATTCACCTCCAAATGCTTTACAAGATATTCCTTAACTACACTTAGAAATATTGATAATAATCTATGTTTGCTCTAGCAATGGGTCTAAATTCCATAATCTTTGGCTCCTTGACCTTCAGTATCATTACTGCTTTTGACTGTTTCCAGTGTTCTTGACTGTTTCTCTCATTTATCATATCATTAATTACTGTTTCCATTGCAGTCATGATTGTTTCACTTTCACTGAGCCATTTGTAGAGTTCATCCCTGATTCACCTTCGCTACACAATAGACATCAAAACAGTGTATCTGCAGGGAGACTGAATAAAAAGGGAGGTATAGTTAAAACCACCTTAAGAATAATAATAATGGACTGGCTTATAAAAATTAAAGAAAACTGTATATGGACTGAAAGATATGGTATAAGACTGTTAAAAATATTGTGATGAGTATCAGAGGCAAAAAAAAGTAAATTAGACCCCAATGTATTCCTTTGGAAAGAAATGAATGAATTAATAGGATATTTTATGTACCCTGTAGCAACTAAGAAGAGCAGAATCAGACAAGTAGCCACTGCAGCTAGAACACAAAAAATCGACTATTTTGAAAAGACATTCAGGTTTTGGGAGCCATTTTAGATAAAGAAACACATTGGGGGAGCAGCTACATGATGACCTAGCTGATAAAGATGTCTCAGTCACTGAATATGAATGGATGCAATTGTCAGAATTAGAAGTTTTGCTTCACCTTCCTTTTTCTAACGCAGAAAAAAATTCAAGCTGAAGATTTAATGCCTAGGTAATTTTTGTTGGCCTTGAAGAAATTATTATATCACCTTGGTCAAACTGGTGGACTGCTTGCAGATGGAATTGTATCTTCAAAGAAAAGAAGAGAGGAACTACTTTTACAAAATACAATCCTATTTAGCTGCTGTTTATGTAGACCCAATGAACAGAGTCCTATTGAATGATGATCAGAAGGATAAAGGAAAAACAACACTTTATGAAATAGTAATTCGCATGAGAGGACCGAGATCAGAAAATTGAGAAGACCAAGAAGAAGAAAATCCAATTATAAACAGACAATCAGATTCTTCAAATGATAATGAAGATTTTTCAAATTATTTAGACAGAATTGAAAAGGTAAATATAAAGTGCATCAATGAAGATTGAGACAAACCTCTTAATATAGAAGAAACCAAATTTAAAGAAGATTTTTTGAGAGGGTTAAAGGAAGTGGAAAAATATAACCTTTGATCAAAACTGACTATACAAGAAGTCCTACTCCTGTATCCAGAGATTATATGCAAATGTAGCTAGGACTGTAACAGTAATGCCTCCTACCCAACTCAGCATAGAAAGACTATTTTCTGCACTAAGAATTATAAAATCAGATTTAAGAGCATCAATGAAAGAAGACTTGGCAGAAGCAGTTTTAGTTTTGAGAACAATAATGAATTAAAAATAAAGAATATAAGCAGCTAATTAAATTTTTAAAGAGAATTTAAAATTAACAGTCAAATATGTCATTATTAAAACTAAAAAATATTAATTTTTATTGGAGTAAAAGTATAAGAAGTTAATAAAAGTTAAAAATATTTGTTCAAGTTAATATAAAATAAAGATTTTAAACTCATCCAAGTAAGTATAAAACTTTGTTATACATTTCTTTATGATTTTCACTTAAACATTGGACTTATAGTTAAGAAAGGATAGTTGTATCCTAAATAAAAATATATGTTGTAAACTTTATATTATTATCAATAATTAGTTATTATTGATTATATTCTAATCAATAATAGGAGATTAGCAAATATGAGGTATAGTCATTAGAATTTAGATTAATAGCATTCTATTATGGCCTATTAATAGCACTGAGCAAATTACAATTTCAGTAAGCCATATCAATCATTAATATATTGTGAGATAAAATAAAACTTGGAGCTGGAGCTTAAGATTTAAGTACCAGCTCCACAACCCTGGCGGCAAGGGGCACAATCTTACTGCAAAATGTTGGTAACACTTCTCAAAAGTGCTCTTGAGATGGTCTTTTAAGAGAGTGTAGTAAGCATTACTATCGACTCTTTTGTTCCTGTGAAGAATTACAATTTCATCAAGGCTACCATACACCAGTGAATCCCACACCATAATATATGCAGGGTACTTTACAGTGCAAGCAAGTAGCTTCTTGCTGATGGGGTCAGAACCTTGGCCGACTCTCACTATCTTAGGGTTGTTGTCAGTCACCCTAGACGTGGCCTCATTGGCCCATAACACCTCTCAAAACTGCTCTAAGCTCCAATTTTTATATTTAGTGGCAAAACTAAGCCGTTTCTCTCTTTGCTTTGCCATAATGAGGGGCTTCCTATGTATAGTATGGTATGGCCTCATTGAGAAGCAGAGAATTATTTTCCTTTATTTGCTTTGCTATTAAAGTAAGATTTGCTTCCACTTGCCTCTTGATAACACCAAGGGTTCGGGGAAGGAATACGGGATGAGTGTCTCCCCCATGGGAGTGGGACGATACCTCTGGGCTGTCTGATGTCTTGTACTTAGCAACCAGACACTGCACAGAATGCCAGTTTAAACCAGTTTGCTGAACAATTTCATGAGATTTTAGACCTAATCTGTGACATTCAATTACTCTTACAATGTTGTCATGAGTATTACAAGGCTTTGACACGATGCACATTGAAAAATAAGGAAATGTGCATGAAAATCAACAGGTCCAAATAGGATCTGACAGTGCAACAAAAACTCCCTAATTAATAGCTCATCAAGCAATGAGTTATTTTTTCTTTGCATGTGTGAATAGAGGAGAACAACGAGGAAGTTGCTATGTAATTGATTTCTCCAGGGCAATTTTCTCCCCTGTCATGTAAGCACCATACCAAGAGCAAAGGAAAATATCTTAGTGAGCACAAAATCCTCATGGTGACCCTCACCCCCATTTTCTCAAAAGAATGCAGCTTGAAGTACAGTAATATTTTTAACAGATATGTGTTCCAGAAGAAATTTTCATTTTTGGAAAGCCATTCCTGTTTTATCTAATCCGCTAGAGCAGCTGTTAGTCAAACTTGTTTGAACAAAGAATATACTATATTTTGAAAATGAACCCATTTTGGGTGTAACCTGCATGCTTTCTGAGATATGAGGGTGTGTGGTGCCCAAGTGCAAGGTGGAGTAGACCTAGTAAGAAACCTCATAAATGAGCACCCTGTATACCCTATGAACTTTTAAAATTGGGCACACAAATCGAACACTGAAATAATATGTTGTAACAATGAACAAATATAAAGCAAATATTTGTCAATAATGTTAAATTGCAATTTAATATGTATCAATGCTAAACAGTATATGTTGTAATGATGCAAGCCAAATTGTTGGTTTACCATGGAAATGTACAAACATACACTAAGAAACAGATGTGAACCGAATGTCTGGATAAAGATATGGAAGCAGTAAAAAACAGCTGGATATACATAGAACAGAATCTGATCTGACCAGCCAGATTTTATATGAATCTATGAAAGGATGAAATCAATCTTGCTAAGGATGTCAGCTTGTTAAGCCCAGTCAGTTAGCCAAATGCAAATGATCTCTTAGTGCACACGTGCCTACATTGAACATGCACACACCCTTTAACTTCACCCAGCAGTCTTAGTAGAGAACACACACCCGATAATCTCCGGCCTGCATTCAGATTAAGAGAAGAAAAGTCACACCCCCTTAATTGGAGTTGGTATAAATAGATGGGCTGAAACATTCTTATTATTATTCTTATTCTGATTTGTATATTAGTAGCATTATTATTATTGGCATCACAAGTCTGTTCCTCATCCTCAATCCATCTGTCCGTAGTCTCAGTAATTTGATGATGAGACTTATAAGAAACACTGCAATTTAACACTGATACTCTGCCAAAAGGCATGAGCGCATAAACAAACCATGGGAAACTCAACTATTTTGCTTGCCTGAACTAAGGTAGCTCTAAGCCAGGATTAAAGCCTACAAAACTGTCATTTTTCTTCTGAGTCCTTCCTTCTACCAAGCAATAACCAGGTTACCATTCTAACCAAACAAACACTTTGGAGTCAGACCAAACTAGACTGCAAGGCCACCTTAACCATCTTAGCCCAACACCCATACACTGGTACTGGTGACCATCCTATAGGTTTATAATGTGTAATTTGTAACCAGTGGAAGATCCTCCTCATGCCCTATCGGTGCAGAGATGGCTTCCTCCCCTCTATTTATTGAATTGACTTTCTCATAAAAAATCAGAAAAAGGAGAAGTCCCCTAACCCCCATAGAATGAAGGAAGGTCCTTAAGATATCAGATTACCACATGATATTTTAGACATTCTCCAAATAAAAAAACATTGGGGAAAAATGCTACCTGCGAAGGAAAGCCTAACAGACAGCACTCTCTAGTAGAAGCAGAGTGCGACTTAACAAAGCCTACTGTACAAAAGACAAGTGACCCTGTCTAGAAAATAAGCTAACCTAACAGTTATCATTTTCTCCAAGTTGTACATGCAAGAGGTTAGATAAATTGGGTGGAATGATCTGTTTCCTGCTTGCAAAATGCAAGTACAGTAGCCATTCACTAGGAATCTGTGAAGATACTCGTATACTCAAACCAGCTTCTAAACAAAGCTAAAAAAAAAAAAAACTTTAAAATTTAAAGCACAATATCAACAAGAATGTATAACAAAAAGTAGGTAAAGGTCCCTCCGCCAGGATGGGAGGGACTACTGACTGGACAGGGATCTCACAGAGATCCCCAGAAGGGCAGTCATAATGAACACTGCTGACTGGACAAGGATCTCACAGGAGCTTCTCCAGCTGTTGGTTAAGTGACCATGTCTCTGAAGAGTAGGTCATGACAGTTGTGACATGTCCGGAAGACGTTTACTCTGCTGCTAAGTGGGATGTGTCCATTTATAAAAAGACTGGCTAGCTCTCTCTATTTGTTCCACCGATACACAATTCTTGTCCCAACTGCTCTTTCAGCACCTGTATTACAGCTCAGCATATCACCCAAATAACAAAATTCATCCACTACTTCTATCTCCCCCCACCATCCACCAGCAATCTGTGTTCTCCAGGAATATGCCCTTCTCTTTGCTGTACACATGAAGGGCACACAAAGTGGTCCCCTGCATGTCTTGACATCATGGAGACCAGGGCATCTCTTATGATACCATAAATTGCAGTTTGTACACAGAAGAGAATTTAACCCAACTCCTTTTCCCAGCAACTACATGGATACCTTCCTGTGTTCCTTCTCTTAGTTGATTCTTTTCATTCCTCTTCATTCCAGTGATGTTTTCTATTCCTCAAACCTTTCTGTTGCCTCTTGCACAGTTTCTGCTCTAACTACTAGATCATCCACATACAGAAGTTCATACAAACCAACACCTCTTTTATCATTGGCCGCCTCCTGCATTACAACTATAAACAATAAGGGACTTAGTGTTGAGCCCTGATGAACCCCAACATTTATGGGAAACTCCTGTGAAACTCCACCACCCATCTTCAGTTTAGAATTTGTCCCTTCATAAAGTGCCACCACCTGGGTTATGAGTCTCTTAGGAACCAGCTGGGAACTCTGTCAAAAGCCTTCTCTAGGTCGACAAAAATCTGGTACAACAACATTTTCTTCTCAGAGAATTTTTCCTGTACTTGTAGAATGAACACAACATCAGTTGTGGACCTTTCAGGCCTAAACCAAACTGGCACTCGTTTATCTTCAGTATTTGCCTCAACATCTATTCAAGGACTTTTTTCCCCATACCTTCATTTCATGCTCTAGTAATCTTATACCTCTGTGTTTTTCACAAACCAAAGAATCCCCCTTCCCTTTATATATGGGAATGGTGTAGCTGGAACACCAGTCATGTGGTATCTACTCTCTTTCTAACACCGTTTCGCACAACCTTGTAAACTCCTTAATACCAATGTCATCTGACTCACCCATATACAGGTCTAAATTTATGACAACATATAAGATTACCAACACAAAAATTAACATACAGGAACCACATTCATGCAATCCAAGGAAGCCATTATCCACAATCACCAGCATCAAATGCATTCTTCACTTCCTTATCCATCTATGGCCTAGACACTCAATTTGACATCTACTTACAACTACAGAGGAAACATTTTTTTTGTGGTAGAACATCTGGGGGCGACTGCTGCCTACTTGGGCATAAGTCACCATACACAACACAGCCTATGACTAGGTTATATCAAAAAACAAATAACAATAAAAAAGAACAAGAGCTAAAAAAAAAATGAGAAAAAACAAAAGGGCAAGAAGGAAGCATGCTTCGGTTTCGGGAGTAGGCCCGCCACTCCTCAGTACAGGAACATGCAACCTACAAAAAAAAGGGTCAAATAAAGTGGAGGAGGCCAGCCTCCTCCAAAAAGTCATAAAGTCCATAAGTCAGTGTGCACGAATCCGTCCAAAGTACAAGGAACAAGCAGTAGCAAACCTGCTCATACTGGTACTGGGACAGGTAATGTGCGTGAAGATCACACAGACTGGCACATTCAATGAGAATGTGCTGAACAGTCTGGGGGACAATGCAGTCCTTCTCACCTAGTTATAGTTAAGAGGCTAGAGAGCTTAGAGCTCATTAGAGGTGCCTCTCTTTTTATAGTGATCGTCCAAAGCTCTCTTAAAACTACTTATTGATTTAGAATAAACCACCTTGGCAGGTAAAGAGTTCCAATCTCTAATAATACAAACATCAAAAAAATTTCATCTCCCAAAGTGTTTTTGTATTGGGAGGCTTGATGCTTAGACCATGTCATCACCTATGTAATGATGTGATCTATTAATGCAGTTTACTATGTTCTTGTTGTCAATACTTCAATACTATGTGACCTCTTAAGGTCCTGTAGAAATAACCAGTCAGTCCACGCCCATCACCCACTCTATCAAGATAACGACCTACTTAAGAAAAAGCTATAGACACAACAACTCTAGCCTACTGTTTCCTATCACAGCCTAAATACATATTACATTATTCTATTTACTAACCCCTACTAATAATATATTTTGTCAATTACTACCACATCTGATACGCCATGTCATCCTCGGTGAGTGTTCTAAATAGTTGTTATAACCTAACTGATAATAGATATACTACAGCCTACCATATCTGAAAACCTCACTTTCAAGAGTAAAGAATTTCTTTATCAATATTTTCATAGCCATGCATGATTTTAAAAACTTCTATTAGATCACCCCTTCTCCTCCTTTCTTCCAATGTGGTAAGGTTAAGCTTTTCCAGCCTCTGCTCATAGGAAAGTTCTCTAAGTTCAGGAACAAGTTTGGTAGCACATTGTTGAACCTTTTCTAATATCTTTATATCTTTTTTAAGTTGTGGGGACCAAACCTGAACACAGTATTATGTCATGGCAACAAATAAGAACAGGATAAACTAAAATGAAGATATCTTTATTTATAAACTTAAAAGTTTGTCTTATTAATTCTACCATTGAGTTGGCTGTAGCAGCAACCCTAGCAACATGAATAGCAGATTTCCATGGGGAGGGGGAGACAAAAACTCCCAAATCTTTCTCATCAATTGTTTCTTCAAGAAGGGTATTGTGCATATAATAATTAAATTTGTGATTTTATTTTCTGATGTGCATGACTTTAAATTTCTTTTCAGTGAACTTAAGCAGCCATTTCCGACTCCAGTCCTGGAGTTTGAGGTCATCCTGTAACATATCACGATCAAACTGACACTTAATTCTTCTAAACAATTTTGAAACATCAGTCAATAGGCCACCATTAGATGATATACCATCAAGCAAGTCATTTATGTACATCAGAAAAAGTATAGGACCAAGGACACTCCCTTGAGGGACACCACTTCATACAGGGAGGGAACTTAAAAGAACATCTTTAACAACCACTCATTGTGACCAATCTGTTAGAAAAACCTCAATCCATTTAACTAATTTCCCAGAGATACTACATGCTTTTAGTTTAGCCAATAATCTCTTATTTGGAACTGTATCAAAGGCCTTCCTACAGTCCAAGTAAATAACATCAACTGGATCTTTATTATCTATAGCATCATGGATTTTCAGAAAATATTCAAGCTGTAAATTGCTTAAAATATTACTCTCTTCTAAATGTTTCATAATTTTATCTCTAAGAATTCTCTCAAGAAGCTTACAAATGACTGAAGTCAGACTTATTGGTATATAATTTAAATGGATCTTTCTTTAGGCCTTTCTTATATATTGAAGACACATGGACAATCTTCCAAACTTCTGGGATTCTGATTTCATCTAACTAACTTCTAAAAAGTATATACAAAAGTAAAGCTAAGTTTTCTGCACACTTTTTCAAAACTTTTGGATGAATACCATCAGGACCAAGTGCTGAAATTTCTTTGAGGTTGCATAATATCACATAGATATCATTAACTGTAAAATCAATATCCTCAAGGAAAGCACCCTTAAAATTATAATCAACTAGAAGTACTGGACAATCACCATCCCTAATAAAGACTGACTGAAAAGTCCAATAAAAAGTGTCCGCTGTATCCTTTAGGCCTTCAGGAAGTGTTCCATCCAACCTCATGACACTGGCAACACTATTTGATTGAAATTTTACTTCTAAGATAGGCATAGAAAAACTTAGTATCACCTCTTTTCACATTTTCAGATACCTTTTGTTCATATTCCATTTAAGTAGCCTTACAGCACTTACAGAAGCATTTCTATAGTGCTGATAAGTAACAAAACTGGAAAGAGTACACTTTCTTCTATGCTTTATCCACGTTTCACATTTCTTCTTCCGAGCCATAGCTGCCTTTCTATTCATCCATTTTTCATTGGAACTTCCTCCAGATAGAAGCCCAACAGGGCTTGTATCTGAATTATAAATATCAAATATAAAGTCCCACTTCTCCAAAATATCCATACCAACCAGTGACATCCATCTTATCAACTTTAAGAATCCATTGATCATAATATAATCACCTTTAAAATATCTTTTCTTAGGAAAATCAGATTCAGCTACCTCTACAGAGCCCTCAAGCATGAAGTCAAAAAACAAGGATTGCATGATCACTTTTTGCAATTCGTAATCATAGTTGATAAATTCAATTTCAAGTTCTTTTTAGTAAAAACAAGGTCTAGCAAGGAAGGTTTATCAACTATCTTCTTGGTAAAATCAACAACATGTTGGTAGAGAAAAGCATCCTGACATCTGTCATAAAAAATCTGTACAAAACCATCATCAGCTACTAAATGGTTAATCCAATCAAAATGAGGATAGTTAAAATCACAACATATTATTAATTGATCAACATAAATCACAGATAACATAGTAACTGTAGCATTTATAGTATTATTATAATCACATTAAGAATTTGAAGGATGGTAGATACAAGCTGCCAGCAAGTAACAAAAAGTATATTTAATTTTACAAACAGCTGTTTTGTTGCTTTTGACAAGATCAATGGTAAAAATCTCTGAATGTAAACCATTATGAACTGAAATAGAAACTCCACCCGTTATGTACTAAAATAGAAACTCCACCTCGACCATCAAATATAGGTCTATCAATAGGGTAGATATTAAAATTATCAAACCTAAAGTAATCATATGTTAAATCAGAGGAACATAATTCGGTTTCTGTGACAAAAACAATATGTGGCTTCTCTTGATTAATATATAAACCCAAATTAATATCCTTATTTCTAATGCCATCAAGCTTAGTATATATACACTTAAGTTTATTTAGATTGGATGTTTTATTTCAACTGGACTATTTTAGCTAATTAAGCTGTTTGTTACCTTATTTCCAACTTGAACAAGTGCAAGTTCCAGACTAGCCATTTGAACTCAGACAACTCATCTGGCGAGCGTTCCAAGTTTTTGTTTTTAGCTTCAGCCTTTAATACCCTAAAGTCATTCCTCTCATGAGTAGTATGATCCTGAAACATTTTAATATTGTTAAACTTATTCTCTGAAGGGAGAGCATTCAACTTAACTCTTGTTCATGCTTCAAAAATTTAGCTTTAAAATCATCAGGAATAAATTCAACTTTTAAATTTGATGTTTCAGAAGTATGGGATGTCCATCTATGGGTAACTTTAACACCCAGCTCCTCAACACCAAGGCCTGGAACATCTGATAATTCTTTAACCACAGACCTATCATTGTCAACCGTGGGGCAATTTAAAATTACCATATTTTTTTTCTTTTATTAAACTGTCATAGATATCAGCCCTAAGTTGCATAGTCACGGTCTTAACTATATTATCTACAGCTGAATCGAATGCATCTTTATTATTAAAGTGGTATGTATCTTTAATTGACTGAACTCTAGTATTTAAGTCTGTAATTTTAATTCTCAAAACAGAAAAATTTCTATCTAGAAAATCAAGTCTAGCATTAAGGGTATATTCCATATGATTCATTCATTCAAATAATTCAGTTTCAGATCATTTAATGTTGTCATAATATGCTCAACAGAGCCAGAGAGGCTGGGGATTTCAGACAACGAACACATTGATAGGGATGGCTTTCAAGAGCAGTAAAAATGGAAATGTACCTGAGGTTAGGTTCTCGTATGTGTCATGAAGCTAAGTTAAACACTTCACAAAATAGACAGGTAAGGCGCAGGCGGCGACCGCTCCACCAAATGGCGGTGCGTCTCGCGAGTGTGTCCAATTCGAAGACGACAGAAAGCAACCTGAAGCCGGCGTGGCATTAGGGGGTAGGTCCATGGGAACAGTCACGGGGAAATAACATGCAACTTTAGGTTCCCCTGGACCGTCTCCCATCATATTTGACAAGCAGCCAGGAGAGATGCCTGTATTCCTGCCATGTAATCAGTATGAGGAAGAGCGAAACGCTGGTCCGGTCTCCCAGTCCTGCCGGACTCGTGGGCGCTCTCATCGGGGCGCTCATTCCCAGCAATTCCCACATGTCCAGGAACCCAGCAGAAAATGATCTCGACATCCGCCCAGCTCGCCAACACCGTTGAGTCAAAGATATCGCGAACTAAGGGATGCGGAGATTCCAATGCCCCGAGATCAGTCAGGGCGCTTTGTGAGATCAACTGTGAATGCAGGAAGTAGCTCTATCAGCACCCCGGGGGCTGAACGTCACAGAACGAAAATATCCATGGCGCAGGAGCAAGAGACACTAAGGCTGCGAATATGAGCCTACCAGGTGAGGCGTTGGTCAAATACAAGACCAAGAAAACGGTGCAAGTCCAAGACTTTCAGGCGCACCCCATGTAGAAACCAGTCTGGGTCAGGGTAGAGCCGTTTATGGCGGCGGAAGTGCACCACCTTAATCTTGGCCAAGAAAAACCGAAGCGTAACAAGAGACAAAGTGCAATGCCTGTTGGAGTCGACGCTCCAGAGTTGGCATCTAGGCCGCGCCAAAAGAGATCGAAAGGTCGTCCACGCAGAGCTTAGTGAGAATGGGGAGAAAGTGGTTACGAAGGATTCCGCCACAGACGTGGGGTCCGAGTTTGCGGTCCCATTCTCCTGGAAAACGGAGGGGGTTCCTGCGAGAACTTTCCCCGCGTCCTTTTAACTCGCTTCCACACCTCTGCTAGAGGGGTGTTCCCGTTAAGTGAAGACACGTTTGGCCACCAAGAAGAGCAGCGGGCGTGCTTCGTAACATAACGGAATCTAGTCATAGCCAGACGAAATTTACCGACAGTGAAATTATTCGAGCGGCGCTTATAGCAAATGTAGGAATAATGCTTCTGTTTGAGGACCGTCTCACACTCGGCTTGATCACCGAGTGGGAGACGTGCAAAACGGCCAGACGTTCAAGGAATAGTAGTCAGGCCCACGGCGATGAGGTTGCCGGAGAAGAACTCAACATTCTCCTTAACCGACCTATACTTTCGACTGAGATAGAGAAATCAGTCATTTCATGAAATGTGGACCACCGAGCCCGTGCCAAGCACCACCGGGTCGTGGCGCAGAAAATGATATTTGAATGGGAAAGTGATCAAGACCATGAAGGTCAATGACTCCACCCCCCTTCCCAAATAAAATTAGACCATGCGTCCGGAGAGCACAAAGATAGATCGAGGTAAGAACATGAAGCCGTTCTCGGGCAGTGAAGCGTAAACTCATCCACATTTAGGACGCCTAGCTCCAGCTCGTCGATCAGGTCGGAAAGGGCTTGACCCCGTGGATTAATCGAGTAGTGTTCCCAGAAGGGGTGTCTACCGTTCAGATCTCCGACCAAGAGAAAGGGCTACGTCAACCATGGTACAGGGTGGCGGAAGTTCCCCGCGTCGAAGTTGACTGACGGAGAAATATACGCGGAAATAAAAGTATACCTCCTATCAAGGTGCAGCTGCACAGCTACTGCCTGAAAGGAGCTATCAAAAACAAAGAGAACAAAGGAGACATCATGCCGGGTATAAATGGCGCATCCCACTGCCCAGCCCCCATCCTGTGATGGTAGAGTGGCAAAACCCTTATACCCCAGTGGGCATGCGCCCAGTATGGTCTCCTGCAAAAAGATACCTAACAGGTAACGGGACGAGACGTGTCTCCGCAGCTCCTCCGAGTTGGCCCGGAGTCCACGGGAACTCCATTGAAAAAATATATCCCCCTGGGCTAGCTCGGAGGAGATGCGGCGGCCCTCTTCGAAGAGAAGGTCATCATATGAATGATCCTCTTTTGGAGGATCCACCATCTTCACACCCCCCAGCCGGCCACTGGGTGTGGGCGAAGGAGCCGAAGCTCCCTTAGTGCTGCCCTCCTTTCCGGTGGCAGCTTTTGGAACCACGGACGATAACCTCTAGACCAACTTCAAGGATGTTGCCTCCTGTGAGTCTAACGACTCGGAGGAGGCGCATGGGTAAAAACCGCAGAATGGTTCCGAATGAGCGCGGAAACGACCGTTCTCGTAGGCCTGGAGGGGCCAGGAGCAGAGGATGTCTTTCTTAGGATTGAGACACAAGACGTCCAAGGCAAAAACTAGCGCACCAGGACCAAGTCCTTAGCCTAGCGAAATGTGAGACAATTCTGGGCCTGAACGGCTAGGATTACCTTATTAAGGAGATACGCATCACATTGCTTCGAGGAAGCGGGGTGCGGCTCTCCACAAATGTCACACTTGGTCACGCACGACTTGGCCTCACGTGTTCGGCATTGGAAAAACCTACAGACTTTGGGTAACCCCGACTTTGCGCACCTCAAGAGCGATTAGTATGGCCAAAGCGTTGACAGTAATAGCACCTCCGCGGTAGTGGCAAAAATGCCTTCCAACGGGACCCATACTAACCGGTACACACCAATTCATGGAGCTTATAACAGTCGAATGTGTAGGAGTGGGTCTCGAGGCCCCTCCCTGTTTTCTCATCACACGTTCGAACCTGATCGCCCCATGGTTGACCAGCTCTCTAAGGTGATGTCATCTATGGAGTAGTCAACTAGTTCCCTCGCATAAACTACTCCTTTCACGAAGTTGATGGTGGAGTGCAGCATCACATAACCGTCGTGCCATATAGTGTCCGAATGGGACTAATCATGGACGCTTCGGACGGATTTGATGCATTCGCCAGAAGGATACCGTCCGAGCAATGGATCACCTTCGGCTCTCTACCAATAACACTAGCTAAGGCTCTCCTCTGATTGATCATGTTGCCCTTAGCCAACATGCTGCCATCAGTGGAGCGTAGGATGAGGAAGCGTTTGAAGCCAGCGGGTTCGAAAACTCCAGGTAGACTCTGAATGTGGTTTCCCGACGTAATCGTCTTTGGTCGGGTAAGACAGGAGGGCATGTAGGTTGATTTGCCCTAAGCTCAAACTTCGAGTCTGCTCTGCATGCCTATGGAGGGAAGAAGCCGATGGGTCCTGTCTTCCCTCCTTTCCCCTAAGGGAGTTAGCCCTATCGTGCCGCTCACAAAGAGAGCGGTCAATCAATTATGGGCGGCCAGCCTTAATGGACAGTCCAGTTGAAAAGTAAAGTAGGGGCCTACCGCTGGAAAGGAGGAGGCACCTGAGGGCACCTCCAGAGAACGGGATAAGAACATAAGAAAAGAAGGAGACTGCAAAAGACCATTCATGGCCTACACTTGGCAGCTCCTGTTCCAGTCAACACACAAAAGATTTCTTACCAGAGAAAAGTCATCAACATTGTCATCCTTTACAGGAGTTCGTCAGATCTAATCTACAATATACATAAAATGCATCCAGAGGATTATGTCCATTCATGCAACCACAAAATAATCTCCCCAAAGTTGCCTACACCTTTAGGCAAAGGAAAAGAGTAAGCCTCCTTTCCACTTATAGAATTTTGGAATGTTCCCTGCGAGAGCACGGGGGGATGGGGGACACCATAACTTTTTCGGTGGAGGTGCTGGAAGGTGGCTCCGTCGGTGGTGAAGGGGAAAGGAGAAGAGTGATCGTTTTTTTTTATTTTCATCATCGGCCACGGAGAACCTATTTGTTATATGGGAAGCAAACGATAATCACCCCCTCCCCTAACCCCACCCACAGCAGCCCACTTTGTTAGGGTGAACACAGGGCCGGCAGAACCTGCTGCTGCTATTTAGGACCACACCTTACCTCCAAGTGGCCAAGCAGCCGTTCAGCATGGCGGCTCCACCTTGGGCTGGGCGTAAAATCGGTAGAGATTGAAAGGAGAGAGAAAGGGATATGTGAGGAAGGTGTGGGTGAGGCTGTTGCGGGTGGTTAAAGGCCCACCATCCCAAACCGCAGCTAAGGGGTGAGGAGTCATTGTCCTTTCCCCCTCAGCCCAGAACCAGGATGGATGGGTGAGAGGAAGCTGGTTGGCGTCTACCTGGTGAAATTAAAGGCTGACCAGCCAGAGAGAGTTATGGGAGAGGTTGTAGGGAAAATGATGAAGTAGGGTATATACGCAGGCTGTCTGAAAAAAGAAGAGACTAAGCTGGGGCAGGATGGTGCGCTAAGTCCCGTCAGCACGGTCTGAGGATAATAGTCCAATTTTGGTTACCTCATCTGCAAAAAGACATCTTAACCTTTGAAGGTGTTCAATATGGAATCATGAATTTAATCATTCAACTTAGAAATAAATGAATTCAGACTGTAAGATGTGAATTTGCTTACCTTTAGCAATCTTCATCTATTGGTCACCTCACCAAAGTCTTTAAACCACATAACATAACATAATTTTATGGATGACAAAAGCCACAAGGGCCTATCAAATGTCATCCACATCAGTCAAAAGCCATCCAAAGAATTGTGTCAGATCATGCATCTATAATATATGATTAGAACCATCCACAGGAATGCATCAAAAACAAAAATATCATTATCAAAATCAAATCTCCCACTATATACAATAATAAAAGATTGCATCCACAGTAATGAGTCCAGAATAAACACCTCACCCAAAAAGTTAACCCTCTGTCTCCATATAATCATCTAATCTGCGTTTGAAACAATTCCAGTTTGTGCAGTCCTCTGTCTCAGGTGGACAACTATTTCAGTAATCTACCACTCTCTTGGTGAAAAAATATTTTCTAACATCCAACCTACACCTCTGTTTTTTTAATTTTTAAGTGGTGACCCCTAGTCCTATTACTACCTTCCAACTCAAATAACTTGCTAAAATCCAACTTATCCATCCCAGAACAGAATTTAAAAAGCTCAATCATATCTCCCATTACACATTTTCTTTCAAATGAGAATATATATAGTACCCACAGTCTATATTCATATTCAAGGTACTTCAGGGAAGGTATTATTTTTATTGCCCTCCTTTGTACTAACTCTAGAAGGTTGATGTTGCCATATTTAAAATGTGGTGACCATGCTTGTATACTGTACTCTAAATGTGGCCTGAAAAACAAGTTGTAGAATTTAAGGATAACCTCCTTACTTTTGTAGCTAACATTTCTCTTAATGTATCCTATTATCCTAATTGCTTTCTTATTTGCGTAAATACACTGCTTTAAAAACTTTAGTGACCTATCTACTACTACGCCTAAGTCCTCATCCTCAACTGAATTGAGCCAATGCCCATCTATTTCATAGCTAAATTCCCTTTTATCCCTTCCCATATTAAGAACTTTGCCATTTTTAATAGGTTAAAAGTCATCTGCCAGTTCTGAGCCCAGGCTAATAACTTATTTAAGTTACTCTGCATTTTAAAGCTACCCTCAACTTCTTTGACTCCAGCTGCCAATTTAGTGTCATCAGCAAAAAGTGACACTGCTATTTACAGGCTCCACAAGATCATTTATATAAACTATGAATAATAAAGCGCATAGAACAGATCCCTGAGGTATGCCACTGATTATGTCCCTCCACTGTGACCTCACCCAACTCAGTACAACTCTCTGTTTCCTGTCTTTCAACCATTCAGTTATCCAATTCAAAACTTTACCACATATCCCCATGCATTTTTAATTTGTGCACTAGTCTCCTATGTGGAACCTTATCAAATGCTTTGCTAAAATCTAAGTAAATTACATCAACATTCTCTCCCTTATCTAATTGTTTAGTAACATAATCCATAAAATCCAGCAAATTTGTTAATCAACATCTATCTCTTCTAAACTTATGCTGAGCATCATTTATTAACCTACAACACTCTAGATGGTCAAAAATCCCCTTCCTAACTATTTTCTCAAGAATTCTACAAACGATAGAAGTTAAGTTTACCAGCCTAAAGTTAATTGGGTCCTCTTTACCTCCTTTTTTAAAAATTGGCACTACATTTGCTAATTTTCAATCATTCGGTATTTCTCAAAACTCTAGTAATCTAGTATATATCTTCTCAAGGGCTACTGTAATAATATCTACACTTTCTTTGAGTAACCTAGAATGAATGTTGTCCACGTCAGATGACTTACTAGTATTTAACGCCAATATAAGCCGTTTAATTATTTCCCTGTTCACATTAACGGTATTCAACACTAGTTTCCTTGATCTAGAATTATCATCAATTAATCTATCTTGATTCTCTTGTGTAAATACTGAAGAAAAATGATCATTAAGAACCTCTACTATTTCCTCATCAGATTCTTTCAAAACCCCTTCATATCTAAACGGCCCTATTTTATCACTTTGATTTGTTATTAATTCTATAATAGCTAAAGAATTTTTTTTATCTTTATTATTATTTTGAACAAAATTTATTTCTGCTGCCCTTTTGCACTTCTTAATAATCTTATTTATCTCATTTCTGGTCAACCTATGATGATTTAAATTCTCAAAAGTACTTTCTCTCCACAATACCTTCCTATATTTCTTTCAAATAGCCTTCATTGGAATACACTGCTCCCTGACTATGTTTACTATATTCTTAAAAATGTCCCACATCTCCTAAGTATTCTTTGCCCTGAATTCTATATCCCACCTAATCTGATTTTGCAAGTTTCGTAATTTATCATATTCTCCACTTTAATAATTTGGAGTTTTTGTGGAGTTTGCTGATGTTCTACCTTTAACTATTCCCAAGTTAAAATGAACCATCTGATGATCACTATTTCCCAATGCTTCCCCGACAGTCAATTCCTGAACCAAGTGATCATCATTTGAAAGAACCAGATCTAATATAAATTATCCTCAAAGCATTCTCTAAACTTACAACTTGCTCTATCCCCTCCAGAGTGACTTAAATAAGTTATTAACTTCGGCTCAGAAGTGGCAGATGACTTTTAACCTTAAAAAATGGAAAGTTCTCAACATGAGAAGGGATAAAAGGGAATTTAGCTATGAAATGGATGGGCATTAACTTTATTCAGTTGAGGATGAGAAGGACTTAGGCATAGTAGTAGATAGGTCACTGAAGTTTTGTTATTGTTGTTGGTTTGGACTGCTTGGATGGTAGTCACTTGAGCCCTGTTGCAGGTAGTTTGTTGTATGTAGGTTACTTGGTCAAGTTATTTTAAATGGTCCTTAATGATTAATATTTGTGACTTAAGTTTATTGTTCATATTCTTGAGAGCTATCCACTGTTGCTGATGAATTTTGCTGTCTCGCTGAGGATTTCTTGATGGATGGGGGGGGAGGTCAAAACCTGCTCCATCCAGCAAAATTGCCAGGGTTAGCTGACGGATTTCCAGGCTTGATAGGAGGACCTTCAGTGTGGTTCGGAAGCTGTCGAAGCGATGGCAGTGTTCCACTGTCTCCTCCTAATTCTGGCACCACCTGCAGCATGGGGAGTCATCAGGCGAAGTTTGTACCTGTGCCTGTTCAGGCCACAGTGTCCAGTCCTCAGGCGGAATAGGGCCACGTCCAGGCGACGGTGCTTGTGGCGGCTTCGCGGTGCAGGGCAGGTGTTGCTGCGGATTTTGCCAAGGCTGGTTTCTTGTAGCATAAGTGTAAGTTCGTTGTTCCACTTCTTCTTGATCTCTTTCCTGGTAAGGGTCGGGCGTCATGGTATTCAAGTTGGAGAGGTTCCTCTGTGTCTGGCACTGCCTCCCCTGTGGCTTGATCAACAATTTCTTTTCCCTGAATTCCAACATGTGGCGGAACCCACTGCAGTGATTTGCCGTCCTCCTGTTTTGAGGTGGTGCAGTCGTGCCTATATCTTGTGCACCAGGTGGTGTAAGTGCGGGTGAGCCTATTGGTAATTAGTGCCTGACTAGTTTGGGAGTCAGTGTAGATCACTACCTTGTCAGATGTTATAAGCTTAATGATGCCTAGGGCAAACAAGATGGCATGGAGTTCCGTAGGTATGTTAGAGTGGCTGGGTGGTAGCCGCCAGGTTCTGCAAAGTTTGGAGATGGGGAAGTAGACTGCCGATGATGAAATGCCCTTTTCTGGTGAGTGGGATCTGTCTGTAAAAACTGGAGTGTGTGAGGAGTTCAACTCATTGTGCCTGTTGAGGAAGAGTCGCTGGGCGAGTTGGGGTGGGTCCATGCCTTACGGAACTTGAGGTCTAGGTGGAGGGAGATTTGGGATGCAAAATCGTACTGTGGTGGAATTGGTGAAACAGCCGAGTTTGGGTTCTTGACGGGGCCAACTCCTGGAGACGTCAGGGCATCGTTGAGCATTGTAATGACTGGGTCGCTGGGTGGAGCTGTGGATGCCTTGTAGACTGTGCTGCACATTTTCACGTGGCGGGTGTGGTCTAGTGGCAGGAGTCCGATTTCCACGTGGAGGCAGGGAATGGGTGTGGATATAAATGCCCCAAGAGCTATCTTTAGTGCGGTGTTCTGCACGGCATCCATCCTTTTTAGATTGGTAGGTGAAGCAGATCCATAAATGGCCATCCCATATTGTAATATGCCGAGGATAAAGGTTCTACACAGCATGAGGTGTATCCCTGTCTGCTTCCCAGCTGATCCCCGAGACCCGCTTCATGACGTCCATGCGCTTTATTAGCTCTATTTGCCAACAATTTACCTTGTGTTAAAAGTTTAAAGTAATGTTGTTATTTACTCATTGATTCTTATATGTTGTATTATTTACTGTGTTTCGTTTATGTATATATTGGTGAAATGTTGTTTGTACTCATTGATTCTTCTATGTTTTATTTGTTGTATTGTGTTTCGTCTATGTATATGTTGAGGTAATGTCTTATTGTGAGCATAGTTTGGTGCTCGGGAACTGACTTCAGCGTGAGACTTTTGTCCATAGCCTCGCAGGTATGTTAAGCCTGCCGCCTGTTCCGTGTAGCTTCGGAATGACACCATTCGTTAGGGTAGACCAGACCTTTTTACCAAGTTTTGGGATGACGACATTGATGGGCTCCAAACGTTTCCTCCTGTGCAAATCTCTTTGTCTAAGGTCATCACGCCTTCGGACTTTATTTATAAGTAGAGATGCAGCGTTCTGGACACGTTGGGGTCTTTTCATCGAGGATTTGCTGGCCGCCTGAGAAACCACTGTGGGGTAGATGAGCTTACCCCGGACATACATCAGATATATTTTCCTGATTTTGGCCGAGCTAAGATCTTTAAACCTGTATAGCTTGGAGAAGACCAGGTAAAGCAGTGGGCTCAGGCAGCTTCCCTGAGGAGCGCCCGCTTTTAGTTCGAATTCAGGTCCTCTGTAGCCCTCAATCATGAGACATGCCCTTCTGTCTATGACAAAGTCACAGAGGATCCTTCCCAGGATTGGGTGTAGCTGGAGGTTCAGGATCTTGTATTGAAATCCTTCCAGCCAGACTTTATCGAAGGCCTTTTCCACGTCCCTCAGCACAATGTCTACATATCACCCGTTCGCTTGGGAATATGCTACTTTCTCTCCTGAGATACTTGCGGGTATGGGTTGGTTCTATTTATCACTGTTTCGAGGTCATCTGTGCCCCTTTTCCGGCAGAATCTATGTTGTTGGGGGTTATGCGCTCCTAACTCAATCAGTTGAGCTTGTAGCCTGTTTGCTATAATCTTCCCGAAGAGTTTTCACTGCGGCTCAAGAAGAGAGATCGGGCGATAGTGAGCCACCTGGTCTGGGGGTTTGTTTCCCTTCGGAATAAAGATGATTTTGGCCGTCTTGTCCCCTTCAGGGAAGCGTTCATTGTGTTCGTCAAACCCTGAATAATTTGCCTTGGGGCATTTACGAGGTTGTTCTTCGTAATTCCAGACCGGCCTGGCGGCCACTGCTTGAAGGACCTCATGGTATTTAAGGTCTCTTCGAGAATTATCGGGCCTCTGTGGCTAACGTCATTCTTTCTTGAGATACTTGCGGGTATAGGTGGGTTTTATTTATGACTGTTCGGAGGTCATCAAACAATTGGTCTTCGAAGTCCTGGTCGAAGTCGTCGTTTTCCTCAGGGGATATAGCGAAAATCTCTTGCCAGTGGGTTCTAAATTTTCTCTCGAGAGACTCTGGGTCCTCAATGATGTCTCCATTGTTGATTTGGGTTCTGGGTCTTGTAGGCAATTCCCTAAGTCTTCGGATGTTGTTCCAAAATCTTACATGATTGTCCTCCCTGCCGAGCCTACCAATGATGTAATTCTAGATTGCTCCTTGCTTTTCAATTATGTTTTTTAGTTCATCTCCTAGTTGTCACATTCTGGCTGCCCTGCCGATCTCTTCATCGATTTCTCTCATCTCGTTTGTCCACCTAGGTTGTGGGAGCATTTTATAGGAGATTCTGGGGACACATCTCTCTTCGGCTTGTATGAGGAGATTAGTGATCTAAATTATCTTCTCATCAATCTCTTCGAGAATAGCGTCCCCTAGATCAGCTGGTTAGCATGTACTGAGTATCTCTCTATATAGCTCCCAGGTAGCTTTAGCTAAACTTTTCCTAAATGGGACGGGGTTTAGTAGTGGAGCAAGCGAGATCGTGGTGAGAATCGGGATGTGGTCGTTTGGTACCACTAGTCCGGGCTCATTGCTGATGTTGAAGAGGAAAGTTTTTGCTCGTTAGCACAATATCCAGTTTAGTTGCCGAACGATGTGTTAAGAAGGGCGGAAAATCTGGCTCGACCCTCTGGAGTCTGTCTCTTTCGAGTAGCAACTCTAGGTTTCTTCCCCTTTGGTCGGTGCTTCCGTCGCCTGACGCTCTGCATCTGGTATTTATATCACTGTCAAGCAATGTAAGTTTCCCGCGCCTGAAGAGACTGCAAAAGTTAGGAATCGGCAGGTATTTACGACGTGGAGGCTGAGAGGCAGCCGCCACGGTCAGGTTTCCCACCAGGGTTGGTATTTCAACAGCCCAAATGATTATTCTAGGTTTGGAAGCGTTCTGTATGAAATGTTGATTCGTATCGCGATGGCTGCGCCGTCGTAACGATGCTGTGTGTGTTTTTTGTTTATAACTGTTTAATTTTGTATCTTTATTCTGTTTGTATTTGTGTTAACACCGTGTTCAGTGATGATGATTAATTAGGTCGGGATCCACTTTACGGAATGTTTCCGTAAGGAATGTGTTTCCCTTCCTACCCATTGACGTTAATGTAAGAATTTTAATGTGTCATTCGTATTTTTCATGTTTGTGTTGTGTAGTGCTTGTGTTTTTTATGTGTGTGTCTCCTTCTAATGCTTTTTGTTAGGTGCCTTTTTTCCTGTCCTAATTTTGAATAAATCTGCTTCGCTTGTGGCGAGGCAAGAGTCCCTATGGAATTTAATTTCTGCCGCCATGGGCGCTGCGTCAATTAGCACTTCCTGGTCTGGCGAATCGTATGTCCATTTCAGATAGCGAGCCTTGAATCCTTCAATGATCTCCCTTATATTGGGATCCTCTGGGAAGGAAGTTTCAGCTTTCTTGTAGAACTGGATTTCTATGTCTTCTCCTTCGTATTTTTTGTTCTGAAGAGAACTCTTCCTTTTGCTCTTGCTCCTCGCTCTCTCATGGGTCTTAGGAGGCTGGAAACACTCTTGTTCTCTTCAGAGGAAGAAGCAGAGCTTGAGATGTTTCCATCAACCTGTTTGATTCTTCTGGCTCTTCTTTTTTCGCTCTTTTCCCTTTTCTTTTTGGCCTCAATTCTGAGGTCCCTGTTTGGAATCCTTTGAGGAGCTGGGGTGGGCTCCGGGATCGCGTTCTTTTCCGCTTTTTCTTATTCATTTATTGGGAAGGCAGTCGCTGGTGCCTATTCCTCTGGCTGTAACTGCATCTGCAGGACTTCCCCTGATGGGGAACCACATTTCTGCTAAGCCATTGTTCTTGGGCACAATATTTATCTCTTTAGCGAAGCAGCCTGGGTTCGTCAGATTCCTGACGTGCGCATATATGTAGTATGCAAGTGAGTATTTTGGTCGAGTTTTCATTCTCTTTACCGATCTTCAGATGTTTTCTGTGTGACATTCTCGACATTTTCCAAAGGGGTGGCCTTTTCCGCTTAGGCGTAGGAAGTGTTCGCCCTCCTGATTCCTTCTGCCTTTTTCTCTTCAGGATCTTTTTCTTTCTAGGGCATGTCTTTGGCCACAGTTTGGGCACTACTCTTCTGCTCTTGAGCATTCGCGCCAACCGTGGCCTTTTTGGCTGCATCTGGAACAGGTCGATTCCTGCTCCTTGCAGTCCTTCGTGGTGTGATGCTAGAGTCTATAGCATCTAAAGCAAATCTCTCTCTCTCTCTCTACTCTCTCTCTCTCATAAAGAAAGTAGAGGGAGAGGTGACGCCCCCTTGTCGCGGGAAGAGAGCTTGTGTGTACCTTTGACTTTTCGAGCTATGTCGGCGGGGGTACCTCTTCTGGGCACCCCTGGTAGGGCTTCCCTTGTCGATTTGGTCGAAAACGAGATTCCAGACTAAGTGCGTCATTCCTTCCTTTCTCTACTCTATCATTCTCCTTTTTTACTTTCATCCTATCTCTCCCACTTATACAAAAATAAAAAAAAAAAACTACTCCTATCATGTCATACTTTCCCTTTTTTCCCTCTATCTACATATAAGGACCTGGCAGCTACCTCACGCGTCAGAAGAGAGGCTTTGCAACCTCTATAAACAACGCCAATCGACGCTCACTGGTTGCGAGAGACTAGGACTAGAGGTGTCCTAGGCGTTGGGGCACGATGAATGGGATGAGGGTAGTGCCCCGTTAACCCCTTTTCTGGCGCGTAATTATTGACCGTTCCCAGTGCCCGTTGACGGGTGCCTCTGGTAGCATCGGTCCGAGGTGACGGCCCTTTGTTCTCAGGTTGGTTGCCAGGCCAATAAAAAGCCTTGGGTCGATTCTCTTGGTGGGGCGGGATATCCATTGAACGCTGCTCCGAGATCCTGGCCGTTGTGAAGGGAACTAGTAGGAGTTTAGTAAGGGGCGTGCTTCGTTGTTTTTCACCTGGTGACAAATCGATGGCCCCTTCGGGGACCGTCTGTGCTGCTTGGTTGGGAGCCACGGCACGCCGAGGCTTGACGACTCGGTCGGACGAACAGCAGCACATGGAGCGTGCCTTCTGGAAGACTCCGAAACGACTCCGATCAATAGGCGGGAGCGACTCACGCGGGGAGAACTCACCAACCCCCCTTTTTATCATTGATTGGTCGCAAAGTATTGAAAGAGAGAAAGTGTTCAGAATGACCGGCAAGAAAGGACCAGGAGCTCTAAAATACACGTGCGCAATATGCCACATAGATAAGTGGTGCGTGGACTTTCCGGAGGTGTGTTTTTCAAAATGCCACCCGGCCAGTTCCTGCACCGACTGTATTTTAAACGGCCAAATCAAGGAGCTAAAGGAAACATGCAGGGTTTGCGAGGAAAGATCCAGGAAGTTGGAGGAAAAAATAAGCAGCCTCGAATTAGAACACGCCGGACTGATTCGCAGGCTTGAGGTCAGAATAGCAGAGATAACGTCAAGCCCTGTACTAAACACTGCATCTGCAGTATTACCCCCAGAGCTAGGTCCGCATGCTATGGATAACCCCTCAAAGAAAAAGAAAAGAAGGGAAAGAAACAGGAAAAAGAGAAAGTTGAAACAGAAGATAAAGTAGAAGCTGAAAAAGAGAAAGTTGAAGCAGAGGAAGAAAAGAGAAAAACAGAAGAGTATGTAACAAAGGAAGATAAGGGGGAAGAGATGAATAAGAAAAAGAAGAACAAGAAAAATAAGATGGAGAAGAAAGAGGGAACCAAGAGTTCGCTTCCGCAAGGAAAGCCTCAAACCTCTGCACGGAAATGTCCGAGGGTTACCCTTGTGGGCGATTCCCAAGCACAAGGTTTGCAGCCCCTGCTAGCGGCCCGCCTTCGCACTAGTGTGGAGGTATGCTGCCAGCCAGGACGAGGAAACCACCACATCAGGGTAGAGGCTGAGAAATCTCAGATCTCCGAGAATTCAGTCGTTGCCCTGATGGTGAGTGGGAATGACCTCTACCTCCGAGGAGGCAAAGTAGGCCCCAGCGAGAAAATTCTCAACACGGTCATGGGAGCCGTGGACGACTGTGGATTGAGAACTCGCAAACGGGTCGTTGTAGGGATGCTCCCAAGATGAGGTCCTAGCCGGACAGCTCACTCTAGGAACATGACCCTAAACCAGCGCCTGTCCGACCTCTGTACGGCGGAAGAGGTCTTTCTGGACCCTTACCACACCTTTTACGGTCGAAACGATCTTTACCAAAGGGACGGAGTGCAGCTTTCATTCAAGGGAAAGGCTCTACTCTGTAACTTAATCCAGGATGTCGTAGAGCGGACGCAGAGGAGCGTCCGACACAGAGTGAAGGCGGACATAAGACAGTATGCCCGTGTCACTCCTGGAACGACCTTCTTAGATGTGGCAAAGAGGGGTACTGCCACACAAAAGAAGCCGGGAAACGGAAGAGCGTAGGGAGTCCTACACTGGGGGACTCCCTAAAAGTTCTTCTGTTCAACGCGAGGTCCATCAGGAATAAGTTTCTTGAGCTCCGTGGCCTCGTAGCAACAGAGGAACCTGAGATGTTGGCCATAACGGAGACGTGGATTAAAACCTCAAGCCGTGATTTTGAAGGTGAATTCACGATTCCCGGTTACCAGCTCTTCCAGAAAGATAGGCCAGACAGAGAGGGTGGCGGTGTGATGTTGTATGTCAAGGATACTCTCAACTCGACGGATTGCAACATCGTATCCGACCATGAACTACTAGGTGTTGACCTAGATATAGGTCCTGCCAAATACAGGACTCTGGTGCTTTATAGACCTCCTGCCCAACTCGTTGAAAAGGACAGAGATCTGTACCAGCTACTAGGAGAACTTGTCGAAGACAGAGTGTGTATCGTCATGGGTGATTTCAACACACAAGTTGACTGGGAAACGAGAGAACCCTGTGGCGAGAACGCACTACTCCTGGAGTTCACGAACAACGAGTTCCTCACTCAATGGGTGAGAGAGCCAACGAGAGGAGACAATATCCTCCACTTGGTTTTCACCTCTGAGGATGACATCGTTGAGGACACCTCGGTTGGCGAAGAGCTCGGTGGCAGTGACCACCGACTAATTAGATTTGTAGTCAAAGACCCCAAGGCAGAGCCTGCAACTAGTAAATCAAGGAAACTCGATTTGAGAAGAGCAGACTTTGCAGGTCTACGCGCGGGACTGTCTGACGCGAAGCTAGAAGAGTGCGATGCTGTTGAAGACTCTTGGAACAGTTTCAAAACCAAAGCATGAGTCTTCAATCACGTTTTATCCCTCTGAAATGCCCCCGTCCGTCCTCTGTTCAACCAAAGTGGTTTAATCGAGAAATCGGGCAACTGCTTAGGGAGAAGAGAAATGTGTACCGGCAATCGAAGATCTCGGGTGACTTAGACGAATACCAGCGGCTAGCTAGGAGAGTGAAGTCCAGCATAAGGGTGGCTAAGCGGTCTGAGGAACTCCGAGTGGCGAGACTCTGTAAAGAGAATCCCAAGGAGTTTTTTGGATATGTGAATAGTCGTAAACCAATCCGTCGAACGATTGGCCCTTTGAGGAACGAGGAGGGGACATTAAAGCATTCAGATGCAGAATATGCTAACCTCCTCAACGACTACTTCTCTTCAGTGTTTACTGAAGAATGTGGTCCCATTCCCAGGCCGACGGATTCCTACTCGGGGGAAAAGCTGGAGGCAATGGACTTCACCGAAGGAGAAATAAAGAAAAAGATCGCTGACCTAAAGACGAATAAGTCCCCTGGACCGGACGGGTTTCTACCTAAAGTGTTGAAGGAGGTGTGCGATGAAGTATCACGACATCTGTGCGCGAACTTTAACATGTCAATCCGGACCAAATGCGTTCCTAGAGACTGGGGTGAGGTGGAGGTGACTCCTATCTTCAAGAAAGGAGACCGTAACCAACCGTCGAACTACCGACCTATCAGTCTGACTTCGATAGTCGGTAAACTCATGGAAAGCATCATGGTGGACAAAGTGACGTCGTATTTAGAGTCAAAACTGCTACTGAGGAGTTCCCAGCACGGCTTCCGAAGGCAACGGTCATGCCTGACGAACCTTGTGGAATTCTTCCACTTCGTCTTCAGTGAGCACGATCGGGACAAGGCGGTGGATGTGGTCTCCCTAGACTTTCAGAAAGCCTTTGATAAGGTACCACACCGCCGCCTTCTCCGGAAAGTGCAAACGCTTTGCATAAACGGAAAAGTAGCCGGCTGGATCGAGAACTGGCTAAGTGGCAGACGGCAACGGGTGGTGATGAATGGACAGTCTTCTGAGTGGGTGCCCGTTACTAGCGGGGTGCCTCAAGGTTCTGTCCTGGGAACACTACTATTCATCATCTACGTCAACGACATGGACAGAGACATGGTTGCCAAGATTTCCAAATTTGCCGACGATACCAAGCTTGGTATGAACGTTGCAAAGGATGGAAATACTGCCCGCCTGCAGGAAGATCTTGGGAAGATTGGGCAGTGGTCGGACAAGTGGCAAATGCCTTTTAACGTGGGGAAATGCAAAGTGATGCATATCGGCCACAGAAACCCCCAATCTCAGTATTTCCTTAAGGGCACTGCTATGGAATTCACCGACACTGAGAAGGACTTGGGTGTTACATCACTAGTGACCTCAAGTTCTCGAAACAGTGCATTGAGGCGGAGAAAAAGGCCCAAAGGATGCTAGGCTATATTAAGCGCCAGTTTGGTTATCGGAGCCAGGAGATTGTACTGTGCCTGTACAACTCACTTGTCCGACCGCACCTGGAGTATGCCGTACAATTTTGGAGTCCTTCATTGCGAAAGGACATCGCGAGATTGGAACGCGTACAAGCCAGGGCAACCAAGCTGATTCCCTCTATCCGACATAAAAGTTATGAGGATAGACTAAGGGAATTAGATCTGTTCTCGCTGGAAACCCGTAGACTGCGTGGTCAGCTCATCGAAGTCTTCAAAATACTTCGAGGGTTCGACAATGTTGACTCCCGGGATATTTTCACACTGAGTGAGAACAGAACGCGCAATCACGGCTTCAAACTTGAACTGAAGCGTTACAACCGCAATCTGTGTGGAAAATATTTTACTTACAGTATCTGCGGTATGTGGAACGCACTTCCAGTGGAAGTTGTCAACAGTGAATTTGTTGACCAGTTCAAGTCAAGACTAGACAAGTTCTTGAAAAGTGGCCGTTTAGAGACGCATAAACAATTGAGCAGCCATGTGCCCGCTTGATTGCTAGTCCAAAGGTACCCTCCTTGAATGGACCGTAAGGTCTCCTAGGTTACCTTCTTTCCTTGTTGTTACTCCTTGTAACTCCTCCCGTTCGATTTGTTCACCGCTTATTTTTGCGTTGAAGAGAAGTAGCCGTCTCTCGTTCGCCTGTGTCGCTATCTGCATGTCTGAGAAGATAATTTTAAACACGTGGTGATACTCCGTGTTGTCTCTTTTGTTTTTAAATTTAATTATTTCAACCACCCTCTCCCATTGCTGGTTCCTTTCAATTTCCTCTTTTATCTCATCTTTAGTGCGCTGGCCGATCCAGGGGTCCAGCCTTCTGCGCACCAAACTTCTGTGTGCTTGGATCTGATGAGGGGTGCTTGGTTGTAGGTTTATTTCCTTTAGGATTTTAACCTTTTCCTCCTTCGTGAGTGTCTCCACATCTTCTTGCTTTTCACATATTGCGTCGAATCCTCCCGGCGTATCTATTAGCCGTAGGATTGCTATGCTTAATTTCACGAATAGGGTTTCAAACACCTTCCTCTTGTCCGGTTTTTCAATGCCACTTAAGCATCTCAGTAGGACCCTCGCGGCATTTTGGGTCGCCATTATGGTGGTGAGCACCCCTTGAAGAGGGAAGCTCACTTTGTTTTGTTCTTGACCTTTTTCTGCTCTTTAGGGACTCACTAATGTGTATGATAAGTTTCTGGTATTTTCTTAAGAAATTATATGTTAATTTGCTTTTGGGAGAAGAGGGCCTCCCCTTCCCCTTCCCTAGCTAAACCACCTCGTGGATGAAAAGGAGATTTGCTTTTGGGGTGAATGATAACAATGGATGAGATGAATCCGGAGGTATACTCTCAGGGGTGTGATTGTATGGCGGACTTATTGACAACGCCACCCCCTGAGGGTGTTTTAATCACGACCGCATCCCAACATACCATAGAGACGGTTGTATGTCCCTCTATGGTCCTGAAAAGGAGAAGGAGCGGAGGTAGCAGTCCGCCCCTTGTCCGGAATTAGTTCTGACATTGTTATCGACCCTGGGCTACTCCTCAAACCAGCTTCCTTCAATGCCTCCATTTATGGCCGTGCTGTTGCCTGGCATAGTTGGAACGAAACATGAATGACAATCCCCTGTCACATCCGATGGCAGTCCATGCAGGGGGTGGGGCCAGGGACTTGAGCAGTCATCCCTTAAGTGGGGCCGCCAAAATGAAAGATGAAGATTAAGTAGTGATGGTGATATGAGTATCGATCTCTTTCGTAATAGTGGTTCTTATGTATAAACCAATTCTCGGAGGCGTCTTTGGGATATCCCCAAATCTTTCCTACTTTGCCGAATTTTGAAGTAATTGTCAGAGTAATTATGGGAAGAGAAGCCAGCCCTCAACACCCAGGCCACGAGCTGGAATCGAATATTAAAATTGTTTTAAAAATTCCACTCACCGGATTGGCTCGTTTCGTTTGACGTTACGCTTAGACGAGGAGCAATAAATATCCCCTAAAAACCGTTTTCTTTTCATTATACCAGATTCTGACTCCACGATACTTCATCGGTAAAGGAGGAAAGAATACCTAAAGATGATCCGAAGATGATCGAATAGATCGAAAGCTCCGCAATTTAAGTTGTTGTTTTTTTACCAAACGTATTTATTAAAAAAGAGATATGAATATAGGACAAGTTATCTACCATCTTCAAGATTGATTAAGGCGAAATACACTGTGATCTTCAACAAAATTTCTATTCAAGAAAGACTGCTACCCATCTACACTATATATATATATATATATATATATATATATATATATATATATATATATATATATATATATATATATATATATATATATATATATATACACTGCTTAAAAATTGGTCATATACATGACTAGAGAACCATATAATTATTACGCCCAATTATTTAAATTGAAATCTAAATCTGGATTATGTTACGAATTTGCGTAACTGTAAAAAGTACCCACCTGCTATTTACTTATCACGTGCAGCATAATCCCAAAGTTTATATTTATACACAAGTGTATAGTTATTTTTGTACTACTTCTAACAAAAACAATGTGCAAAGATACTTAAACTTTTGCTGATCCAGATTTAGTTGCCGCTGGGCTGTGAAGTCTTGGTTTAGTTCCGAAATTTTACTTTATATTCACTAAGTAATATTTGTGTCTTGCGATGATGCCGGCTCCGAACATACTGAAAATATTCCCCGTAGTCCTTCTTTGATGTCGAAATCTACGACGCAGTTGCGAATAGAGCTGTTCTAGCCCCTTTCATTGCATTATAACGAGTGATTATTTATTTTGAAAAATGATTATTATTTTATATTTTATTAATTATTTATCATTAAGGCTGCTAGTGTTAATGAAACTTAAATTTATTTAAGTATTTAATTGAAATAAACGAATCTCACTATTAGAGCTGAACTACCGAATGGTTGCTGATATAAAGGATTATATTTCCTTGTTCTGAAGTTTAACTTTTTCCTTATTTTTTTAACAGAGTTTATTATTATATTTACTTTAAAGTTACTTGAATAAAAACTCCAACTCCTATTCAGATAAACTAACCCTAATTTCTAAAACTATTAAAGTTACCCAATTGAAGATCCCCGCCTTTGTTGTGTAATTCTTCTTTTAAAATCAATACTTTTACCAATGTATTTTGGGGGACAGTCCGACCGGGTGATTTCAATAGACCGTCCCCAAAACTGCATAGGATAAATGAGACCTCTTATAATCTAGATCTGCTAACATATAATATTATTAAAAAGTCCCGAGTATTCAAGTAATTCCTATCCGGCGGATGAATATTTGTTCTTGGTAAACATCCTTTTTGTACCCTTTCAGATTCTGAAGAGGATAACTTGTTGATTATATACAGGGTGTCCGAAAGATCATTATTCACTAAATGTTGCACATTAATACAGCTGCTGTAGGGGTTCTTTGGAAATTCCATTTTCTCCCGGAGACTGTGGTCTGCCATGTCATCGGATCGGAACCCCCTGACTTTTTTATGTGAAGATAACTGAAGGGGAAGGTGTACAGGGGTAATCCGCATCCACTTGAAGAGTTACAGGCTGCAATAACGACCAACATCCCCAAAATATCATATCGCATACAGTGAGAAAGGTCTTCGCCAGCTTGCACAAGGCGTGTGTAAGCATGTCTGAACGTCGGTGGAGCCTATTTCCAATATATCTTGTAATTTTTAATAATATTTCAGTGCACATTGACTTTTCGGACACCTTGTATATCTAAAATTATAAGATTTGTGAATAAAAATTCCTAAAAGAATATTAACCATTTCCAATCTCTCATATCGCAAATTTTATCCGAAAGTAATAATTTCCGTTGTATTTAAAGGAAGGAGTAAATACTAAGTCCGTTAAATTTTTCTTCAGAATAAATCGGGACCGTTGATTCGTTTTGAGTGGCACGAGTGCCTCCCCCCCCCCCCTTTACATAAAATCAATGTACTTATTTATATTAAATGAACATCTCTTTCATTTTTATTTCAACTAAGCCGATTTTAAATGAGAAAACGGGGAACTACTTTTACGAATACGAAAACAAAACATCGGGAAAATGATTCGATAAAATTGAACTAGATTTTTCCAGAATCGGAAAATTGTCACGCCATGCATTGCAAGGAATCTGCGTGCTCTGCCATAACACAATTTTTATTTATTCCTACCTTGACTATCACGATAATTCAAGATTAACTTAAAAGTAAATCGCCCCAAATGCATTGCCAGCGTGAGGTTTATCTATTTGTTTTTCTTTCAGCCATTGTTCCAGTAATTTCCTTTTCCGCATTCGCGTCTGCTTTGAGAAAAAAACTCTTCGAATGATGCTATCAACAACGTCTATATTTTATAGACTGTAAAATTTAGCCATTGTGTCCGTTATGTGGAATATATTGTCCCATTTTGGTGTATATTGATTATATTTCCTTAGTTTACAAGGCCCGTGGTTGAGTCCGGCAAATGGATTTCGGAAATCTGGGATCCCAAGAACATGTTGTTTACCAATGATCTTTTGCAGTGCATTGTACCAGCAAATAAAAATAAGGGTTTTGTCTATATTAGCTATGGGTATAAAAATTTAATTTATTATATTGAAAATCATAAAAAAAAGAGCAAGCAATTATATGATCAAAAACATAGACGTATATTAAGAAAATCAACAACATGATTTTCCTGTTATGTCCCCGTAAGGGGCGCGGCGATTTGCCATCCTGGCCGCCGTGCAGACGGGATCCAGCGCTCCGTCCGGCCCCAGCTTAGCCTCCTTTCCTTCCTTCAGATAACCCGATTTCTCCCCTACCTCGTCGCTTTTCATACAACCTCTCCCACAACTATCTCTGGTTAGCCTCTAATTTCACAGGGTAGATGTTGACCTTCTTCTCAGCCAACCGTCCCGGATCGGGGCTGAGGGGGGAGGGGACAATATTCCCTAACCCCTGGGCTCCGGTATGGGGTGGCTGGCTTTTAACAACCTGATTCATCCCCACCCATACCTTCCTCACATCCCTTTTCCTCTCCTCTTCAAAATCTATTAATTTTTACGCCGTGTTCAAGGTTGAGCCGCCAAGCCGATGGACTGCCAGGCCACCAGGCGGGAGGGGTGGTCCCAAATGGCGGCGCCTGGCTCTGCCAGGCCTGTAAGCACCTCTTGCAGTGCAAGCACTGCAAGAGGTGATGAGCTATTACGTCCCGTATTAAAAAGAGGGTCACCATGCCCATGTATGAAAAAAAACAAAAACCCCAACCCCCAACTTCCCCAAAAACATCTACGGAGCCGCCCTCGGGCAGCTCCACCGAGAAAATGGAGGTCTCCCCCCCTTGTGTTTGCGCAGGGGACCCTCCATACTTCTTTAACCGGGGAGGAGGATTACTCCTCTCCTACGCCTACGGGTGTAGGGGACTCCCCCTCAACCCCTTCTCTGGAGGTGCTTTCGGGCACCTCCCTATCTCCAGCGGCAGTCCCTCCTTTGCTTTCTAAGGGGACTGCCAAAAAAGCCAGCAGGCAGCGCTTTGCCGACCGCCCCTCGTGCAAGCGGCTCGGTAGGGCAAACCCCCTTAGGGGGGAGAGGGAAGTCAGGCCCCTTCGGTCGCTTCCCTCAAAAGACCTGCTGGCAAGAATTTTAAACCTTGCTGGGGTCAAGGCCTGTGCCTCCCCACACAAGACTGGCGACACTGCCAAGGGGACCTGCGATGTCCTGGGAGGGGATGGCCAACTGGAGGCCCCTCCTGTGATAGACATGGTCCTTGAGGAGACCCAGCCTCAGACGGTAGGGCCTTCCATGGGAAGGAATCCGGGCTCGGCGCCAAGCACCGAACCCGAATCCGCCCCTATGCAAGGTCCCCCTCAAATGGCCGAGGGCTCCGAGGCATTAAAAGGAGGGGAGGGATCTCTTCAACAGGTGCCCCTACGACTACCAGGACCTTCTCCATTTCGGAGAGGGACCTGGCTGAGGCAGGCCCATTTGGCATGGGGGCTTCTGCCGGAAGGTGAGAAGCGGGTTCATTCCCCGCCCTCCTCTCCTAAAAAGACGAAGAAGACTCGGGGCTCCTCTCCATCCGCGGGGGCTGCGGGGACGGATGGGTCTGCTACCACTTTGGTAGGCGACCAAGCCAAGATCGGCACATCCGGCCCCTCTACCGCCTCGTGTGCGGAGTCCCTGACTAAGACTAACACCAAGAATGCACAGGGCGGAGCCTCGATGACATCGGGGCCCCTCATTCAGAGGTTACCTGGCGTTTTCGAGCCCGCTGGCTTCAAACGCTTCCTCGTTATTCGCTCCACTGATGGCACCATGTTGTCCAAGGGCAACATGATCCATCAGAGGAGAGGATTTGCTAGTGCAATTGGTAGAGAGCCGAAGGTAACCCGTTTCTCGGACGGGAGCCTTCTGGCGAATGCGGCGAATCCCGCCGAGGCAGCCAAGATAAGTGCTCTTCGGACACTTCATGGCACCCCGGTGAGTGTGACGCCGCTCTCTACCATGAACTTTGTGAAAGGAGTAGTTTATGCGAGGGAACTCGTTGACTACTCCATTGAGGACATCACCCTAGAGCTGGCCGACCATGAGGCGGTCAAGGTCGAACGTGTAATGAGAAAACAGGGAGGGGCCTCGAGACCCACCCCTACACTCTTCGTCACGTTCGACTGTGACAAGCTCCCTGAGTCGGTGCGTGCCGGTTGGCACCACTACCGCGTGAAGGCATTCGTGCCACTGCCGCGGCGGTGCTATTACTGTCACCGATTCGGCCATACGAATCGCTCATGTAGACGTGCAAATTCAGGGTCACCCGAAGTCTGTGTAAATTGCTCCAAGGTCGCACACGATAAGTCCAAATCGTGTGTGGCCAAGTGTGTCAATTGCGGAGAGCCGCACTCTGCTTCTTCGAAGCAATGTGGTGCATAGCTCCTTGAAAAAGAAATCCTGGCCGTTCAGGCCCAGGATCGACTCTCATTCCGCGAGGCAAAGGACTTGGTCCTGGCGCGGCCGGCTCTGCCTGGGACGTCATATGCCTCAATAGTTAGGAAAGCACCCTCTGCTCCTCGCCCATTCGGAGCCCTTCTGCGGGCTCTACTACACCCGGGCGCTCCCCTGGTAAAGCTGGCGGCAAAAAGGGTTCACACCCAGCCCCGGCTAAAACCAGGGCTCCCCCCTCTTCCCCCAGCGTGACCGTTTCCCGTAAGGCAAAACGGCCACGCGCCTCCACAGAGTCGTTAGACTCACAGGAGGCAACACCCCTGAAGATGGTCACTAGGCCATCTTTCGGGGTTCCTAAAGCTGTTCCCCGAAAGGAGGACAGCAACAAAGGAGCTTCGGCCCCTTCGCCCACGCCCCGAGGTGGAGCGAGTGGCTCGGAGACGGTGGTTCTTTGAAAAGAGGGCCCCCCGCCTCCCAAGCCGCAACGCTCGCCTAAGGTTTCGAGGCCGAGGGACGAAAAGACTCGCATGGCGAGCCCAACCTCCCCCAATAAGTCCTCGAAGGCAACAGCGCCTTCAGCGCTTTGTCCGGCCAACAGCACCCGGGGTTCTGCCCCCGGGAAGCGTACGGCCATTCCCGTGAGGGTCTTCAGTTCGAGGAGGGCCCCCGCGTCTCCTCCGAGCTAGGCCTGGAGGGCATATTCCTTCAATGGAATTGCCGTGGACTCCGGGCCAACTGGAAGGAGCTGCGGAGGCTCGTCTCGTCCCGTTCCCCGTTAGCTATTTTTTTGCAGGAGACCATGCTAGGCGCGTGCCCGCTGCCTGCCCTCCCGGGGTATAGGGGTCTTGCGACCCCACCACCGCGGGATGGCCGGGCTGGGGGATGCGCGGTTTACACCCGGCATGATGTCTCCGTTCTTCCTTTCTCTTTAGATACCTCCCTTCAGTCAGTGGCTGTGCAGCTGCACCTGGATAGGAGGTATACTATCATTTCTGCGTACATTCCACCGTCAGCTGACTTCGACGTGGGGGACTTCTGCCGCGTCGTGGCACGGTTGCCGAGGCCCAATCTCTTGCTTGGAGATCTGAACGGCAGGCATCCTCTCTGGGGAGATTACTCCATAAATCCCAGGGGACAAGTCCTTGCCGATCTGATCGAAGAGCTTGAGATGGGTCTCCTAAACGTGGATGAGTTTACGCATCACTGTCCGAGAACCGCTTCATTTTCTTGCCTTGACCTATCTTTGTGCTCTTCGGATGCACAGCCTGATTTTGATTGGGGGGTGGTCGATGACCTCCATGGTAGTGATCACTTTCCCATTCAAATATCATTTTAAGGGAAACTGCCGCCTGAAAGAACACCTCGGTGGTGCTTGGCGTGGGTGCGGTGGCCTGCATTTCAGGAAATGACTGAATTCTCTATCTCAGTCGAGGAGTTTAGGTCGTTAGATGAGGCCGTTGAGTTCTTCTCCGGCAACCTCATCGCCGTGAGCCTGACTACTATACCTAAGACGTCTGGCCGTTTTGCACGCCGACCACTCCCATGGTGGTCGGCCGAGTGTGAGACGGCCCTCAAACAGAAGCGTTATGCCTACATGCGCTATAAGCGCCGCCCGAACGATTTCACTGTCGCTGAATTTCGTCGGGCTAGGGCTAGGTTCCGGTATATTTCGAAGCACGCCCGCCGCTCTTCTTGGTGGGCATACGTGTCTTCACTTAACAGGAAGACCTCTTAAGCAGAGGTGTGGAAGCGAGTCAAAAGGATTCGGGGCAAGTTCTCGCAGGACCACCCTCCCGTTCTCCAGGAGAATGGGACCGCAATCTCGGACCCCGCGTCCGTGGCGGAATCCTTCGCGACCGCTTTTTCTGCATTCTCTAGCCGTGATGCTGCTCCGCCAGCATTCAATGCACGTCGTGATGTCGCGGAAGGCCGCCGGCTGGACTTTACCTCCAGAGGCGGAGAACCCTTCAACGACAAGTTTACTGTCAGCGAGTTGCGTTCCGCTCTCGCTTCGTGCGCGGACACCGCCCATGATCCGGACGATGTCCCGTACGCTATGCTTCGACATCTAGGTGAGCGAGGCATGGCTTTTCTGTTAGATTTGTTCAACAGGATCTGGGTGGAAGGTCTCCTCCCAGACTCCTGGCGAATCGCTACTGTGCTTGCCTTTCGCAAACCGGGGAGAGATCACTCTACTCCGACCGGTTTCCGCCCAATCTCTCTAACCTCTTGCGTGTGCAAGTTGATGGAGAAATTGGTAAATGTTAGATTAGCCTTTTTCCTGGACACCGGAGGCCATCTGTCTTCAGCACAGTGCGGCTTCCGCAAGTTCCACTCCACGTCGGATGCTCTGCTCCGACTGGAAAATGCCGTCTGCGAGGCTTTCCTTCGTAGACAGCACTACGCCACGGTGTTTTTCGATCTGGAGAAGGCCTATGATACCGCATGGCGATACGGTATCATGGAGACTCTCCACACGATGGGGGCGAGGGGACGCCTCCCAATGTTTATATCTGAATTTTTGCGAGACCGTCGATTCCGCGTACGAGTGGGGGGAGCCCTCTCCGGCCCAAAGGAGCAGGAAGAGGGTGTCCCGCAGGGAAGTGTCCCGCAGGGAAGTGTCCTCAGTGTCACACTCTTTGCCCTGAGCATCAACGGCATCACCTCGGTGCTGCCGGAAGGTGTTCTCGCTACACTCTACGTGGACGACCTTTCGATCTCTTTTGGCGCGGCCCAGATGCCAACTCTGGAGCGTCGACTCCAACAGGCATTGAACCGCGTCTCTCGTTATGCCGAAGCGCACAGGTTTCTGTTTTCTTTGGCCAAGACTAAGGTGGTGCACTTCTGCCGCCATCCACGGCTTACCCCGACCCAGATTTGTTTCTTAAAGGGGTGCGCCTGGATGTGGTTGAGTCGCACCGTTTCCTTGGTCTTGTATTCGACCGACGCCTCACCTGGGAGGCTCATATTTGCAGCCTTAGGGTCTCTTGTACCCGCGCCATGGACATTCTCCGTTCCGTGACGTTCAGCGCTTGGGGCGCTGATAGGGCTAATGCCTTACTTTTTATCGATCCTTTGTTCGTTCGAAACTCGACTACGGATGCGAGTTTTATGCATCCGCAGCCGAGCGTTTATTGCGGAAGGTGGATTCGATCCACCACACCGGCCTTCGCCTTGCGACCGGTGCCTTCCGCACTTCCCCCATTGAGAGCCTCTTGGTCGATGGTGGGGAGATGCCACTCGCTCTGCGCCGCGTGCAGTGTATCACTCGACTGTACGCGCGAGCCCGGCGCCTCCCTCAGTCGCCAACAGCTCTCACTGGATCCGCAGCTGATCTCGATGGTGCCTATGCCGTCGAGAGACGCCAGTCATACCCTAAGCCTTTTGGGTTTAGGGCCAGGAAACTCCTTCGAGAGGTAGATATCGCTCTCGGGCTGGTGGCCCCCCTGGTTTTGCCCAGGACGCCACCCTGGAGGGTACCACATTTGGCTATTTGTTGCCACGCCTCTGCTCCCAAAGCTTGTACTGCGCCGGGAGTATTGCGTTCGACCTTTTTGGAGCACACATCGTGTCACGCTGGAACCGTGCCAGTGTATACGGATGGCTCCAAGTCCCAAGAGGGGGTCGGCTTCCACGCCGTATCCCCTCTGTTTGAAGTCAGCGGGGCTCTACCAGGCGCTGCATCTGTCTTCACGGCCGAGCTGGTGGCAATACACCACTCGGTACGGGAGATTACGCGACGTGCCCGGTTCGGAGACCGGATTGTGATCTATAGCGACTCACAATGCGCCCTGAGTGCTCTCGGGGCATTGGAATCTCCGCATCCCCTGGTTCGCGATATCCGTGACGCCACGGTTTTGGCGAGCCGGGCAGATGTCGAGATTATCTTCTGCTGGGTTCCTGGACATGTAGGAATTGCGGGGAATGAGCGCGCCAAAGAGTCCGCGAGGACTCTGCGACCGGACCAGCGTTTCGCTCTTCCTCACACCGACTACATGGCAGGAATACGGGCAGCTCTTCGGACTGCTTGGCAAAGAAGATGGGAGACGGTCGAAGGGAACTTAAAGTTGCGTGCCATTGCGCCGCGACTGTTCCCATGGACCTATCCCCCCAATGCCGCGGCGGCTTCAGGTTGCTTTCTGTCGTCTTCGAATCGGACACACTCGTGTGACGCATCGCTACTTGATGGAGCGCTCGCATGCGCCCTATTGCAACGACTGCGTCGTCCCCCAGACTGTTCGGCATATTCTTGTCGAATGTCCCAGTCTGGGTGATCTTCGCGCACGATACCTGTCTCGGTACCGGGATGGGCGGGGTCGCTACCGCCTGTCCCTTGTACTCGGGACGAGTGCGTGCACCATGACTGGTGGACTTTACACTTTTGGGGGGAGGCCGGCCTTCTCCCCTTTATTTAAGGTTCCTTTTTTTGTTATTGTTTTGTTTGTAGGTTGCACTCTCCTGCACCGGGGTGAGGGGGACCTTCCCCCGCTGCCGGAGATTGCTTCGATTGTTAAGTTTTTCCAATTTATATAATTGTTAAGTTTTTATATTTTTACTTTAAAGTAGCCTAGTTCTAGGCTGTCGTGTTTTTCGGCGACTTATGCCCCAGTGGGTAGTTGCCAGATGGGCTCCATAAAAAAAAAAAAAAAATTTCCTGTTATGTATGTTTTCTCCTGTGGATTCAGGAGAAGAAAATTACATGACTATAATATTGCGTCAATTTGTAGCACCAGCTTGAAATGTTGGCGATAATTTGGGCGATAAAATTATACATACAATTGTAGTATTTTACTGGTTAAGTGAGCATTTTTATTTTTTTTAGGTCTTGATTATATTACTGTCTCCTCTAGATTTATTCATTATTCCTGCAGTAGGGAACGGTTTTCGTTAACTACCGCACACTGGCAAAAAAGTTCATTTTTATCAAAGTTTGATTACCCCAAAATGATTCACCCAATATATCCGAACTCTTTTATCCGGAGGCATGATTTTCTTAAGCCATCTTTAAGCGTTCTATTTTCATCATTTGTTTGTACATTCAAGAATCAAGAATCCGAGACCTTTTCAATTTCATTCTTGATATACATTTTAACACGAGCAGACACACATTTGGAGTCTCTCGTATTGAAAGTATGACCGAGAAAAAAATTAATTTCAACATTATTTATCACATTCAACAGACCCATAAGTCAAAAGTAATCCAAAGAGCACTGAGAAATAAAAGACCTCAGAACGAGTTGCGATCGAGGGTAAAGCCGCTTATCAAATTATTTTTATTCTATTAACATAATAATTAACAACTATGACATATCCATGGTTCGAATCCCACGTTAAACTTACGAGGTACCCACGGAGATATTTAAGGTATGTACAGTGATATTCGTTGATGAAACAAACACAATTGTTCGAAGGAATCCTTCAATTTTGATGTTTTTTTAATGATCTATGGATGCACCTTCCCCGGGGGGTTTTATTCTAAGAAAAAGTAGGTTGTGGAAGAATTTGGTGAAGTCATAGAAGAAGATCATGTAGAAGACCACTTGCGACATTATAGACCGAGAGGTTACGGGGGTCAGCCCCCCCCCTCGAACTTGTCATTGATAAACGAATCTCCCTGGCTTATGAAACTTGCGTTCATTACTGCTGACATTTTTGTTCATGTCATCAGCACAATTATACCTTTTGCACATAGACTGCAAAAGTAGTCCGCCCACAATCTCATCTAAAGATATCCTAGCAATTCACCTCTTATTAAGTATTTTTTAATCATTCCAAATTGCCCCCTCCTCCTTTCCCAATAATTTTGTTAGTCTTATTTTTAACTGCGGCAAAGTGCCAGGTCTAGGCGTCGCTTTTATTTCAAAAGGAGTAAAGTTCAATTGTACCCATTTAGAGCCATGAAATGACACATATGACAATAGGGCATAGGGTTATTCGCTCTAGAGAATTCAAATCTGCCATCGGATTTGGCGCATGCGTGGCAGCATGTAGTGGCAAGAGCCTCATTTAGCCATTCCGAAGCACTGGTAAGTGATTTGAATATGGTAAACCATCAATGCAATAACAAACAAACAAACAAACAATTCATTGGCACCCACAGCGAGCCGTAAGAGCTCATACATGGTAGGCTCTATTAAAAATAAGGCTAAATTAGGTGGAACTCCCTCTAATAATTGTAAGCTATTTTAACTTTATTTTCTTTTAAGTATTGATCAAATTTCGTCTTCATAAATTCTGTGTTTGGAGCGCTGACTACTTCCTGTGGTAGATTGTTCCAGACTTGAACGATGCGGTTGCTGAAGGCAAATTTTCCCATTGATGTTTGGAATTTCCACTTCTTCATCTTCTTGTCGTGTCCTCGCGTCGCTGACACGCCTGTCAATTAAAAAGATTATCTGCAGCATTGGGCATATTTATCAATAATTTATATGTTTCTATTTGTTCACCCCCTTTCCTTCTATGTTCGAGGGAAAAGAGATTGAGTTTTTTAAGCCTATCATTGTAGCTAAGATGTTTAATTTCGCTTATCATTTTCTATGGCGACGCTGTACTTGTTCTATTATGTTTACATCTTGAGTTAATCGTGGATACCAGAAGGGAGCAGCATAATCTAATATAGGTCTGACTAATGACGTGTATAGTTTTAACATCATCTCTGAATTACGCGTTGAGGTGGATTGCCTGATAAATGATGCAACTCTTGTTGCTTTATTTCTAATTGCAACGCATTGACTGGAGAAATTTAAGTTATTATCTATTTTAACTCCGAGTTCGACCTGCTCTTTTACTTCTATAATCTCGGTGTCTTGGAGATAATATTTAAATTTAGGATTATTTTTTCCGAAGTGTAAAACGACGCATTTTGGCAGCATTAAGCTTCATACCAGATTCATTGCACTATTTAGTTAACATATTCAGGCAGTTTTGTAAACAGCTTGACTCTTTCTTATCCTTTATTATCTGTCCAAGTTTAATATCATCCGGGAATGAATTTACTTAGCAATTCATTCCAGAACCAAAGATGCTTACGAAAATTATAAAGAGTAGGGGCCCCAAAACGGAACCTTGAGGAACTACACTATTTATCAGCAGCCAAATGGATGTCAACCCATTTAAAATTACCCTCTGATTACGATCTATCAACCAATTTTTCATCCAATTTATCGTTTTCTCATGGATATGCATAGCTTTTAGAATTGAAAGATGGATATTGAACGGGAGTGTATCAAAGGCTTTAGAAAAATCTAGATCCACCACATCGTAACTAGAACCTAAATCGACCGCTTTTGCTACATGCTCATAAAATATGAATATTTATCATCTTATCACAAAACGCCGCAGGGCATTGGAAGGACTTTCCCTCTTGTTTGAATGCATCTCATTTCCTTCGGTCTTCCTCGGCAAGATGAACTGTTCCTCAATCTGGGTATTAATTGGGTGAAGAGTTCAAGCCCTTCTGCCCCTGTACAAAACAGGGTGACCGAGTCTTTTGGATAGGACAGATGAAAAATGTCTTTGTCTTTAATCATTTAAGGGATAGATCTCTTAAAGTGGGGTTCAACATCTCACTCCAACCCCTCCTTTGTTTTTTGTTTTTTTTAATCTTTTAAAAGGTGAGGAACCCTTAAAATTATTTGTACCAAATAATCTTTCTCTTCGGAAACTATTTGTACCAATTGATCTTTTTCTTCGAAACTTATTTGTACTAATTGATCTTTCTCTTCGGAAACAATTTGTGCTCCAAAAGCTTTCTCTTCGAAACTATTTGTACTCATTTGATCTTTCTCTTCTGAAACTATTTGTAACAAATTGGTCTTTCTCTTCTGAAACTATATGTGACTAATTGATCTTCCTCTGCTGAAATATTTGTTACTAAATGATCTTTCTCTTCGAAGTTTATTTTTAACCAATTGATCTTTCTTTTATTGGTGGTCGATGAACCAGGTAAGGAATCTTATAGTTTCTTCTGAAACTATATGTGACCAATTGATCTTTCTCTTCGGAAACAATTTGTACTAAATTGATCTTTCTCTTCTGAAACTATATGTGACCAATTGATCTTTCTCTTCACAAACTACTTGTACTAAATTGATCTTTCTCTTCTGAAATTATATGTAACCAATTTATCTTTGTCTTCGGAGACTATTTGTACCCAACTTATCTTTCTCTTCGGAAACTATTTGTAACAAATTGGTCTTTCTCTTCTGAAACTATATGTGACCAATTGATCTTCCTCTGCTGAAATATTTGTTACTAAATGATCTTTCTCTTCGAAGTTTATTTGTAACCAATTGATCTTTCTCTTATTGGTGGTCGATGAACCAGGTAAGGAATCTTATAGTTTCTTCTGAAACTATATGTGACCAATTGATCTTTTCCCTCTGGAAACTATTTGTACTAAATTGATCTTTCTCTTCTGAAACTATATGTGACCAATTGATCTTTCTCTTCACAAACTACTTGTACTAAATTGATCTTTCTCTTCTGAAATTATATGTAACCAATTTATATTTGTCTTCGGAGACTATTTGTACCCAATTTATCTTTCTCTTCGGAAACTATTTCTACCAACTGATCTTTCTCTTTGGAAACAATTTCTACCAATTGATTCTTCTTTTCGGAAACTATTTACCATGCTGATGCAATTTAATTCAGCTATTTTTTTTATTAATGTGCACAACTTTGCCATTTTTAATTATCTTTATTTAACTGACCACAAAATCAGCTTATGTTTATTGGTTCGCGGTTTTATTAAAAAACCCAAATTTACCGAGGACACTTGCTTGAGGTAGTTATTGAAAAAAATGCTTGTAAGGAAATTGTTAATGGTAGGGGAATTATTAAAATGTTAATGTTACCTCCTCCCTCTCTAGGATCTTTTCTTCAAGGGTTGTTCCCAGAGAGGCTCTGGCCTTCTCGTGGCGAGGGGGGGGGGCGGTCAGCTTTGGGCCCCTTAGGAGCCCAGGGCTAGCGTGCTTGGGCACAAACCTCACCACTCGGCCGTCTCTTCTCTGACGTTTTACGTGATGCTGGACAAAACCGACCATCACGCTCGAGTTCCGACCAGCCTGAAGCACTTCATCCTACATCTACTCGCAGCGGCAGGTACATTCAGGATATGCAGTCGAAGCATCGCTCTCACACCGAGATAACCAATGTAGCCCCCCTCTCTCCAGCAGCTCTAGCTGGGAGGGACGCTCAGGGTGAGACACTTGAAGACATCAGACGCTATTTGAAAGAATCCTCAACATCGACCAGTGAAGGTCCATCCACCCGGCCCTGAGACCCAAAGCCCAGGGGTAAGAAAAAGGATTCCTCACCTGGTTCATCGACCACCAATAAACGCGCAGCCTCTAGAGCTGACTCGGCCGAACCCTGAGAATCTCCAATGGACTTTTATCCTTTAGGCTGAACTTTCTATACCCTTAAGTCCATCCCGCCCTTCACAGGACTTAGGCCCCATCCTGACCTAAACGATGGCAGATATACATCCAGCTCCACACACCTCACTCAGATCGCCTGTTCGTTCCACTCGTCCTTCAACCCATGATCCGATGGAAGCAGTTGATACTCCAACATCACCAATCGAAGCGGTTGGACCAAACCCTCAGACACCGAAAAAACTCTCGATCCATGAATTCAGATCTACCGGCCGAAAATTCCTTCTCGACCTTCCGTTTCCGCCAGGTTGTGAGCCCGAATTACAATCAAGGGCCTCAGTCGGTTCTCTAAAACTCTCTAAAAAAGCTCCAGTTACTGCTCCCTCTAGGATTTGTCCTCCTGCAAAAGCAGGCTCCTCAAAATCTGCTCTCCGTCTCCCAAGCTCTTTGGGACGAACCTCAAATACAATATGGGCCACAAAAGAGAAAAAGATATTCACAGTGATATCTAACCATCCCGCATAATATCATCCATTTTACAATGGAATTGTCAAGGCGTTCTTCCATAGTGGGAAGCACTCAAAATTTTTTTGACCACTCGCCACCCCGCTGTTATTTGTCTTCAGGAGAATAAACTGGGTATACGGCCCTTTTCGCGGGTACCCGGCTTTCTCACTTTCAACTCTATTGCTTCTGCTGGAAGCTCCTCTCATGGGCTGGTGTCAATCATGTTATCTTCATCCCACCATGCTTCTCTTATCCCCCTACATACTACCCTTCAAGCTATTGCCGTGAATGTTTTTCTTACTAAGCTTTTTACCGTTTGCTCTATTTACCTACCCCCTTGTTTATCATTGTCAAGACCCTACCTTTTAGAACTTATAGACCAGTTACCCTCCGCATTCTTATTACTAGGAGATTTTAACGCCCGTCACCCATACTGGGGTGACATCACTCAAAATACTAAAGGCAGTGTTGTAGAGTCTCATTTCTTATCTGACTTTCTTTGTGCTTTAAATACTGCCGAATTTACCTCTTATCATGACCAGACGGACTTTTTTAGCTGTGTTGACCTGTCTGTTTGTTCCCCGGATTGCTTCACGGAATTTCGATGGTCAATTCTTGACGATCTCCATGGGAATGGCCCTTTCCCTATTGTCTTGTTAGCCCTCATACAACCATGCTTATTAAGTGGGACTTAGGTCATGCAGATTGAGAAGGTTTCCAAGAGGCGTCCTTCACAAGTGCACCCTTGGGTACCTTCAATGAAGTGGACGCGGCAGTAGAGTACTTTACATCGACTATCTACAATGCAGCAACACAGACCATCCAACGGAGGTGACCCGCCACGGGTCGCTCAACCGTGCCCTGATGGACAACGGCGTGTGGAACAGCTATCAAAAATTACAAGTTAGCCCATGCCCGATTCCAAAAGAACCCGACTTTGTGCAACAAGGTCGACCGAAACCGAGCTCGTGCGCTTCGCCAAAGAACCCTTCGTCAGACTTACCGATACGTTTCATCAATTTCCTCTATGACACCTACCGCTAAGATCTGGAAGAGAATTAATAAGATCAGTGGCTGTTATGCTGATCATTATACCCCCACACTCAACTTACACGGTTCCTTGGAGAATGACAGCCTGGCGGTCAGCAATGCTTTTGTTGACCATTTATGCGCTGTCGGCAGTGTCAGCCATTATGATAAGGCTTTTCAATCCTAAAAATCGAAGGAAGAGTCTCATTCTCTCAACTTCACAATAAAATCTAACCTTTCATATAACGCTCTATTCAGCATCCTTAATCTGCTTCGCACTTTGTCCCTTTGCAGATTTACTTTCCACGGTCTTGACGAGATCTATTTCGATATGATTCGGCACCTACATCCACACTCTACTCTCTTCTTACTTGATTTGTACAACCTCAAATAAATGAAGGGCTTTTACTTCTCATCATGGCGCTTTGGGATCATCCTTCTCTTTGTCGAACTGGGCAGGGATAGGTTGGAGGCAGATCACTACCGCCCTATAGCTCTCACCAGCTGTTTGAGTAAGTTGCTGGCAAAAATGGTGTTGGAGCGCCTAAACTGGTTCTTAGAAACCAATCACCTTCCATCTGTGGTGCATCGGCTACAACTGGCGGTTGATGCTGTCTCCAAAATAGCACAGCTTAAGTGATTCCCCTTTTCCACGAACAAAACCAAAGCAATGTATTTCCACCGGGGCAGAGGAGCTCTTGTTCCGCTATCTATCTCCCTACAAGGCGAAGATATAGAGTTTGTATGCGAGTTTCGGTTTCTTGGCGTAACTCTCAATCCAAAGTTATCCTGGTTACCACACATACGCCGACTTCGAACGGGCTGTCTGCGGGCTCTAGACATTTTGAAAGTCCTCTCACACACTTTGTGGGGCAGCAACCGACAAACATTGTGGACATTATACACAGCCCTCGTACAATCCAAATTCGATTATGGCTGTCAAATTTAATCATCGGCTTCCCCTTCAGCCCTTAAAATGCTGAAATACATTCGAAACCTCGGAGTTCACCTTTCCAGTGGAGCCTTTCGTACTTCTCCTGTTAACAACCTTTACTGCGAGAGTGGGGTACTATCTTTGCCCTACCATAGACTTGAAATCCGCATGCGATACCTCTGCCGAGTACAGCAAGCCCCTGTATCAGAGGTCTACATATGCCTGTATGCTGCCAAATCAACGGCGGCATATGATAAGTTGCCATCTTTATCCCGCCCCTTGAACCTTTGCATAGGAGAATCATCTTTCTAACCTGGGTGGTCCAAGGGTCCTTACCCTTCCATCCTTACTGACCCCTAGTTGGCGTGCTACTCTCCCCACAGTATGTACCAACATGTAGAGCCTGGAGAAGTCCTCCATGGACCCTCGCATCATTAAAAGCGTGTTCTTAGAGCATTAAACCTCACACAAACAATGCTGCCCATTATACACGGATGGCTCTAAGTCGGACGGTGGCGTGGGTGCCGCAGCCATCTACCCAGGAAGGGAATTCTTAACTTTATCTTTGCCGCCAGCAGCATACATTTTTACCGCTGAACTTTCAGCAATCCCTTTAGCATTTAAAATCATCCAAATTTTACCTTTTAGTGATTTTGTCAATTTTTTCCGACTCAAGGAGTGTCTCGCAGTCAGTTAGATCTTTTAATGCGTCCCATCCCCTGGTCACAGAAATTTGCAACTGGCTGATCCAAAATGCGTCCCGATGTTGAATTATTTTTTGTTAGGTCCCTGGGCATGTGGGTTGCCCTGGGCAACGAGAGGGCTTATCAGCTGGCCCGCTCAGCACATTGTGTGTCCCCGGAGAACACGGCTCTGCCTTTTAGGAACTATGTTGAGGAATAGGCAGAGGGGTAGTTGAGGTTTTCCTCGACTCTTATATATATATATATATATATATATATATATATATATATATATATATATATATATATATATATATATATATATATATATATATCCTATTATTCCAAATGCGGAAGAGTCGTCGACTACTCCGTATTTTTCGTTCAGCCCGTGCCCTGAATGGGTTTATTGACTCGTGCTTAGAGGTTGGCTACGGAGGGATTGGAATGAACTTTGCCAGCAAGCGACCCAAAGGAAGTTAGATACACAACAATAAGAAAATAAAGTTTTAATGAACACTAAATAAGAATATATATATATATATATATATATATATATATATATATATATTAATAAAAAACTCACAAAGTGGCAGTGAGGAAAGCAATGATATGAAAATTAACCCACAGGAAAATGAAAAGATGAATCCAATCACTTTCGAACTATATTTGCAAGTTCATTTTCAAGGGATAGCATGGAAATGGAGAAGACAACCTTATATAGGGTACAAAGATACCAAGGGAATGCCCATCACATACATAATAAACATGAATTAAATTCCTATCGAAATACAAAAATTTTAAACTATAGCAATAAAGTCCAAAGCAAGACATGAAGAAATCGATTAATAAGACAGAAAAAAAGATTAAATAATCCCATGAGCAGCAAATATGAATAATAATCATGAATCAAGAAGCCTCAAGCAGAATACAAAAAATTCACTATAAACCACAGCAAGAGAAGAAATAAGGGCAAGACGAACAATCGAACATAAGTTAGATCAGGGGGTATGTAATCGAAGCGGATATTAATAACTGGAGCGAAACAAGTAATTGCATTAAATCAAATTTTTGATTGATTGTATAGGTTTATTGTTCAATAGCTCTGGCCTGAGGCGGGCGGTGGCTGGGCAGGAGAGGAGGTAGTGCACCAGTGGGCGCCGGGAGCGGCCGCCGCAGTGTTCGCACCTCCCTGCCACAAAGTCGGCGTGCAGCTCTTCCCGCGTGGAGTAGCCCAGCCTCACACGCTGTAGCAGCACGCCGTTCGCTCTGGGCTGCTGGAAGGATGGGTTCAGTGGGCGATAGGCTGTGGCTGTAGCATACCACGCCGCTTGCCTCTTGATTGCTTCCCATTCTTGGTGCTGCTGGTGGGCGTTGTGGGCGGCCCTGCGTTTAGCTTGCACCTTGAGCTGCTGCAGGCTGGGGCGCACGGTCCAGGTGATGGTGGGGCCGTGGGCGGCTCGCTTGGCAGCCTCGTCGGCAGCATCGCTGCCTCGCACGCCAACGTGACTGGGAATCCAGTGGAGCCGGACACGCCTGCCCTGAGCTGCCAGGTCCTGCAGGGTGCACAGGATGGTGGTGGTGAGGTGTATGTTGTCCCAGGTGTGGTTGTGGGCGTGCTGCAGCGCCTGCAGTCCCGACCGAGAGTCCGTGTGTATCACCACAGTGGCCTCCCGGCGGAGCAGAGCGTGCTGGAGGGCGTGCAGGATTGCTACCAGCTCCGTCTGGAGGGTGGAGCAGTGGTCTGATGTCCTCCACGCCTGCGTCAAGCCGCTCGTGACGAAGGCGGCGCCGGACCTCCCGCTGTCGGGGTCGACGGAGCCGTCTGGGAAGTACACTGCGCTGCCTGGCTCCGTGACCTCAGACATGGCCATGAGGGCGTGCTGGCGCAGCTCCTCGGTGAGGCAGTTCGGTTTGCTGGCGGGCAGCTGTGTGGCGGTGAAGTGGGCGGCGGGGGGAGGCCCATGGTGGCGGTGGAACGAAGGCGGGGTTGTTGGTGTAGGTGTCGCGCCACAACCAGTTCCCTGTCCGGTTGAGGGAGTCGGTTGCTAGGCTGACGTTTACGAGCCACCTGTTGTTACGCAGGCACTCGATGCCCTGCGCCACGGCCATTCGGAGTCTCCTCTGCACAACACCCTCAACGTCGCGCTGGAGCACTCTGGCCACCCGACAGGCCACAATGCAATCCACCCTGGTGGTGAGGGGCACCAGGTTGGCCTCACTCTGCATGACACAGGCACTGGACCACCTGGGTGCCCCCAACATGGTCCTCATGGCGGTGTTTTGTATCACCTCCAGGCGCTGTTGCTGCTGCCGGGGCAGCGCTACAAGGACCGGTGCACTGTAGTCCACTAGGAAGCGCACTGCCTGGAGGTAGTAGAGGGGGAGGACGTGGAAGGTTGCACCAGCGCTCGGCCACGTCATGGCCCTCATCACATTCAGCCGGGCCTGCGTCCGCTCCCTCAGGTGCGTGACATGCTGCGTTAAGGACAGCCGTCTGTCCACCCACACTCCGAGGTACTGCTAGGAGTAAGTCCAGACCAGGCCGACTCCTTGGACGCAAAGCTGCTGGCCAGCAGGTGTGCAAGTCTTGATGGCCATGGCCTGGGACTTCTCTGCCGAGATCTTGAGCCCCAGCTCTTCGCACTTGGCAGTGATGAGGTGCAGCGCTTCTTGGGCATGCGCGAGCTTGTCGCCGCGCCCGGTGACGACGAGCGCCAGGTCGTCGGTGTAGCTGAGGAGGATGGTTCCTTCCCGATAGGGGAGAGCGACCAGCTGTTCCATCATCACGTTGAAAAGGAACGGGCTGAGGATGCCGCCCTAGGGTGTCCCGTTCTCGAAGGTAAAGTAGGGAGACTTGTGACCCTTGAAATTCATGCGGGCTCGGCGCTGGTGAAGGTAGTCCTGGAGCCAGCTCAGCAGTCTCCCTCGGATGCCCTTCCTCACAAGAGCAGCTAGTATGGCGCGGGGGCTAGCCAGATCCAACGCCTTCTCGAGGTCAAGGAAGACTACGATGGTGGGCTGGTTGTTGGCGAGAGCCAGGAGGGTGATGAGGCAGTCTGCCGTGCTCACCTCCCTGGTGTAGCCGAACACGTGGTGGTGAAGGCTTCCCACACTCCACTGTAGGCGACTCAGCACCATCTTTTCTGCTGTTTTTCTAGTGCAGCACAGGAGGGAGATTGGCCTGAAGGTGGTGTGATCCTTCGGCTTCGGGATGGGCTGGATGTCAGCGTCCTTCCAGGAGGGCGGTAGACGGCCTGCCAACCACGACGCGTTCAGAAGGACTAGCAGCGTGGCGGGCCCAGCGTGCGCCAGCATGGAGTACCGCCCAGCGTGCGCCAGCATGGAGTACCACACCCCGTTGGCTCCCGCCGCTGTGTCACGTCCACGCTTCGCCCTGGCTAGCTCCTTGAGCGTGAAAGACTGGTCCGTCACGTGCGGCTGGCCCCGCGCCTCCCTGACCTCTTCGTCGCGCTGTGGGCGTAGCTGCTGCTGGGGGTAGCGGGTATGGGGAGGGAGCTGCTCGCTGGAACCCCTCGCTGTAAAGCAGTTCGCCAGTTGATCTGCCTCTTGCTGTGTGTGTGGGTGGGCAGCTGGGCGGGTCGGGGCGGCGCCTGAGGCCTTCCTGAAGCTCCCCCGCAGCTGGCCGAAGGAGGTGTGTTGGCTGAAAGAGGCGCACCAATCCGGCCACTTTGCCTCCCTGGCGCTCAGGGACACCTATCGCGCGCGGGCTATCACGTCCTGCAGGAGCTGCAGGTTGATGGCCGTCGGGCGCTTCTCGTACAGCCTCCTGTGGACGTTGACGCGGTGATTGTGCTCCCGGACTTCCTCGTTATAAAACCACCAGTCCGGGCGCCGGCGGCGATTTGAGGCTGTCCTGAGCTTGGCCGCGTATGATGCACTCTCTATGGCCGCCGTAAGGTCCCTCTCCTGCAGGTGCAGGTCCACCGGAGGCACATACGTGGACCACCATTCAGCCAGGGAGGCTTGGAACTTTGCCCAATCCGCCCTCCTGACGTTCCACTGGGGCGGCGGGAGAGGAGGAGCTGGTGGGGCCACAGTGAGGGTGGTGAGGGTCGCGGAATGGTCGTTAGTGAGGGTAGGGTGGACCTGCCGGTGGCGCGAGGCTGTAGGTCACCCGACACCAGCGTAAGGTCAAGCCGCCCCCCATGGACGTGCGTGGCCTCCCCTGTGTTCAGTAGTCGAACGTCAGGAACTTCTTCGAGCAGGTCGGCTAGGTGGCGCCCGTTCACGTTAGTGGGTGACACAGAGTGCAGCACGGGGTGGTGGGCGTTGAAGTCGCGGGCTACAAGGAGGCTGGAGTGGGATGCCAGGGAGAGCAGCTCCCCAACATCCAGCGGGTACCGCTGGCTCCTGTATATATTGTATACAGTGAGAGTGAGCGGCCCCAGCTGTAGCTCCAGTGCCAGGACCTCACGTCGTCACCACAGTACATGGGTGCGGCGATCTTCTTGTGCGGGATGGTGTTCCTTATGAGGGCTGCACAGCCACGCCCATTTCCGTCACCAGCCGGAAGCGAGTCGAGGGTGTATTCTGCGACTCGCCATTCAAAGCCGGGGGGCGTGAGCGTCTCCTGTAGGAGAAACAGGTCCAGGTCTTCTTGGAAGACGGCTTGCAGCACTTGATGTTTCTTGGGGCGGAGGCCCTGCACATTCCACTGCAGCACCCTCAGCGTGGGCTGGGCTATCAATCCACGCCTCCATCTTGGTTGTGGGCGTGCGGTGTGTGCAGAGGGTGTTGGGTGGAACCTCTTGGCGTGGAAGATGATGGTGAGGGCTGGAGGGCACCCTCTGTGACGGTGGTTAAACCTCTTCGCGGAGTGCGTCGAGGTCCTGCTCGGTGGGGGCTGCGGTGCCCTGCCGGCGGTCGAGCATCTTCTTCACCAGCTGTAGGACACACGCGAGGATGACGTCCACGATGGCTCTGCCCTCCTCATTGAGTCCCTTGCCATAACCTGGGGGTCCACGTCGAGACCCTGTCGGTGGTTGGGCTTTGGGTAGCACCGTGGACTGCTCTTCGTCTGGGCGGGCGCGGTGGGCCCGACGCCTGTGTCTCCCCCTCCTCTGTGGCTTGGGGACAGAGGGGGTGGGTGGCTGGGTGGAGGTGTGAGCGGAGTTGCTGGTTGTGCAGCCACTAGTACCCTCTCTCGCTCCCTGCCTGTCATCTTTCCCTGTCTCGACCTGACTTGTGCCAGGCTGTTGAGGGGTAGGGGTGGGTCGGAAGCCCACGCCGGCCGGTTTTGTGGTGGCGCTGGAACAAGGCGTGGGTTGCCTTGTTGCTGGGGGGCCCCACGTGGTTTCCCCTGCCTCTGCCGCTCCCCCTCTTGTGTACCACCCAGACGTGTGCCGAGCAGGCCGAGAGTCGCGGGTTGATGGGTAACCCATGCCGACCCGATTGGGGGTGGCGCGGCAATGAACCGACGCTCTCTTCTTTGGGTTGAGGGGGCACGTGGTTCCATCTGCTGCTGCTGCTGCCGCCGGTGACCCCGTGGCATCCTTCTCTGTCGCTCGGGGCACTTCGTGTTCCAAGCGTGGTGCCCCTTGGTGCAGTTGGGGCTCCGTGCCGTGGTGGACTCGCTGGCCTTGAGGCGACCGATACACTCCTCCGTCGGGTGCGCTTGGCTGCACACGCCGCACTTGACGGAGTTTTGGCCCATGGCCTGGAGATACCCGAAGCGCTGGCACTTGTAGCATCTCACAGGCTCACCTTGGTAGGGGCGCAGGGCGTAGCGGCCCCAGCTGCCCAGGTCCAGCTTGGGTGGTGGCGGCCCCTCGTACACTACAAGGATCTGCCTGGTTGGGACCTTGTCTCTGTGTGCGAGGAGCCGTGTTGCCGAGAGCACGTGGGGGTGTGCCTCGACAGCCTGGAGTGGGAGAGTGGTCGGATACCGTTCAAGCACCACCTTGTGTCTGTTCACTCTGGGGTCGAGCAGGATCACTCGATCCCCCTCCTCGGCAAGGTGGTGCAGCATGGCCTCCGACCCATCGTCCTTCGGGGTGAGGACGTATTCGCTGTTGAGAGTTGGGCGAATGACTATCTGCAGGCCAGGGTGTGCTCTCTCCAGCTCCGCCACAGCCTGGTAGACACTGGTAGTGTTCCGCTGGTGCACCAGTTTAAATTGTGCCGAGGTCCTCGTCGGGAATGAGAGACTGTTACCCAGCCTGCCTCATTCTCCTGCTGGGCCGCCTCAGTCTGGGGGGCTCTCATCGATGACGAGGCGACCACTTTCATCACTGGGGGCCTCTTCTGCCTGTGAGAACTCCGGCTCCAGTGTTCAACGGTCCTCTTCGGCGCGGAAGTCTCGGTCGGTGAGGGTGGACTAAACCCATTCGGCGTCCGCTTCGCAGACATTGGCGGGGTGGCTATGGACGCCGATCCTTGCCCTCGTGGCGTCACTCTTGTTCTCCCATCAGCGCCACGGGTGCAAAGGGAAGAACAGACCAATGCTGTCTTCACAAGCAGGACAGGAACAGGAGGTATCTCCAATCAACCCGTCCACGCTTGCTTCTGTCTCTTTTGAGAGCCACGGAAACAGGAGGAATCTCCAATCAGACCGTAGCTGCCCTTATGAGACAGCCGAGGCAACAAATGTAACCTTCTTGCTCTACTCTCAATGTTAATAGTTACCAAATGGTAACATTCTTGGGCGATTAACTCTCGTGGAAGTGGTGATGATTCGTCAGCTGCGTCTTGATGTTCTCGATGTGTGTTGATCTTCAGTGATCCAACGCCCTTGTTAAAATTAAATTATAAGTGATTGAACATTAAATGAATACTATAGACTAAGGCACGAAGGTTTAAGTATTAAATAACACTGGTCTGCGTCAAAAATGTACCTTAGGATTTCTATAGTGTTTCTTAATAAAATTGACCTCCTAAATCCGAATCTGTCATCCGTTTTTCTCTATCACCTCCAGTTTTTGTGATACAGGGGGTGATAATAATTTTATAGTTTATACATCTCCTATATTACATCAAATTTCAATAGTTTTTGCACTGCTCTATTCGCAGTAAATTTTGTGTACATTTTAAGTAATTATGCAAATAGGTTTATATTTTGCAGGTTAAAAATTCCTTAGCATTATAATAATAAGAATAATAATAATAACAGTGGTTGAGTTAAAAATGAACAGAAAATGTAAGAATAGCTCCGACAGATTTTGCTATGTTTGCGGCAAAGTGACTTTTCCCGAGCAGCAAAGTACAATCCCTCCTGTAATTAAATCTTTGTATCATGCATATTTTGGAGTAAGGCTAAGAGATCAAGATAAAAGTTTTGCACCACATATCTGCTGCAAGGGATGCTACATAAGTTTAAGACGCTGGAGTCAGGGCGAACAGAAGTCCCTCTCTTTTGGTGTTCCCATGGTGTGGAGAGATGGCAAGGACCACACTACGGACTGCTATTTTTGCATGACACATCTTAAAGGTGAGCATTGTATCAAGTATTTAAGCTTTCTGTATTATACCTGCTCCTGAAAATGTCATTATTATGCAAAGACTTAGCATAAAATTAAAAACTAACATAGTTCACTTCAGCATGAACATATCCTTTACTAAACATTTATGTACTATCTGCAACTCTAAATCAATTCCTTTATGTAATATGCAATTATATTTTCCACAGGTATAAATAAGAAGAATAAACATAGTGTGGCATATCCGGATGTTCCTTCTGCCATCAAACCCCTGCCCCATGGCCCAGGAATTCCTATACCTTCTCCCCCTGAACATATAGAGGTACATGAAGAGATTAATATGGAAGTTGACCAAGATTATGACACATCTGAGTCTTATCAGGTTTCCCCACATGATATGGTCGCAAGATCATTCACTCAAGTTCAGTTAAATGACCTGACCAGGGATCTGGGGGTTTCAAAGGCGAATACACAACTACTTGGCTCTCGACTTCGTAAAAGTAATCTTCTTGCTTAAGAAACAACATTTAGGGGGGTACAGAAATAGAGAACAAGAGTTTCAAAGCTATTTTTTACAGCATTCTTCCAGCTCTTTAGTATACTGCGCCAATATTAAAGGACTTGTTGAGGCCCTTGGAATTCCCTACAACCCATTAGAATGGAGACTGTTCATAGATTCCTTCAGTAGAAGTTTAAAAGCTGTGTTACTGAATATTGGTAACAAGATAGCTTCCGTCAGTCTTCGACTGACCTTCGAACAGGTAGCACCTGTTTTATAGAGCTCTCAGTCTGTTGATCTATTTTTCAGATTTTTCTATAGTTTGTTTGTTTTTGGTTTATTTCTCACCACAATCAGCGAAAGCTAAGTTGCTCTTCTTTTTTTTCTTATTGCTACTTAAGTTCTTTCTTTGTTTGAATAAGTGATGGAGTTTGGGGATGAAAGTGAGCATGAGTGTCGGAATGTATGCATTGGTTGTGGTGTATTTGGTGAGGGGTATACATGTGTTGTATGTGGGCTGCGTGAATGCATTGTAGATTTAGAGGGGATGAGAAGGCAGGATTTAGACAGGATATGTAGGCTGGAGGGGTTAGTTGCTGAGCTCAGGAGGGAACTTAGTGTTAGGCCTAGATTTGGGAATAGGTTAGGTGGTGAGGTAGGCCAGTTAGATGTTTCAGGTGAAGGTAGAGGGCCGGTGGAGGAGGTAGGATATGATAGTTCTAGTGATAGTGAAGTTAGCCCCCTTAGATTAGTTAGAAATAGGCCTAGTGAGGATGGGGGACAGTGGAGAGTGGTTAGGAAACATGAAGCTAGGGAGGCTTCTCCTGTTCTTTGTGAGAATAGGGTTGCCTCTGTTGAGGTTGTTAGCCAGGGGGAGAATAGGTGTGTGAGTCAGAGGGACACAGAACCTATTAGCTTGACTAATAGATTCAGTGCCCTAAGAGAGGAAGTAACTGGAAGTGATATGACTGATGGGGGTGGGGGTGGAGTTCGAGTGACTGGTAGTTTGAATGAGAATAGGAGTGGGGATGGAGTTAGGTCTGTGGGGGTTAGGAATAGGAGTCTGACTGAAGTGCTTGTGATGGGTGATTCGCGAGTTAGATATTTAGATAGGAAGTTGAATGCAAGTAGATTGAATGGTTTGAGGGTGTGTTTGCCGGGTGCTGGAGTGAGAGATCTGTCTGATAGGTATGAGGAGCTGGTGTCTGGCTGTGCAAGGGATGCGGTTGTGATTACACATGTAGGAGTGAATGATGTGAAGAAAGTGGGTGCATGTGAGTTACGTGAGAGGTACAAGAGGTTGATTGAAAAGGTGAAAGAAAGTAGAATGAAAGGTGTTGTGACAGGTGTGCTTCCAAGAATGGATGTTGGGGTAGAATGGATGTCTCGTGCGATTGGGCTGAATGATTATGTGAGGAGGATGTGTGAGATGGAAGGTGTCATGTTTGTGGATGTGTGGGATAGGTTTGTTGGAATGAAAGAAATGTATGCGATGGATGGACTGCATTTGAGTAGGAGGGGGGTAGATGTGTTGTGGGAGGAGTATGATCGTGTTATTAGGTCTTTGCGGGCGGGAAACTAGATACTAATAGTGGTCAGGGAATTATGAGAGGACATTATACTACTGAAAGTAGAATGGACTTGGCACATAACAGAAATAGGTTCCAAGGCGATAGAGGTGAGGTCATTCAAGTTTCAAGAGGTGCTTCAGGGATAGGGGGGTTAAATTGTTTCTATACAAATGCTCGTAGTCTTAGAAACAAGAAGGATGAGCTATTTAGTTATATTAGCAATGAGGATATAGATATATTATGCGTTACTGAATCATGGGTTAATGAAATAGAATTTAGTGACACTATAAGTGAATTTGATTTACAGGGCTATAATATGTACATTAGTCAAAGGACAGGTAGGATTGGTGGAGGAATAATTATCTATATAAAAAACAACATTGTTTCAAGTTTAAATACTTCAATAAAGCAGGATGGAGTTGAGTCACTTTGGATAGATATTAGGTTCAGTAAAAATAGAATGGTGCATTTGGGAGCTTTTTACAGGCCACCTGGGCAGACTGATGATATAGATGAACTAATGATAAGGGAAATAAGTAAGGGATGTGAAACAGATGCAGTTATTATTGGGGACTTCAACTTAAACTCTGTGGACTGGGAAAATATGATAGGTAGGGATAGAACAAGTGGCAGGTTCATAGAATGCTTTGAGGATAATTTTTTGAATCAATTTGTTAATGAGCCAACGAGGGGGGACAATATATTAGATTTAGTACTTTCTAACAGTGATCATTTAGTTCAAGAATTGACTGTTGGGGAAGCATTGGGAAATAGTGACCATCAGATAGTTCGTTTTAACTTGGGAATTGAGAAGGGTAAAATAACTGAGAATGCTGAAAAAGTTCCAAATTTTCATAAGGGAGATTATGTAAAACTTCGAAGCTTGCTAAATTTGGTAGACTGGGATATAGAATTCAGAGGTAAAAATGCTTATGGGATGTGGGATACTTTCAAGCATATAATAAATGTAGTCCAAGAACAATGTATCCCAATGAAGACCATTAGGAACAAAAGTAGGAAACCATTATGGTGGAATCAGGAGATAGCTAGAAAAATTTCAGAGAAGAAAAGGGCATATAAAAAATTACAGGTACAAAATAATATTCAAAATTTAAGTGATTATAGAATGGCTAGGAATGAGTTAAATAAGATTATAAAGAAGAACAAAAGGGTGTCAGAAATTAAATTAGCTCAGGATAGCAACAAAGATCCTAGAAAGTTCTTTAGTTACTATAAAATTAATAACAAGTGTGGCAGAGTTAAAATAGGACCTATCAAATATGAAGGGTTTGTGAGAGAAACTGATGAGGAAATAGTTGAGGTACTAAATGGTCATTTTGCATCAGTATTTACAAAAGAGAAACTAAATAGTCCTATGTATAGTACTCATAGGTCAGGAAAAGAGGTGTTTACTAACATTTGTGTGGATCGGAGGATGATAAAAGGACTAATAGGTGATTTAGATACTACCAAGGCCTCCGGCCCTGATAATATTCATTCTAGGATACTTAAAGAAGGGGTAGAAAGTATCTCAATAGCTCTGGACAAGTTATATACTAGGTCATTGGAATATGGAGAAATACCCGATGATTGGAAGAGAGCAAATGTAGTCCCCATTTTCAAGAAGGGTAGTAAAGAGGATCCAAATAACTTTAGACCGGTTAGCCTAACTCCTGTAGTCTGTAAAATTCTTGAGAAAATAGTTAAAAAAGGGATTTGCCAACATCTAGAGAGGGAGGGGTTAATCAGCGATGCTCAGCATGGGTTTAGATCAGGTAGATCATGTTTGACTAACTTACTAGACTTTCTGGAGTTTGTAACAGATCAAGTAGATAAGGGAGAGAATGTAGATATAATTTACTTAGATTTTAGTAAAGCATTTGATAAGGTACCACATAGGAGACTAGTTCATAAATTAAAAATGATTGGGATATGTGGGGGTGTTTCAAATTGGATAGCTGAGTGGCTGAAAGACAGGAAGCAAAGGGTAGTGCTAAATGGTGTAAAGTCAGAGTGGAGGGATGTTATCAGTGGGGTTCCTCAGGGATCAGTTCTCGGTCCATTATTATTTGTCATCTATATAAACGATCTTGGGGAGGCAGTTAATAATAAAGTGTCAATTTTTGCCGGTGATACCAAATTAGCAGCTGTAGTTAAAGATATTGATGATAATTTTAAAGTGCAGGGGGACTTAAATAAATTGTTATCCTGGGCACATAAGTGGCAAATGACTTTCAACCTTGATAAGTGCAAAGTTATTAACATGGGAAAAGATAATAGAGAATTTAACTATGAAATGGATGGGCATTGGCTGAGCTCAGTAGAGGATGAGAAAGATCTAGGAGTAGTAATAGATAAGTCATTAAGGTTTTCTAAGCAGTGTATTGAAGCAAGAAATAGGGCAAATAGAGTGCTGGGTTTTATTAAGAGAAATGTCAGTTACAAAAGTAAGGAGGTTATTCTTAAACTCTATAACTCTTATGTTAGGCCACATCTAGAGTACTATATACAGGCATGGTCCCCACATTTTAGACACGATATTAACCTTCTTGAGTCAGTGCAACGGAGGGCAACAAAGATTATTCCTTCCCTGAGGCACCTTGAATATGAAGATAGACTGAGGGTATTAAATATGTTCTCGTTTGAAAGGAGGTGTGTGAGAGGGGATATGATTGAGCTCTTTAAAATTTTTTCCGGGATAGATAAATTGGATGTTAGCAAGTTTTTTGAGTTAGATGATGGAAATCGGACTAGAGGTCACCACTTGAAAATTAAAAAGCAAGGGTGTAGGTTGGATTTAAGAAAATATTTTTTCACCAATAGAGTGGTAGACTTTTGGAACAAATTGCCGCAGAGGGTAGTAGGTAGTCCAAATCTAAATGTATTTAAGAGTAGGTTGGATGAGTTCATGGGAAGGGAAGGTTGTAATGGTTCCTAAGTTTTGTATATATTAATATTGTTTGTATATATCTATAGCTGCATGATTTAGTTCTTGACAAGCCTTGATTGGTGATACCCTTGTTTCTGGATGCAATCCTCTGGATGTAGTTTTCCTGGGAGTTTGGGTGCCTTGAAAAAGAGGCCGCTTGACTCGGATGACCTATGATGAGCCCTTGTGGCTTTTGTCATCCGTTATATTATATTGTGGGGGACTTTGATTTTGTCTTCCCCTGGTGATGGTGCTTTTTGTGGGTGGGTTTTGACGGAGTCGGATGACCTTTGATAGGCCCTTGTGGCTTTTGTCATCCGTGTAATTATGTTATGTTATGTTATGTTATGCCATTCAATCCAACTTACTGGAAGTTATGAAAATATGAAAAAATTGCTGGATGCAATAAATTACTCTAGCTATAAGTGGAGGATATGTGGTGACTTAAAGGTAAGATCATTTTACACTTGGCATTTCTAAGCTTTTTGATATTGACATTTTCATTTTTAATTGTTAATACTTGTATACACCTTTTGGTCAACTTACATTTTACAAGAATGCAAATCTGGAAATCATGAGTCATTTTTGAGTTATATTTTTTTTTGAAGTGTGTCCCTATAGGTTAATGCATCCTATTGGGTTAATGGGGAACTTATCCTAATTGAGAAGGTATACAACACAACTCAATAAACTCAAAATAAGATGTACATATACCCAATTAGTTCCAATGCGATGATTTAATGCATTGGCATACAGGATTTTTCAGTACATATTCATATTCTTATTGTTTTAAGAAATATTACTTTGAATTTGTTTTTAGAAATATTACACTGAATTTACATACCGTGCTAAATTTTTTTCAGGTAGTGTCTCTTACGCTTGGGACGCAAACAGGCTACACGAAGCATCCCTGTTTCCTATGTTTATGGGACAGTCGTGCAGATAGTATGCACTATGAGAAGAAGGTTTGGCCTCCACGAGAAGCATTTAGAATTAGATCAAACAATGTGATAGCTGAACCTTTAGTGCCTATTCAAAAAATACTCCTCCCTCCACTGCATATAAAGCTTGGCATAATGAAAAATTATGTCAAAACCCTTAATAAAGTAGACCAAGCTTTTAAATTTCTTCTTCAAAAATTTCCACAAATCAGTGACGCTAAGCTCCATGGGGGAATTTTTGATGGACTTCAAATCAGGAACTTGATCAGCAATTTGATGCATCAATGAAGGACATAGAAAAAGATGCCTGGAAAGCTTTCAAAGCTCTAGTTAACAATTTTCTAGGCAATAAAAGAAGCCTAGAAGAATATGTTGCCCTGGTCAATCAGCTCTTAACAAGTCTCAAACATTTGGGAGCTCGAATGTCTATAAAGATACACTTTTTACAGTCCCATCTGGATTATTTTCCCGACAACTGCGGCGATTACAGTAAAGAACAGGGGCAAAGATTCCACCAGGACATAAAAACAATAGAATCCAGGTACCATGTAAATGGAACGGAAACATGCTTGCTGACTACTGTTGGTGTTTGAAGCGTGATGCACCAGATGAGAGGCACAAACGAAAATCGTGACGGGCGTCTGTTCTTCGAAATTATAATTATTTTCTTTATTATGTTGCATTCTTTTATTTTTTGTTTATTAAAAGAATTATAGTTTACATACGTGTATTCCTGTTTATATGATATAACACTAATAATGCATTATTAGATAGAGAAAGTTTATATTTTTTTAAAATTCAGAAAAAATGAGGTAATCTCAATGAAAATGGTGTATGCTGTACTGAGAAAATCTGACCTGATTGAACAAATATACATTCATTTTTGAGCTCAGGAGGTTGGATTCATTAAGAAACCACAAAAAAATCCTGAGAAACATAAAAAATTTTTTCAAACGCAGGCCTGTGTAATCAATAATGGAGGGGTCAAAAGGACGACTAAAACATTAAATTAAGGAAAAGTCAATCATAAACCAGATCATTTAGATATTAATGGGACAAACTAAAATAGAAATAAAAATTTCTCTGCACAAGTACTAACCTTATTACGGTGAAGCTGGGAGTAACAACTGATATTTTGCATATGTCTTCATATTCCTGCTACGAATAAGGTTCCCAAGGAACAATTCCATAACCAATATATATATATATATATATATATATATATATATATATATATATATATATATATATATATATATATATATATATATATAAATAAGGTGCTTTGAGAGATAAATTAATAAGTGAATCTCGGCTTCTAAATAACTATTCATTATGTAAATCCCTATACACTTGTAATGTTAGTAATTTTCACGGTTAAGTTGGGGAATGTGAAAGGGAAGGGTTACCTTGGAATCGGATGTTCGGGGGGCGCTGGTGAGTGAAAGTGGTGACGGGAGCTTCTTGTTAAAGAGGGCCCCACGCTCGTGAACTCCGAGGAATCTTGGGTGCCTCTGTGAAAGGGGTGAGCGAAGTAACCTATCAACGCGTAGGGTCACTGAGAAAAGCCGAGATGTAGTTTTGTTGCTTTGGGAACCAGAGTGAGGCCGTTTGTAGCTGCGGCTCTGAAAACGTGAGTAAGAGCCTGGGTCCGCACTCACTTGCAGACCAACAGGATAAGAGCCTCCCTAACTGGGATCAATCTCCTCTCGGAAGACTTGGTGCTTCGACGATTTACCACTACACCGAGATAGATGGCAATTCCTGCCTCGCCAGACGCTGTGGGTTAAAAGAATTCATCTTTTATACTCGAAACTCGGGAGAGGTTCACATGGCGCCGGAAGTAGATTTGATATCAAGCGCCTTCCTTCGGATGAGAGAGGCTTACTTATCTCCTCCATTTCGTCCTTTCCAAACTTCTGTCAACCACCGGAAGTCAAGATGGACTCCCATCTATCGATAACCAGCCAAGGAAGGAACGCGATGGTTAGCTAAAATGGTCGGCGGGTTCTTCCGGTGGGAGACCATAAGATATCGGGCCGGAAGAGGAAGGTGTGATAACTGGCCTGCCCGGAAGGGAGGTGGGGAAATGTGGGTTCATTGTGCTATTCCCTACAGACTACTTTCCTTCAATAAGAAAATATATTTTTCAACTGTGGCAGAATGAATGGGATGACTGTTCATCATCCAAACTGTACAAAATTTAAAATTCTATTCACTCTTGGCCCTCGAGCCGTCATAGAATGCGGTCGTTGGAGGTGTCCCTTTGCCGAGCTTGCCTTTGCCACACGAGATTTACTCACGGCCATCTTGTTCGGGTGATGTTCATATCAGCCCTTGCTGTCGTTTTTGCGGTGGGGACCAATTGGTTGCCCACCTTTTAATGGATTGCACCCATTTCCTCATTCTCTGGTTGTCCTGTTTCCCGACCCTTTTAACTATCCCTCAACACACCCGTCTTCGCTTCATATTGGCCGAGGAATGTTTTATCCTTTCTTTTTTTTAAGTTTTGTCACAAAATGGTCTCCTCCACCTTTTATAGATGATTTGCCTCGTTTTATCCTAGCCGCCATATAGAATCCACTTGGATTGGGCAGCAACCCACTGGTTCGTTACCTTAAACCTTAATGTAAATGTTAGGAAAATGTTAAAGTTAAGGGAACTAATTTTGGAAAGTAGATATATTGAAAAATCAAAAGAGAAAAGTAATTACAGCACTGTGCACCTGTAAAATATTCTCGAAACGAAGGTGTGGCCTCTCCTTTGTGTTTTGATTAGAACGATTTTGTATTATTTCAAATTTCATCATCATTTACCGGCAAGCCTAATTTGAATCCTTCGTTTGAGAGTTACGCTAACCCTTCATTTATGATGCGCTGTTCCCTCAGGTCTTTAAAAAAGAAGGGAAGGTCCGCTGAGCGAGGAGTCCTTTGAGTACAACTTCTCCTTTATTAGACCCAAGAAAAAGAAGTAAAGAGGGGGTTACGTCAAGTAAATGAGGAGACGCCCTGTAATAAGTAGAAGGAAAAGGCTTCTAACTCTCCCAAAGAATATTTGGTAAACTTTTATTTTTCTCTCATTTCATGAAATAGTATATAACGATCGTTCTTTCACACTTATTAGAAGCATTAAAACATAATTTATTGCGCAATCGTAATGAAGTAAAGCAAAACATAACGTAAAGCGCGGAACAAAGAAACAGTTAGGCCCGCAAATAAAAAATGAGTGACTCAGGTTTATTGTCTTTGATTTATTTCGTTTTCCTAAACAATTAGAGACAGTTTCTTTTATTGTTAAATCAAATAAAAAACATCGTTTATATCATAATAACGTAACCAAGTAACCTAATACTAGGCCTTTAAATAAAAAAATAAAGCTATCACTAAAACTTGCTCCCGAAAGTATTCATATATCTATCTAATACCAAAAGACCTTCGCCCATAGTTCAGGAACAGTCTATCGGAAGGAATTAATTGACAAAGTCTCAATAAGTTTAACAGACAAATAGAGTAATAACAAGAGAAGAAAGACGCACTTTTTAGCATAGAGATTTCGGAATTACTCGTCTTTGATCATTGATCCAAAATAATAACTGAAATTGCAAAATAGGACGGATTTTTCCGCACATCTTCAGCGAAACACCCGATTAGTATTTCCCCTTTCGACTTACATATGTATGTTTATTAAAATATGTATGTATATTTGATATATATGAGCGCATTCACTGTCAGAGGCCATTCCCGAATTGCATCTCATAATATAAACATCCCTGAGGAAGAGCTTTAGATGAAGCTTGGAATAATAAAAGTCTTTCAGCTCGGTTGTGTCTCTTTTACTTTCAACATTATCCTGAGTTACAAGTCTTATATATTAATATATATATATATATATATATATATATAAATAAATATATATATATATATATATAAATAAATATATATATATATATAAATATATATATATATATAAATATATATATATATATAAATAAATATATATATATATATAAATAAATATATATATAAATAAATATATATATAAATAAATATATATATAAATAAATATATATATAAATAAATATATATATAAATAAATATATATATAAATAAATATATATATAAATAAATATATAAATAAATAAATATATAAATAAATATATATATAAATAAATATATATATAAATAAATAAATATAAATAAATAAATAAATAAATATAAATAAATAAATAAATATATATATATATATATATATATATATATATATATATATATATATAGCAGGAATATGAAGACCCAGGTGATTATACTAATCATTTATTGGCCGGACGTTTCGGACCTTTACTAGGACCATCTTCAGCGACTATATCGTCTAATGAGAAGGGGAAGGTACATTAATTGATAACACTTAAAAGAATGCAAAAAAAAAGCGCAAGAAGGCAAGTTAAAATAATAAAATTGACAATAATTAAAATTAAAGTAAAAACACTAATAATATTACCCAGTGGTATTTAAAAAAAAAAATAAAGTGAAATTATAACAAACTGACTTGATTATCACGTATTAACAGTTACTGAAGTAAACAAAAAATAACATTATATTAAATTGTAAAAACACACACCATAAAAAGACAAAAAACCCGAAAATAAATCAGAATGAACAAGGGGACTGACCTTTAACGTGGGAGTTGAGAAATCAACTAACTAAACATTTAAAATTACTGACGAAATTTATTCGGTTGGTCGGTTGGCTAGTTAATCTATTGAAGTGTTGGTTGGTTATATTGTGAATAATTTAATTGAGGAGGCGTAATTATTTAACTTTGGATTTATTTTAATGATATATAGTGACTCTAAGATTTTCAAATCGAGAGAAGTTAAGGCTGAAGATAATATAGTAAATGAATTAGAATTAAGAGGATGATTGTGATTCTCTGAATGTTGCCTAATGGAAGAGGCTTCATGTTTAGAAATGGGAATACCAGTCCTATGAGACAAACCCAAGTGCTTCACGATCCTGCAGTTGAATTGTAAGCCAGTTTGGCCTACATAACGACTGTGACAGTTCGTACATGTATAATTATAAATTATACAGGATTGCAAGCCCAAAGGGATTGGCTCCTTATGGAGGAAAAGGGAATTTAACGATACAGGTTTGGAGTTAATACAAATGAATTGGCATTGAGGGAAATGGTTGTTAAGGGTAGAGAGAAGGAGTTTGTTAAACTCGGATGTCAAATGCTCGACATAGGGTAGCTTAATGAAAACCTTCTGTTTAGAAACAGTAGTAAGTAAGGGTCGAGGATAGTATATTTTGGAGAGAAATTTGGATACTAACTGGTCAAAGATGAAATCGGGGTAATAATTAAATTTTAAGAAATCCTTTAAATAAGTCAGTTCTTCATGAAACGATATCCAGTTAGAGCATATATGGTAGGCTCTAAAAATTCGGCTTTCAATACTGGATAATTTAAACTGACTGGGAGAGCTACTAAAGAAATGTGTACCTAATCTAGAGGTGGTAGGTTTTCTGTAAATGGATGTATTGTAAGAGGAACCTGTTCGGACAACGTTGACATCCAAGAACGAGATTTTGTTGTTCTTTTCTGTTGCCATAGAAAACCTTATGTTCGGATGTTGTTGGTTAATATAATTTAGAAATAGGGGTGAGATCACTGTGCTTAAAAATTAGAAAACAGTCATCTATAAATCTTTTAAAGACAATAGGCCTGAATTCTAATGGACACTTGTCCAGCCACCGAGTTTCGTGGTGACACAAAAAGCTATTGGCAAAGGAGGGACCCAGTGGGAAACCCATAGCCATGCCTTCGTGCTGTAAATAGAGCTCATTGTTGAAAAGGAAAATAGTATCACCCACGGCTAGCTTTAAAAGATTGATGAAAAGTTGCTTAGGACTGGTATTCCTATTTCTAAACCTGAAGCCTCTTTCATTGGGCAACATTCAGAGAATCACCATCATCCTCTTAATTCTAATTCATTTACTATATTATCTTCAGCCTTAACTTCTCTCGATTTGAAAATATTAGAGTCACTATATATCATTAAAATAAATCCAAAGTTAAATAATTGCGCCTCCTCAATTAAATTATTCACAATATAACCAACCAACACTTCAATAGATTAACTAGCCAACCGACCAACCGAATAAATTTCGTCAGTAATTTTAAATGTTTAGTTAGTTGATTTCTCAACTCCCACGTTAAAGGTCAGTCCCCTGGTTCATTCTGATTTATTTTCGGGTTTTTTGTCTTTTTATGGTGTGTGTTTTTACAATTTAATATAATGTTATTTTTTTGTTTATTTCAGTAACTTTTAATACGTGATAATCAAGTCAGTTTGTTATAATTTCACTTTCTATTTTTTTTTTTAAATACCACTGTGTAATATTATTTAATTCTATATATTATTAGTGTTTTTACTTTAATTTTAATTATTGTCAATTTTATTATTTTAACTTGCCTTCTTGCGCTTTTTTTTTGCATTCTTTTAAGTGCTATCAATTAATGTACATTACCCTTCTCATTAGACGATATAGTCGCTGAAGATGGTCCTAGTAAAGGTCCGAAACGTCTGGCTAATAAATGATTAGTATAATCACCGGGGTCTTCATATTCCTGCTACATATCAGATTCCCAAGGAACGAATCAATTACCAGTATATATATATATATATATATATATATATATATATATATATATATATATATATATATATATATATATATATATATATATATATATATTGAAAGAGAAAACGGAATAATTTTTCCTTGCAGTAAAAATCCGAGCAGGAAAGCGATTTGAACCAGGCACACTGAGGCAGCGAGCACCGCTTTGATCACAGTTAAAAGTATGCCGTTAGTACACCTTGCTGCGCAGAGAGCCACTTTTAACTGTGATCAAAGCGGTGCTCGCTGCCTCAGTGTGCCTTGTTCGAATCGCTTCCCTGCACGGATTTTTTCGAAAAAAGGTAATAAAAATATTACTGCAAAGAAAAAATTATTCTGTTTTCTCTTTCAATGTGGTTTAATGGATTCATTTTCATCATTCCCTCGCGCTACTTTGATATATATATATATATATATATATATATATATATATATATATATATATATATATATATATATATATATATGGTGGGTGGTAGGAGGCCATGTTGTATTCAAGATTTGTTAAAATCAACAGCGATGGCTGCTTGGTTAAGCTTTCGCTGCAACATTTTAACCTTTTCAAAGACTTTCTTTTCAGAAAGCGAAAGGTGGAAGAAAGGTTATCTTCGAGGGAAAACGATGAAAAAATAGAAGAAAAGTGTGAGTGGGTGTGTGTGTGTGAGAGCGAGAGAGAGAGTAAAAGATTAGAGCGGCTGATCCCTTCCTCTCCCCCACCCCCCACTCCTCTCGGGGCAAGGATGGGAGGCGAGCGGGAGAGCCGATCTCGCCAGCATATTTGTTTTAACCAATTAAATTTGAGAAATTTTATAAATATTAAACAATGTTAAACAAATAAAAACGAATAAAAAATAAATGATCAGCAAAGGAGGCAAGGTAAACGGAGAAACAGGCTATAATGTAATGCGGGCGATATTAAGACCTCGCCTGGGGTGCAAACTAGTTTCTGGCTGGAGGTGGATGTTCATATGTGGTTTTCGCTTGCATAGGTTGACGGATTCAGCCATGTGGAATCATCATCGATCACTCTCCTTGAGAATGATGGTTGTATTTCTATTTATCATTTCTCGGGTGAGGGTCGTCCGATGCTTTGCAGTGTGGCGTATGATGGCTATTTCTTGGAGATGTGCTGTTAGTCGCCGAAACAGGGTTGTAGAAATCATCTCAATGTACGGGGAAGTGCGATGCTCACAGTCACCAACGTTGCGTGTATATTCGTACAAGAGATTACACTCACATATACTCACAGAGGATCTTCTGGAAGAGGCAATTAAGCCTGTGGCTCCAGGGGTTTGAAACCAAAGTTATCCTTCTTTTCATTGGACTGCCTGCCATGGCTACGAGCTCCAGCTACCCGTCCTCACCGTGATGCCCAGGCACGGAGGTAACCTCCCTAGTCAATAGTGTCGGCTTTTATTTTTTTTTAAAGAATCTGGACGGAGATTCGAACTGCCAACACAACGATTGCCGGGCAAGCGCGCTAGCCATTATACTAGCCAGAGGAGTAAGTTGTCCATCGCGGGAAGGCAGTTATTTTTTATGACGAGGAGTTTCTTTTTGGTCTGTAATAAATTATTGATTTAATTTAGTTATTTGATCGGTGAGGATAACATTACTGTGCGTCATGGTTTTGAGGACTTTTTCGTCCTCCTTATATCCTGTGTTCATGAATGCTTGGCAATAAAGGCCTATTTCAGTTTTCTTGTCTTGGTTTGTGGTATGAGTCCATATTCAGCTTTATGACATTATCGATTGACGTTAGTGGGTAGCCGTTGTTGAGAGCAGCTTAGTTGCTCTTTTTAACTCTGTATCAACCGCTGTCCAGTTTGAAGAATGAGAGAAGGCTCGGATGATGAGGGCCTTCATTACGGAGTTTTTGTATTGTTCAAGACATTCGGATGATCCGCTCACGCAGAAGCCCTGAAGTAAATCTAGGTAGTAACATTTATCTGTTCAGACTAAACGAGGACGTCGAAAAATGGTAACGTGGAGTTGTTTTATGTTTCATGAGTGAAGTTGAGGGATGAATTTTCCTTGAAAGTTCGAATAGGAGTAAGGATCAGGCTAGGGTTATCTGCAATGATGAATATGTCATCAATATATCAGGTGAAGATCGGTGGTTACAATGGAGGATTGTTCATGAAGATCGCATCCTTCACTGTTCCCATATAAAAGTTGTCGAATAGAACACCCAGAGGAGATCCCATCGCCTCTCCGCCAACTTGCCCATACAAAACCGCCATCAAGGCTGTAAAAAGGCACGTCTTTGGTACAAGCCTTAAGGAGTTGTCGCAGAATCTCTTCGAAGATCAGGAAGGGATGATATCCCCAGTGTGGTAGATTTTCTGGCAAATGAGCTCGATGGTTTCATCCACCAGAAACTTGGTAAACAAGGATTCGAGGTCCATTGAAGACATGAACCCGGCTGCTTCGAAGATTTGGAGGACGTTTAGAAAGTCTTCCGTTTAACGTAAGTTGTAATCAGAAGGGACATATGGGGTAATGTGCCTTTGACTAGATGATAGGTGACTCTAGGTCATATACACACACACACACACACATATATATATATATATATATATATATATATATATATATATATATATATATATATATATATATATATTAGGCAAGATGCCAATTAATGAACACTCGTCAATATTTCTTTTTGTGAAATCAGCGGAATGATAAAGGAATTTTGCAGCTTTGCAGTCAAGGGGGTGGTTATTTTGGGATAAATGTAAAAATAAATCGCTGTTTAGTTCACCTCTTCTAATATTATACTTATGTTGGTAAATTCTAGTAGATAAAGATTTACACCAGTTTGCGCGAAATAAGGTAAATTGCAAATAGAACATTCTATATAATATACTACACCTTTTATCCTTGTATTATTGTGGACTAACATTTTATATAAAGTAGATTCATATCGAAAATTTACAGAGATATTAAGTTGCTTAAAAATACGGGTGAGACCAATAAATGGTTCAAAGTATGGCGAGATAAGACAATTTTTTTAATTGAAAACCGGTTGGTTATAAGTTCTATAAAAAGTTATCTTAGCAAAGTTTAATGAGATGTGCAAAAATTGACGAGGGTAACAAAGTTTTTTACCTATTTCAAAGATATTGGACAATTCCTGATCCAAAAATTCCGGACTAACAATGCGTAACGCACGCAGAAACATAGAAGTGAATACAGATCTTTTAATTTTAACACTGTGATAAGAATAAAAAGTGAATATATGAACTGGAGTTGGACGGTTTCCGATAAACAGAGAATTTAAAACCTGACGGCATCCTCTGTATTAAGAGGTCAAGAAAAGGAAGAGTCCCATTTTCCTCAATTTCAAGGGTAAATTTAATAGAAGGGACTAGAGAATTAAGATTACATAGGAAATTGTGAATATCTTTTGAGGAAGGCCAAAGACATATAATATCATCAATGTAACGGTACCATACAATAGGAAAATCCATGATTTGGGGCAAGAATATCGTCTCAAAGAATTCCATATATAAATTAGAGAGGGTGGGAGATAAACAATTCCCCATCGGAAGACCAAATTTTTTAAGGTAAAATTTGTCATTAAATGAAAATTTACAATTTTTAGCACAAAGAGAAATAAGCCTTTGGACAGTATTGACCGGTACAGGGAGATCTAAATTATATAATTTATCACAAAGGAGAGGAAGAAGATGGTCTAAAGGAACTTTAGTAAACAAAGAACAAACATCTAAGCTGACAAGAATGAAATTGTCGGAGTAAGGAATTATATTAAGCTTATATAAGTTCACAACTATTTTTAATAGGAGATTGGGAGATGGACCCCACAAGCGGGGATAAGTGATTCGCAAGCCATTTTGATAAGGAATATGGGGCAGAGCCTAACGAACTAATGATGGGCCGCATAGGATTATTAGGTTTATGAGCTTTTACCAAACCGTACATATATGGAAGAGAAGCGTTGCTAGATTTAAATTTAGTAATTTTTTTTAAAAGGGATCGAATGTTTTTATGAAATTCACTGTTAGTAGTTAATGTAGGGTCTTTTTGTAGGACATCATAAATATATTCATCTTCTAATAATAAGTTCATTTTTTTAATATAGTTCACTTTGTCCATAATAACAACGGCACTAAATTTGTCTGCTTTCGTAATATGTATAGAGGGATTTTTTCGAAGATCAGATATAGCACGGTGAAAACGCAGAGGATAATTTAAGTGGGTAGGCCTAGATAAACAGTGATAAACAGAACCCTTGGCGGTCGAAATTAAATCACTAAACACATCACAATATTTTTCCAAATGAGCAGAGCTTTGAGCAATAGACACATCAGAGGGTATAGAAGGAATGGAGAATTTCAACCCAAATCCAAGGGCAGCAGTAGTAGTTGCGTCGAGATCTTGATTGGAGAGGTTGACGACTATTTCTGGTCGACTATTCTTGGTCCAACTGCTATTCGATATGAGACGTTGTAGTTTGCGATCCAATTTATCCTCGTGGATTAACTTTTAGCCCTAAATGTTTTCGTTCTAATGATAATCCTTTAAAATGTTTTTGTTTTTTCCCCCACCATTTCCATTCATATACACGGCGTTGTTGTGTGTATATCGTTTTTGAGACGCATATGTCCGTTATTATTTTCCTAATGATCTT